>CM022876.1:2323450-2341828 GCA_012654025.1 Pachypsylla venusta | reverse complement strand
TTTTTTTTTTTTTTTTTTTTTTTTTTTTTTTTTTTTTTTTTTTTTTAATCGAAGTTTTCCATTTTAGAGGGACCCTACTTGTTCCTTTGAAACTGGTCATTGGTGGAAACTGGAAAGTAGCGGAGGGTCAGGCTAGGAAAGTACAGAGAGGGGACGACATTTCCATCAATTCAAAAATTCTAATTTCTAATATAGCGATATGTATCGTCGATATATCGATAGATTTCTCATATATCGATATGTTTGAAATTCGATATATTTTTTAACGATATGCCATCACTACTGACCACCCACCCAAATGTTTTACCATTCGATTATCGATAAATTGATTTGTAATCAACAATGTTACACTCAAGAACTGGCCACCCACCCAAATGTTTCAAAATTTGATTATCGATTTGTAATCAACAATGCTACCCTCAAGAACTAGACATCCGCCAAAATGTTTCAACATTCTATCAATAAATCAATTTGTAATCAACAATCTTACCCTAAAGAACTGCCCATTCTCCCAAATGTTTTAACATTCGATTATCGATAAATCGATTTGTAATCAACAATCTTACCCTCAAGAACTGGCCATCCTCCCAAATGTTTTAAAATATAATGCATATGTGTGAGCCCTTGTTGTTCGATCTGTGATTTGTTCATACAAACTTTATACAAGTTTTTGGCCAATTTAAATGGTTTGATATCGGAATCTTTGAGTGGTTCTTCAATAATTGATCGAAGTTGAAGCTCGAGTTGATCACTAATGACACTGAATGAGGATTGACCTGGAAATTACAAAAAAAATCAATAGAGAATCTTCACTTATCTTTATATACAGTATGTCCCAGAAGTCCTGCTCGGTGCCCATAACTTTTGAACCGCTTGGAATTTTTGAATTCTGTTTGTTTCTAGGGATAGAAAAGGGCCCATGGCCATTCGAATGGTAATATCAGTATCCAGGTTCGAATCCCGGAAGTGCAAAAACAAATCTAACATCTACATGCCAATTTGCATGCTAAACAAATCTAACATCTGCATGCCAATTTACCTGCTACACAAATCTATCATCTGCATGCCAATTTACTTGCTAGATAACCCACCTGATTTATCATCTGGAATAATCGTTTCCTCCAGAAACTTGCCACACGTAAATCTATAAAAGTCTTCACATGGATCAACAGTTTGGTTCATATTGGCCAATAGTTTGGACGCAGTGTGGATACAGCCCTCTGAGAAGCATATGTTTGAGTTATAATTGGAAGTTTGGGCAGAATGTGCTTTGGATTCAATGACATCTTCTTCATGCGAGTTCTCAACAACTTCACTTACTTTGGGTACGTCTGGGAAAGAAAAGAAAATGGCTCATAAATACACCTTTTTTTTCTGCACAAATTGAAACAATGGGTTAAACATTCATACAAACTATTGTAAATAATAAAAAAAAACTCTGCCAGTGTGATGCCACATGGGTTTATTTTTGAAGTTATACTTCTTTAGGCGCGTTATGAAAAAACGATGAGAGTGAAATTTTAAGATGCACGCGCACCTGTAACAAAAAAATATCACCGCATCAGTGTAACACAAAATTATCACGGATGGAGTTAGTTATAAAAAAATTATGAAGATGGAGTTAGTTATAAAAAATTTTTTTATAACTAAGTTAGTTATAAAAAAAATACAATATTTAAATTTAACTCTCGTTAAATTTAAATATTGTATTTTCTCATTCTATATCCATAGAACATCGTGGATTAGTGGCAAGGCCCCTGTTTCTTCATAATTGGGTAGGTTCTGAGTTCACTCCCGGGTGGGGTAGTATGTATTTTTGAAATATTATTAAATTTATTTTTAAAATGCGTACATAAGTACACCCCCCCCCCNAAAACCAAAAAAAAAAGATGTTTTACGTTTCAGGGTAGGTCAAATCCAAAAATCGGACGAACGGTTTCTTTTAGAAACCGTTCGTCCATCGTACACGTGCACAGTGTGGGCCTTGATGGGGGCTAGTACCACTTAGCGTAAACAGTTTTTGATTAAATTTGGTATATAGGTCCCATTTGGGATTTTAAAGTCTAATTGTGCGCCGAATCTTCACCATCGATTACATAATATGGGACAGAATTAGACCCCAAATGGCACAATTCAAATTTCATCAAAATCGGTCTACGCTAATTGGCAAAAGTGCTCATCTCGGCGAACGGCGCAGCGCCAGCGGACAAACAATTTTCTTTTTGGATTCTACGCGAACAATATAAAATTTTGAAGGAGATTTTTTTCGTGACTCCAAAGTTTCATTATTAAAAATATGAAACCAAAAATAATACGATTTCATGTCAAAAGTAATCCAAGGTACCCATAATCCCATGTTCCCACACATTACAGATTAGTGCCTCCCTCCCACACAAAAAACAACTAAAAGACGAACAAAGATAAAATTGTCGTGTTTAAAAATCAAATACGAGGGGCGTTCAAAAAGTAAGTTTCCCTAGTCTGGCGTTTTGCCCCAGCGCCATATAGCGAGCTGGGACCGAACATAGATTTAGTTTAGGATATACCGATAAGAGCAAAACCGGTCTTAGCTGCCGATTTTTTTTTTTTCATCAGTACCGGCTCGGAAACCCTGGAGCTACCTGTGAAAAACGTGTCCACTTGTGAGTTGCGTGCAGTTATTCGCTTTTTAACTGCATAATGCAACGAAATTCACACTGAATGAGTGCATATTTATGGTGACGAATGCATGACAATAAATATCGATTTCAGGAGGCATTGAGTCCAAAATTCTGTCAACTGTAAAGCGACCATCCGCCAAAATGATTTTTTCGACTCCTGCGACTGCGTCATTTGTAATAGCAGTTTTTGGCCTGTCCGCGAGCTGCTTGCTCATCATGAACTTCTCCGCGTCACTCGAGAAAACCTGTACGCCACCGACGCACCATTTGCACACTCATACATTTGCCACCATAAATATGCACAGTGTGAATTTCCTTGCCATTAAGCCTTTTTGCAGTTAAAAAGCGAATAACTGCACGCAACTCACAAGTGGACACGTTTTTCACAGGTAGCTCCATGGTTTCCGAGCCGGTACTGAAGGAAAAAAAAAATCGGCAGCTAAAACCGGTTTTGCTCTTATCGGTATATCCTAAACTAAATCTATGTTCGGTNAAAAACTATAGATAGTTTTGAACTCGACTATCGATAGTTTTGAACTCGACTATAGATAGTTTTGAACTCGACTATCGATAGTTGTTCATTTCTAATTGTATGCTTACCGTCAAAAGAATCTCCATCTAAAACTTGTTTCGTGTCTCTTTTAAATTCTCGATGTTGTTTAGTGATAAACTCATTGCCGACAATACTATTGAGAACAGACTGGCTGTCACTTCTGGTGATGTTTGTTGATTTCCAATCAAATATTGAAGCAAAAATTAAAACTGATAATAAAAAACATGCTACCAGTCCAAGTAAGAGCTTCTCTAGCAGAGTACGATGGGACCAGAATGAGGAAGATGATGGAGACTTTCTTGATGTGATGTAAACATTTTCGAAGGACATTTCAAGATTGAAACATGTATTGAGAGATTTGAATAATGTGTGGCGGGGGGTCTGGAATATTAAGAAAAAATAATAATTCATTACTTTCCGTGTCCATCCGGGAAAGAGATGGTGGTGGAAGGGGTCGGGATAATCAAAATCTAGTCCGGCGTCCTCAGAGTAGCATAATATGCTAACCAACACTTCCACCACCATCACTTTCCGTGATGGACATGGAAGGGGTCGGGATAATCAACATCTAGTCCGGCATCCTCAGAGTAGCATAATATGCTACTCAACCCTTCCATCCCAACCCTTCCACCACCATCACTTTCCGTGATGGACATGGAAGGAGTCAGGATTATCAACATCTAGTCAGGAGTCCTCAGAGTAGTATAATATGCTACCCAATGGTGGTGGAAGGGTTGGGTAGCGTAATATGCTACTCTCAGGATATCGGACTAGATGTTGATGATCCCGACCCCTTCCATGTCCTCCAATAGTGGTAAATATCTCAAATTCATGAGGATGAAATTCCATGGGTTGGTTGTGTTTGAAACCACGTCCCACTGTTTACCATTCAGAGCGTCTTACCACTGCACCCCAATCCATTTTCTAACTATATTTTTTGTACGAAATTTGGTTCAACCTGGGTCATTTTTTAGCGAGTGAAGTCTACAGTTCACAGAACTACTGGTAAGAAAAGAAAATAGGTGCTAATTTTAATTTTTGAAAATTCAATCAGAAAATTTTCGTTTCGATCGGGAACACACAATCTCTGGACCAACAGTCAATAGACTTAACAACTCGGCCACGGAGATTGGCCACAAACCTGAAAAAAATGAACGTCAAAACACTTTTCTCAAATTTGGTGTTTATAAAATGTCCATTATAATTTGGAGCCTCGATCGCCCCTCCCCAAAATTGGATCCGGGCCTGACTCTGTATATATTACAGTTTGGAATTGAAAGTTCATACCACTCACATAGTGAGCTGTCTAAACCAGAACCCCCCCCCAACTGGATACCTGTATCCGCGCCTGACTCTGTATAAATTACAGTTTGGAATTGAAAGTTCATACCACTCACATAGTGAGCTGTCTAAACCAGAACTCTCCCCCATTGATATGTAGCTATATCGATCTATTGAATTCACATTAATTTGGTCCTAGTGACAATTAGCCTGAGGTGTTTTTACATAATATAGGCTTTACAACAATAGGAGAAATTCAATAGAAATTTTAGTGAAAGATATTCATTTGCAAAACCTGGAAATATCTCTTATCATACAGGGTGTCTTTAAACACCGAGTACAGCTTCATTAGGTGACGGTCCTAAGCTTGTATAAATACAGAAAATACAGAAGGTTTGGTGTAAGGAAGAGTATCCAATTTTCAAACACGAAAATTGGTATTCAGAAAAAATGTAAATGTATAATTTCTTTGTGGTAAGGCCCAACAAGTCTCTTCACAATTTTTGTGGGTGTCACAGCATTACTAAGATCTTCATGTACTAATAATCTCTTCAATCTTCTACCAAATCATAACAAAGAAAGATATTCTTTAGGACACTTGATAGAACTCTCAAACACAAGAAATGAAAATGAACTTGACTTTATCAAAGAAAGAAATCCTTTAGGACACTTGATAGAACTATCAAACACAAGAAATGAAAATGAACTTGACTTTATTAAAGAAAGAAATCCTTTAGGACATTTGATAGAACTATCAAACACAAGAAATGAAAATGAACTTGACTTTATTAAAGAAAGAAATCCTTTAGGACACTTGATAGAACTATCAGACACAAGAAATGAAAATGAACTTGACTTTATCAAAGAAAGAAATCCTTTAGGACACTTGATAGAACTATCAAACACAAGAAATGAAAATGAATAAAAAACACTTGACTTTATGTTTAAATTTAGATGGTATTTAGGATGTTTGTAGTCATTATGAAATATTAAATTGAAAAATTTTATGTATCAACTACAATTAATTTGATGAGCCACGAGCGCTTTCGTCAGTTACGACAGTTCACTTGAGAATGTCGTAACTGACGAAAGGTTTTTTTTATTAATTTCCATTTCTTGTAAATCATAATAGTTTTGACACTTCAGAAATATACCCTGTCATGAAAAATTATAGACAAATAAAATATTGTAAGTAAACCCCCCACCCCCCGAAAGTTTGTTGAAAAAATGTAGGGGAACCTGAATGAAAGTTTGCACGGGGGGGGGGGCCGACATGACCCACACCGCCACTGTCAGTTTGGTTCGAGCTAACTGTATCTAATAGTCTGGTCCGTACGTATTGGTCTACGTTCTAATACAAACTGGTTTTGAAGCGGGACATAAAACATAGAATATACACTGGACACCAACAATAATCGCACTTCTAACTATAATAACGGAATCGAGGAAGAACTGGTTGTTCTACGGAACCAATTGTATGTCATGATCTATACTTATAAAATGCAAGAACTAGTTGTTATATTGACGAACGCACTGACTGATTAATCTAACTATAATAACGGAATCGAGGAAGAACTGGTTGATCTCCGAAACCTGGAAACTTGGACTTCATCCAGCTTGGGTTGGTTCGGAAAAAAGCCAGCATCACGAGGGCACGAACCCACGTGGACACCCACATGGTTCAACCTCGCTGGACGTTGCTTAACTTCAGTGTTCTAACGGGAACTGGTGTATCTCAGGGGAACTGGTGTAGCGGTATACTGACTGATTCATTTTAATATATAAATCAGAAGTTTGTGTGTACCTATGTGGTAGGGGTTTTCTGTTCCAATACCAGAACCCAGACGGTAGCAGATAGCAAAAAAATAATGGAAATGTACCCCCCTCTCCCCGCCCAAAATCATGGTCTATGACCCCAAGAAAATTATTAGAACTAAAATATGTCAAGCCGTTTTCGAGTTACGGCCAAATTTCTAATTTCTTCTCCGAAATCGGACAGTCACGGTCCGATATATTAAATACTGTCGCGACAACATATCAACTCAAAGCGAGAAAGTTTTAGGTGGCCGTTTAGTCCTCATTTTAGAACATTTTCTGCAAAGGTGTGGTCAGCCATTCCAGAGTTACGAGTTCGAAACCGGAAACGGGTAAAATAAAATTTAGAAAATACTAAAAAGTCAGAATGGCCGTGCCTCTAAGGCCCTTAAATCTTTAAAGGTTGCAATATACAGGGTGGACACAAACCGATTTCCATTGTCCTTGAAAAAACAAAAAAAAGCAATATAAACAATGGCTAAACCTTAAGTCAGTGTTTATGGCACGTTGAATACACTAGTCCGACGTCCTCAGAGTAGCTTAATATTCTACCAAACCCTTCCACCACCACCACTTTCCATGATAGACATGGAAGGGGTTGCAATTATCAACATCTAGTCCGGCGTCCTCAGAGTAGCTTAATATGCTACCAAACCCTTCCACCACCATCACTTTCCATGATAGACATGGAAGGGGTCGGGATTATCAACATCTAGTCCGGCGTCCTTAGAGTAGGATAATATGCTACCCAACCCTTCTACCACCATCACTTTCCGTGATGGACATGAAAGAGGCCAAGATTATTAACATCTAACCCGAGTAGCATAATATGCTACCTCAGAGTAGCATAATATGCTACCCAAGTGTCCTCAGAGTAGCATAATATGCTACCCAAGTGTCCTCAGAGTAGCATAGTATGCTACCCAACCCTTCCACCATCTTTGCTTCCTGTGATGGACATGGGAAGTAAGTACAAACTTTATCAAAATACAAAAACACATTCTTACAACTCGTAATAGTTCCAGCATGGAACCAGTTCTAGTTGCTGTGCTGTTAACTGCCTCGTCNATTTACTGCAAAGGTAGGAGCAGCCATTCCAGAGTTACGAGTTCGAAACCGGAAACGGGTAAAGAGTAGCATAATATGCTACCCAAGTGTCGCATAGTATGCTACCCAACCCTTCTACCATCTTTTCTTCCTGTGATGGACATGGGAAGTAAGTACAAACTTTATCAAAATACAAAAACACATTCTTACAACTCGTAATAGTTCCAGCATGGAACCAGTTCTAGTTGCTGTGCTGTTAACTGCCTCGTCCATGGCTATTGGCTATTCATTGTTGAATCGTTGCCAAATCGTTTCAATAAAACTTTTGGCAAATTGATCACTTCTTTCGTACCGGGTGTCCCAGAATGACCGGTCCTCCCCCCCCGGGCCAATCAAATGTTGAGATCCAGGTCCAAACCTTGGGAGGGTAACTTAACTTTTTGAACCCGAAAATTCCAAGCCGTTCAGGCTTGGAATTTTCGAGTTCTGGGGGTCCTCCAGAATTGGTTCATTTTAGTGAAGAGGCCCGTAATTTTTTAGTCCCGGGTCCGTATTTTCTCTCGGCGGCCTTGCCCATGTGTCACATTAGCAGTGATTTGTTTTAAGATCGGCATCGAGTCAAGAATCAAGGGACAGATATAGGGCCATGTTTAATCGAATGGTGATATCCAGGTTGGCGTCAATCGAAAAAGTTCGAGTCAATCGAATGGTGAGTTTCGAGTCAATCGAATGGTGAGTTTCAAGTCAATCGAATGGTGAGGTTCAAGTCAATCGAATGGTGAGGTTAAAGTCAATCGAATGGTGAGTTTCGAGTCAATCGAATGGTGAGTTTCAAGTCAATCGAATGGTGAGGTTCAAGTCAATCGAATGGTGAGGTTCAAGTCAATCGAATGGTGAGTTTCAAGTCAATCGAATGGTGAGGTTCAAGTCAATCGAATGGTGAGGTTCAAGTCAATCGAATGGTGAGGTTCAAGTCAATCGAATGGTGAGGTTCAAATCAATCGAATGGTGAGGTTCAAGTCAATCGAATGGTGAGTTTCAAGTCCTTCGAATGGTGAGGTTGACCAATTCTGATAAAATTTTGGTATCTAGGTTCCATTTGGGGACTTATTGTGCCCCGATATTTTTCGGCACAATAGGTCACATATATATAGATAGGGTTCCTTATTAAAATTTCATCCAAATCGGTCAACGCTAAGTGGCAAAAGTGTCCATCACGGCGGACAAACGGATTTTTTATTCCATTCTTGTATTTTGTTATGTACATAATTTTTTTTTTTTTTTAGGCNTTAATTTTTTTTTTTTTTTTTAGCCAGTAAAATAATAAACCCCTGTGTTACATTGACACAGACTTTTTTTTCCCGGTCAATTCCAAAGTTTCGTTATTGAAAATAATAGAATAAAAATATAATAATAGATACCAATTACGAGTATTACTTACCTATTTAATTTATTTAATTTTGTTTAACATAAGTTTTAAATTTCGTCAATTTGAAATTTCATTAGGAAAATAAAAGTCAAATAAAATGTTTTTTTTATTTTTTATTTAATAAACCTTTAATGAAATAGATACGCGAGTATACAAAAAAATAAAAATAGGTATTTAGCAAAAAATCAAAAGTTAAAATTATTTATTTATTTAAAAAAAAAAAATTGTCACGAAAGTTTTGAAGAATTGAAATTTTTGAAAGAATATTTAATTAAAATGAGAAGAAATTTAAAGGTTTCAAATATTGTAAGAGCAGTCTCTACTTAATAGAAGTATACCTAGCTCAGTTTGAATGAGATGTAAAGACTGAGTAGGCATGGGCTAGTCATCTACGAGTCGATCATGAGTCGACTCACGACTCGACTCAATCACAAGTCGAATCATTTTTTTTAAATTGAGTCGACTCTTCAAAGAGTCGACTTACGAGTAGCTTTTTTTGTTGTTGCCTGATAAAGATAATAAAGGGAGAAATATATTTCCGGGTGTTTGTTGTTTACTGAAGGAAAATGTTCTTTTATTCTGGTGACGATTGATTGTGATGTCTATTTAATGTATTCACCGAAGTTGGGGACGTTTATTTGGTAGATGCTCCTCTTTTCAATTGGTTTTATTATGTCTTTCTCATCAAATAAGGGGTTTTTGAGAATTGTCACTCGATAAGAGTCTAGATCGAGAGTCGACTCATTGAATCGACTCATATTGGTAAGTCGAGCATGTCGACTCACCTACGTGAGTCGAAAATCCCATCCCTAAGACTGAGTGAGAGCTGCTTCATTCCAGTGATTTGATTTTCAAAGGTGAGAGAGACGTTAGGTGATGGTAATAACAAGAGATGAGAAATCAGAATTGTTGTTTGGTTATAGTATATTCTTGTATTGGGCAGGGACGTAACTAGGCTAGTCGGCGCCCGGGGTAATCAACCATTTTGGCGCCCCCTCCCAAAACGGGCTACGTTCTTTTTGTACCCTCAAAAACCTCACGCCCGGAGCAGCCGCGCTCCCCTAGTTACGTCTCTTGTTTTGGTTATAGTATATTTTTGTATTGGCAGGGACGTAACTAGGCTCGTCGGCACCCGGGGCAATCACCCATTTTGGCGCCCCCTCCCAATATGGGCTACGTTCGTTTTGGCATCTCAAAAACCTCACGTCTGGGGCAGCCGTCCCGTTTTGCTATCCCCCCCCTGTTACGTCTCTTTGTATTGGACAAAGGGGTTCCTTAGGTGTTAGGAGGTCTCTCACAATCAGTGACGTAGAGAAGAAGTTTTGAAGTTGGATCCATTTGAAATTATTGTATCCCGGAAAAGTTTACCGGATGAAAATTGTCAAAAGCAGGACATTTCGTATGAAAAAAGCAGGAAGTGTCAATTTATGATGAAGTAGATATTCAGGAGTTTTACATATGGTCAATACTGTGCTTTGTAAATTGTTGTCGTAAACTTACAACTACTGCCCATACTATTCAGAGCTCTGCACTCTGAACATCACCTCAACCCACACTACCATCATCTCTGCCCATACTATTCAGAGCTCTGCACTCTGAACATCACCTCAACCCACACTACCTTCATCTCTGCCCATACTATTCAGAGCTCTGCACTCTGAATAACACCTCAATCCACACTACCTTCATCTCTGCGCACCTTATTTTTATACAGGTGATTTGACAGTTTTAAAAAGTACTTTTGTGACTTGGAAAAAAGCAGGACATGATATCCTGCCAAAGCCGGGCCTCTGGTAACCTTACTTCCGGGTGACACGGAAAAAATCAAACATTTTAGTTTTTGACATAGGGAATATTAAATTCTGCTAATGGTGACACAAGGGTTTATTTACTGATTAAAAATTTGATATTTTACGTTTCAAGGTACTCAGAATCCAGAATATCCGTTCGTGTTCCGCCCTCTGTACCCTATACATGTGACTAATGGACCTAAATAACAAATTTCATCAGAATCGGTCAACGCTAAGAGCCAAAAGAGCCCTTCACGGCGGAAAACGATTTCTTTTGTACCTATTCGCCAAAACAAATTGTAACTACATTGTCTAGCGTTACCCTTCTGGCCATACCAACTACATTGTTCAATGTTACCCTTCTGGCCAGACCAACTACATTGTCTAGTGTTACCCTTCTGGCCAGACCAACTACATTGTCCAATGTTACCCTTCTGGCCAGACCAACTACATGGTCCAGTGTTACCCTTCTGGCCAGACCAACTACATTGTCCAGTGTTACCCTTCTGGCCAGACCAACTACATTGTCTAGTGTTATCCTTCTGGCCAGACCAACTACATTGTCCAGTGTAACCCTTCTGGCCAGACCAACTACATTATCCAGTGTTAACCTTCTGGCTAGACCAACTACATTGTCCAGTGTTACCCTTCTGGCCAGACCAACTACATTGTCCAGTGTTAACCTTCTGGCTAGACCAACTACATTGTCCAGTGTTACCCTTCTGGGCAGACCAACTACATTGTCCAGTGTTACCCTTCTGGCCAGACCAACTACATTGTACAGTGTAACCCTTCTGGCCACGCCAGTTGTAAATACATTGTCTAGTGTTACCCTTCTGGCCAGACCAACTACATATTACAGTGTAACCCTTCTGGCCAGACCAACTACTTTGTCTAGTGTTACCCTTCTGGCTACGCCAATTGTAACTACCTACATTGTCTAGTGTTACCCTTCTGGCTACGCCAATTGTATCTACCTACATTGTCTAGTGTTGCCGCGGGTTTACTCAATAAAATGGTTGTATATTGTTCTGCTCACTGATTTGTAACTAACACATATCAAGGTTATAGGTACAGCACGGCCGTACCAACTCAAGATTTTAAATAAGATGTATTGCTTGTCCAACCGGAGAGTTTAATTGTTTCATATTGTAAAAAAAAAAACCAAGTACCTGAAATAAAAAACGCCAATTTCAAAATCAATACAAATAGATATTTGAGTGGAACAAAAATAAATTAACAATAGAATGTAGTCAGCGAGGGGAGTGACGGTCATAAGCCTGTGTATACACAAAAAGTTTGGTGTTAGGAAGAGCATCCATCCTTTAAAAATTGCACTGCTTCAAACCAATGATGAGAGGTCATCAGCAAAAAAATTGGTTTCAACGAAGTTCCAATTGATATTGTGAGAAGCAAGCTAGGGTTATCGTGTCAGGAAAGAGTTACAGCTTAATTAGACAGTGAACAGAAAGTAGAGAGTAATTAGACAGTGAACAGAAACTTTTGGCATGGTAGAATTAAGGAAAGCAACGCCGACCCCAAATAGAATTGGGAAAGAATCAAGTTAAAGAAACAACTCACATAACTAATGAACTTACTTACCATGATCACATGACCTCCAACAACCAGGTTCCTCCATTCTTGTCTGCTTTGAGCCAATTGAGTCCATTCTTCTGTAGTGCCCCTAGGTATATCGTATGATCCAAAATGAACAAGAAGGTCTAGAAAGAGATGGATAGATAAAATAAAAATTGGACCTATGTACCAAATTTCATCAAAATCGGTCAAGGTTATGTGGAAAAAGTGTCCGCCATGATGGCATGGCGGACGGTGTACGGTGCACAGGGTACGGAGGGCGGCAGACGAACAGATTCCATTGTTGGATTCTGCATACCTTGAAACGTAAAATACGAAATTTGGGGTGTATTTTGTAATGTGTCAGTGGTTTATAAACACAATAAATAATAATAATTTTTTAAAGACATAAAAATAATAAATCCATGTGCAGGGCCACCGCGAGGGAGGTGACGGGGTAGTACCCTCGAGTCCGAGCTTTTTGAGAGGCCCTTAAGAATTGGTTCAACTTACTAAAGAGACCTGTAATTTTTTAGTCTCGGCGGCCCTGCCCATGTGTCACATTAGCATATTTTTTTTTAAGATTGGCATTGATTCAAGAGGTCAAAAGTAAGATTCTTTTTCTCTCTGATCATATACCCGTAAATGCCTCCTTTTGATGTTTTGAGTAATATTTAAATTTCAGCCAGTTTATATTTAAAGTATCTATAGCTTTTGTCTTCATTTTCATTTCATCGAACAAAAAGTCGTCCCTTTTATGACAGTTTTTTGGACATTTCGATCATAATTTGTTCATATCCTATTGTCGAAAGTTACGGCACAGTCGAAAGTTACGGCATTCATTCGGCAATCTGATTAAATTTGTGTTTCAACCGAGCATGTTTGTGTGTGTTTTGATTGGTAAAATTAAAAGATCATCCTATTGCTTGTCTGGTCACCTGATGTGTTAGTTCTTTAGCATTATCCAAGGTACACCACGTCGAGGAAAACTAATTTTAACACTCTTTTTGAAGTTATTCTTCTTTAGGCGCGTTATGAAAAAATTATAAGAGTGAAATTTTAAGATGCGGGCGCATGTGTAACACAAAATAACACAGATGAAGTTATTTATGAAAAAATGATGAAGATGGAGTTAGTTATGAAAAAAATGATGAGAGTGAAATTTAAATATTGTATTTTCTCATTCTATATCCATAGAACATTGTGGTCCAAGGCCTCTGTTTCATAGTTGGTAGGTTCTGAGTTCACTCCCGGGTGGGGTAGTATATTTATTTGAAATATTATTAAATTTATTTTTAAAAAGAAGTATAACTTCTCACGCGCGTACATAAGTACACGCACCCATTTTGGTTTATTATTTTCAATAATGAACCTTTGGAATCGTCACAACTTTTTTTTTTTTAATTGAAACATTTTTGGCAGTGTGCATCACGACTCTTCCCATCTATCATTATAGAAACAGTAAGTACTTGGACTCGAGAAAAGAAAAAAAAAACATTCCATGAAATATTAATTGCATAGTAATTTATGATTTTCCTTTTTATTGTAAAAACATATTTCATTGCAAATTATAGCTAATTATTGTCATTCGAATGAAGGCAAATGAAAGACATTGACAGATAATAAAATACGCTTTCTTGGTGACTTGAAGCTATTTATTAACATGTGAAATAATAAAATTTGCATTCTTGGAGACTTGAGCTAATTTATTAACATGAAATAATATAAAAAAATATGTTCCCATGGAGACTTGGAGTAATTTATTAACATATAATAAAATAAATAAAGTATGCTCTCTTGAAGACTTGAAGCAAATTATTAACATGATACAATAAAATATGCTAACATGAAGACTTGCACTTTTTTTATTAACATATCTATAATATAATAAAATAGGCTCCCTGGATTTTCTACCATACTGAATCTTTTTACACTCGTAATGCCGTCATTGGTCGCTACTCACATTAAAACAGTTCTCAAGAGTCTTATTGCACCCCGAAATCACAAGCACTGAGTTCAATGTAGAATTTCTTTTTGGTGAGGCCTTACAGCCTCTACACAATTTCTGTGGAATTGAGAAATCCCATAACTCAAAAATATCAACTTTTCAGGAGGCGACATTTTATGGTGTTTCTGAAATGAACGCATTTGTGTTATAACGTGTCTTACAGAAAAAACCATGACTCAGATTATTTGTATGGAACTCACCTATAGGAGATAGTAATATGCGTTTATTTCAGAAACACCATAACTCACAATGAGTTATGGTGTTTCTGAAATGAACACATATTACTATCTCCTATAAATTCCATACAAATCATCTGAGTCATGATGTTTCTATAAGAAACGATGCGTTTTCATCTCCTCTTTCCACTGGTATCAATATCTCAATTTCGAAAAAAACAATGAGTTATGAGATTTTACTGATTTCAGAAATGACTGGTACAATTGGTTAACACCTGAAAAGTATTTTTTTCTTCCTTTTGATCTACCCGGGGCCAAATGGTGGCCATTTAACTGAGTGAGGTCTACAGTTTACAGAGTATTGACATTGGTATTTTCATCATTGAAGAAGAAAACTTGCTGAGTTAGATTGCGGAACACAATAGTTTGCTATTTAGCTAATAGGTTGATACCGAAAGGATATTCCTCAGGGACGTGGCTACTGAGTGAGGTCTACAGTTTACAGAGTATTGACATTGGCATTTTCATCATTGAAGAGGAAAACTTGCTGAGTTAGATTGCGGAACACAATAGTTTGCTATTTAGGTAATAGGTTGATACCGAAAGGATGTTCCTCAGGGGCGTGGCTACTGAGTGAGGTCTACAGTTTACAGAGTATTGACATTGGCATTTTCATCATTGAAGAGGAAAACTTGCAGAGTTATATTGCGGAATACAATAGTTTGCTATTTAGCTAGGTTGATACCGAACGGATGTTCCTCAGGGACGTGGCTACTGAGTGAGGTCTACAGTTTACAGAGTATTGACATTGGCATTTTCATCATTGAAGAGGAAAACTTGCTGAGTTATATTGCGGAACACAATAGTTTGCTATTTAGCTAGGTTGATACCGAACGGATGTTCCTCAGGGACGTGGCTACTGAGTGAGGTCTACAGTTTTCAGAGTATTGACATTGGCATTTTCATCATTGAAAAGAAAACTTGCAGAGCTATATTGCGGAACACAATAGTTTGCTATTTAGCTAGGTTGATACCGAACGGATGTTCCTCAGGGACGTGGCTACACTTGAACTGATTTATGAACCATCAATGTATTGTTCCAAGTTCCGATATCGTGACAAGAATGATTAGATATCAAATCGATCTCAACCTTGTCTGGGACATATATCATATGGGCATTAGGGATGAGCTAGTCATTCACAAGTCGACTCATTCACGAGTCGAATCATCTTTTTGAAATGAGTCGACTCTTCAAAGAGTCGACTAAAATAATAAAGGGAGAAATATAACATAATTTGTATTTTATAACTATAGATGAGAGAACGTAATATATCTGGAGCTGGATACCGCATTAGGTCCATATAAGTTTTAACACCTTATTATAAAGCAGAAGCTTGTTTTCAATGTTGCAGTATACTATTATTGATCATGATAAAATCAGAAAATTCGATTTTTCTGGGTGTTTGTTGTTTACTGGAGGAAAATGTTCTTTTATTCTGGTGACGATTGATTGTGATGTCTTTTTAATGTATTCACCGAAGTTGGGGACGTTTATTTGGTAGATGCTAGATGTCCCTTTTGTCTATTGGTTTTATTATGTCCTTCTGATCAAAAAAGGTGTTTTTAAATTTGTCACTCGATGCGAGTCGCGAGTCGAGATCGAGAGTCGATTTATTGAGTCGACTCATATTGGTGAGTCGAAAATCCCATCCCTAATGAGCATTATATCTACTTCAATTAATAGTATTTCAATAATCATTCACAATTAGATCCCAAATGGGCCCTACAAACCAAATTTTATCAAAATCGGTCAATGCTAAATACAGCGGACGCAGGCGAACCGTTGTTTTATTTGATTTTTAGATTTTCCATACCCTTTTACCGAAGGCGTAATTTCTTCCAATCCATTAATGACTTGCTAACTTTCCATGAGGAAAAGTAAATCATACTTGAGATTGTAAGAAGTTACTTGAGGGTGACATCCTCACGGGCCGAGTCCACCTGAGCTGATGGTGTAAGAAAACAACTCTGTAATATCATTATGTTTGTAACTATTGTGTTACTGACTTATATTACAGTACTTATCATGGTTCTGGGGCCCCTGTTCATGTCAATTATCAGCCTCCAAGGACGAATGTGTGATGACAATTAAAAACTTATTCAGAGCTGCTATCATTCGACACGATGATGTCACTGTTGATTGATTATAATTGACATGGGCCATATCAATCACTGTAATATAAACCTGAAAAGTGCACTTTGTGACGTGAAGTAATATATCACTTGTGCAACGCTCATTGTATTTGACTTGACGGGCGGAGCGCTACCACGCTCCTCAATAATATGACATCAGTAGCACAAACATAATAATATTATAGAGTTGCTTTATTAGTTATTTTACTCATTAATAAATTAACCCTAGGATTGCCAAGGGGGGGGGTACAAAGTACCTGCTTTTTAGCAATTTGAATAGAGCTTGGCAATCCTAGGGTTAATAATTAGAAATCAATTTCTGTGAATAATCATAATCATAAATGTTATAATTACCTATATTGATTGCCCACTTCTGAACTCTTTCATATGTTACAAGATATTTTATTTGCAACAGTAATTATTCATTTTATTGGAGGTGCAGTATTTTTAACATCTGTTGGTCATTCGCCAATAGATGACAAATAGTTATTAAAGACATCATGAATTTTGTAGGTAACATTATTACCTATTATTGCTTAACATAAATGAACTAACATAAAAAAATAACATAAATGAATTAGGTATTTCTTATTTTAGTTATTCATATTATGCGTCATATTATCTAATATATAAAATTCACCTGTCACGGTGTTTGTCACCATACTCCTCCAAAACGGCTTAACTGATTTTAATGAAATTTTGTATGTACATTCGGTAGGTCTGCGAATAGGTTCTTAACTATCTATATATATAAAAAATATCTAATATATAAAATTCACCTGTCACGGTGTTTGTCTCCATACTCCTCCAAAACGGCTTAACTGATTTTAATGAAATTTTGTATGTACATTCGGTAGGTCTGCGAATAGGTTTTTAACTATCTATATATATAAAAAATAATGTTTGTATGTATGTAATTATGTATGTATGCATGCATGCATGTATGTATGCATGATTCGATTACTATGAAACTCTCGTGCGTTGTTGGGCATATGTCCGAGATGGTATCTGGCCAAAAAAAAAAAACATGCATTTTTTCCATCGTGTAAAATTGCACCCTATATTTGGGCAATATTTCCCTCAGTATATTTCCCTGCCTCATTCGTTAGTAAACTTATTATTATTATTGTTTTATTGTGTACAACAACCAGTGGTTGTTGACACATTACAATACCTGAAAAATAGTAAAAAATAATTAGAATACCTAGATAAATAATATTTAAATCTGGAAAAAATAGTATAAAGATTAGAATAGCTGTAAAAAAAAATATATATTAATGATAATAATGTAAAAAAAAATAAAATAAAAAAAACACCCTATACTTTTCACCTAGATCAATAATTTTATCCATAAAATTATTTGATACAATGCGTTCGAACTCAATTAATTTTTGAACAAGTTGGAATTGTGTTTCTTTCTGTTTGAAGTTAATGGTTTTTGAATCTTTTCGATTTTGTTCTTTGATCCTGCAAATGTTTACTAATAGTTATATGATATTTCATTCATTGATTAATTGTTTATCGTTTCCAATTCAAAACTTGAGAACTTACAGAATCTTGCTTCTGTTTGTGAATTATTTTGGTTAATTACTTATTTAATTGATTGAAATAAATTTCACCCTTTCCTTTGTTAGTTCCATTTTGTAAAGTTGAACACGGTATTTTGTTGATAGTTCCGGTTAATTATTATGGCTGCTCCCCTCCGTGAAAAGGTTATCTGCAAGGGCGTAGCCAGCATCTGGCCTAGGGGGGGGGGCAGGTAAGATCTTCATGTCGGGNGGGAGGGGGGGGGGGTCGATAAAGTAAATCGGATTCAGTTATTAGGGAGGGGCGACTCCAGGCTCTGTGATA
>CM022876.1:2285257-2298234 GCA_012654025.1 Pachypsylla venusta | reverse complement strand
CTTTTTGTGTATTGGGTTAAGCTTATTTCTCTAGTTAAGGTTCAACTGCCCAGCGAGTTTGAGCAGTCTTCTTACCAGATTGTTTTGTACGAGTTCCTCTCTGGGGTTTAGTGACCCGATGATACTCACTCTCCAACTGAGTAGGGCATTGCAATCAAAGATCACATGAGAGGCTGTTTCTTCTTCCTCCCTACATAGTATAAACAATGGGTTTTCCCTAAAGATTCCCATATTGTGTAGGTGTTTTCTGAGACCACAATGTCCCGCTATTAGTCCAGTGACCATTTATTTCCGACTTAAGCAAAGGAGATCAGCAGTTAGAGATTTTGATGGCTCGGCCATCATTTGTTTGCTGTGTCGTTGTCCTGAAGTTTTAGTCCAGTGAAGCTCATGACTCTCCCTCATCCATTGTCTCAGCGAACTGCGTGCTTCAGTTTTGCTGATACCTATGGCCGGTTCAGGTCCAATGAAGGGGGTTTCGGAGCCCTTCCTAGCCAGCTGGTCAGCGGACGAAAGGATTTTCTTATTCGATTTTTGGATTCTACGTACCTTGAAACGTAAAATATCAAATTATGAGGAGGGGGGGGGTAATGTTTTTAGCCAGTAAAATAATACACCCATGTGTCACATTGACAGATTTTTTTTTTGTTCTCTTACCACTTGTTTCATTTCTGTTCATACTGGCTGATCCATCATTCTCCTTATTCCTTATCTTGCTTGGTACATACTTCACATCATCTTCGTTATCAACGCCTACAGGTACATATTCAGCCTTCATTTTCTTATCTATTTTAATAGTAAGTACGCCAGTATCAGACGGTACATATTCATTTTGTTCTCTAGTACTAGTAGGTGTATATTCTATTTTGGTGTTTACAATAGTATCAGATGGTACATATTCAATTTTTTCACTAGAACTACTCGGCGTATACTCTGTTGTAGTATGTACGTTAGTATCAGACGGTACATACTTTTTTTGTACAGTACTACTACTAGGTGTATACTCCATTATAACGTCTACGCTGCTACCAGCGGGTACATATTCTAATTCATCTTTACTTGTTGGAATATAATTCAATGAATGTCGTATACCTGAAAAAAAATAAAATATAATATGTTTAATATGCACGTACTTGGAAGACTAAATTTCTTTTTTGAAGGAGATAATTTTTAATTTTAGTCATACGACTTTTTCATTTGAGAGATTTGAAAGTTTATTTTTCAAGTTTCTCAAATGAAAAAGTCGTATGACGAAAATTAAAAATTATCTCCTTCAAAAATGAAGAAAAATTATATAAAAATTAATTTTGTTAAATTGGGATACTATGTCTAGTAAAACCACAATGAGGTAGATAATATTAATACTATATCCTCACTTCACTATAAAATTAATAAAGATGTTGATCAAAGCTGACTAGTTTCGTGCTCTCCTGAGCACATCATCAGAGCACGAAACTAGTCAGATTTAATCGACATCTTTGTTAATTTTACAGTCAAGCAAAGATTAGTATTATATTATCTACCTCACTATATAAAAAATATTTTATTTTTTTAGCTTTCTTAGTTAACAAAACTAAAGCAACACATGCTTCAGTTTTTTTTTCAATCTTTGAAATCGGGCTCCACGTATGAGCGTCACTATACACCGTTTTTTCCCAAATTTTTAAATATCATTGGAAAGAAGTTAAATGAAGTATTTTCCAATCAAACTTAAGGTACTATTTGAGAGAAAGTCTACAGTTTACAAAAGACTAGAAACCTACCTGAAGGTACATATTCTGTATTTGTTGTTCTACTTGGCGTGTACTCAACACCACTATCAAACTTAAGGTACTATTTGAGAGAAAGTCTACAGTTTACAAAAGACTAGAAACCTACCTGAAGGTACATATTCTGTATTTGTTGTTCTACTTGGCGTGTACTCAACACCACTATCAGATAGCACATTAGAATCATTGATAGTAATATTTGTTACTTCCTCAGTTTCTTTCTTACTAGAAGGTATGTATTCGATTTCTTCACTCGCAGAGTTCGTCTAAAAAAAAGAGAGAAATGAATATGTGATGTGCTTATTTAACCACTTCCTATGTTGATCCTATAGTATTACCATTGTTAACGATTTCGACGACTCTTCCTTTGGAAAGCCATAAATATGATCAAAGATCTTTGAGGGAAAATCTAATATTGGGGGAAGAATCGTTCAACCCTTAAATCCCTGCACTGAAGACAGCGAATATCGTTCAGGCGAAAAGTGTTCGACATCAAGCGCTCGGGGAACAAAAACGGCGATTATGACTATCCTGCACGATCGCTTGATTTGAGGGTATCAGACGTTGGATTACCTAAAACATAAGATTTTTGCCAATAACAATAATCGTCTATTGGTCTCCATCATCCTAAGGAAGCTCTCAGACAGCAACTTACTTACTTACCTTATAGCACAAAACACATTGTTTATATAGTGTGTTCAAATTTGAGGTATCATTTTAATTTTAATAAAAAAAGATTTTTTAAAAAATATATTAAATATATTTTTATTTTAATTTATTACAAATAGGTTCCGGTTAATAATGAAAAAATATGTCGGCCGAGTGGTCCCCCCTACTGGCTTGGCAGGCTCCCAATCTTTTACCAAAATTCTGAATCACGTTGTTGAAAATACTGTTGTCAATGGTTGAAATCTGCTCGATAATGTTCTTTTTAAGCTCTTTAATTGTTGTGGGATTATTTTGTGGGGTTTTTTGAAATCGAAAGAGCACAGGAATAATCCCACAACAATTCAAGAGCTTGAAAACAACATTATCGAGCAGATTTCAACCATTGACATTATTGACAACAGTATTTTCAACAACGTGATTCAGAATTTTGGTAAAAGATTGGGAGCCTAACAAGCCAGTAGGGGGGGGGGGCACTTGGCCGACATACTTTTTCATTATTAACCGGAACCTAGTTCTAATAAATTAAAATAAAAATATATCTAATATTCTTTTAAAAAAGTCTTTTTTTATTAAAATTAAAATGATACCTTAAATTTGAACACTCTAAATAAACAAGGAAAAAAATACACATGTTCTTATGAAAATATGGCCATGTAAGAAGACGACCAGCAGATCACATGGTAGTTCAAGCAATGAATCTCTCGTTTGCACACCAACAAGAGAAGAAAAGAGGAAGATTGAGACACACGTAGATACGCCAGCAAGAACAAAGACTCAAAAGAAGCAATCTAACTGAAGCCGATATTCCAGATAGAAAGGTGTATCACCTGCATACAAGAAGAGCTGACCTCACCAGTAACTACTGATATGGGAAATGGCAAGGAAAGTATATAAGTTCTTATGCGGGTGTACAGATCGAACAATTAGCATACTCACATAAGAACCTGTGTAATGTGTATGTATTTGTTTTTTCCTTGCATTTTTTATTCGATTTTTGGATTCTACGAAACTTGAAACGTAAAATATCAATTTATAAAAAGAATTGAACCTGGGACCCCAAATGAAATGTCAGTATGATAACCACTCGACCAGGAGGACAGTACAAATAAAACTAAAGAGAATAGGCACCGAACAAAACGTTGTGTCATGGTAGAATTAAGAAATCCAACCCCAAATAGAATTGGGAAAAGGTGAAGTTAAAGAAGAAGATGCCTTCAAAAAGACCTAACATATCACTTTTTGTACTCGGAATGTATTCTTTGACAGAAATAGACACATCGTCTTTGTTTGCTAACTTCACACTGGATGGTATATATGGTCATTCTCATATATCTGGCTATATATGGCTCGGATCCACCTACCTTATCACTTTTGGTACTCGGAATGTATTCTTTGACAGAAATAGACACATCGTCTTTGTTTGCTAACTTAACACTGGATGGTACATATTGCAATGGGTCATTCAACGCATTGGTCGGGGTATATGGAGGTGAATTAAGGAGAGTATTTGAATTTGTACTTGAGGACGGAACGTATCTGAAAGCAAAATCATATTGTTTTAACACTGGATGGTACATATTGCAATGGGTCATTCAACGCATTGGTCGGGGTATATGGCGGTGAATTAAGGAGAGTATTTGAATTTGTACTTGAGGACGGAACGTATCTGAAAGCAAATCATATTGTTTTGACACTGGATGGTACATATTGCAATGGGTCATTCAACGCATTGGTCGGGGTATATGGCGGTGAATTAAGGAGAGTATTTGAATTTGTACTTGAGGACGGAACGTATCTGAAAGCAAATGATATTGTTTTAACACTGGATGGTACATATTGCAATGGGTCATTCAACGCATTGGTCGGGGTATATGGCGGTGAATTAAGGAGAGTATTTGAATTTGTACTTGAGGACGGAACGTATCTGAAAGCAAATCATATTGTTTTAACACTGGATGGTACATATTGCAATGGATCATTCAACGCATTGGTCGGGGTATATGGCGGTGAATTAAGAAGAGTATTTGAATTTGTAGTTGAGCACGGAACGTATCTGAAAGCAAATGATATTGTTTTGACACTGGATGGTACATATGGCAATGGGACATTCAACGCATTGGTCGGGGTATATGGCGTTGAATTAAGGAGAGTATTTGAATTTGTACTTGAGGACGGAACGTATCTGAAAGCAAATGATATTGTTTTGACACTGGATGGTACATATGGCAATGGGTCATTCAACGCATTGGTCGGGGTATATGGCGGTGAATTACGGAGAGTATTTGAATTTGTACTTGAGGACGGAACGTATCTGAAAGCAAATTATATTGTTAACGAATTTGAACGACATGCACGCTGTTGATATGAAGTTGAAACACATTCGATGATAGCAAACCGATGTCCGATGGTAGACAACCTTGAAATTTGATTTTAAAGTTTAAAAACAAGCGCTGACAAACGGATTCTTTTATTCAACTTTTGGATTCTGCATATAAATTTTATGAGGGAGGGAGACGATTCCAAAGGTTGATTATGGAAAATAATGAATCGAAACTCCTACAAGTCAGGAAAAATGATAATCTATTAAAAAAATCACAAAAACCATACGAGTTTGAACCCACTCCCTACTGTTTACCAGTCGGACCGTGTTACCACCACACGACCAAAATATTATTCCAGATAAGGGTCATTAAACCCTTTTCGGTTACTTCATATTAACTTATTCTATAATTTTACCCAATCCTGAATCCAAAAAATAATTAAAATTCGATGGATTATTTTTTTAACCAAGTAATATAAACCAATGGGTAACACTGCAGTTTTTTCAACATCTTGCCTGTCGATGAACTAAAATACCTTTCCTGATATTTCAAACCTGAAGGAACCGTGCTAAAACCGGATATTCACCGGTCGTAGCCATATTTTTTTTATTGTAGTACACTGTTGTGTGAGTTTCACAATTTTTAATTGTGCCATCACAGCGTTACAGGTATTTTTTTTTCAATCTCCAATACTGATTCTACCAAATAGCGCTGCCACTTATTGTCGCCTTTACTAGCTCCCATGGCTCACTGGTTACTGCACTAGTCTTGCACCAGAGATACCCGGGTTCAAATTCTGACGGAGGTCAGTGTGGTTTGGATGTTTTTGGGGCCTACTCAACCTCATGAGGACAATGAGTAGCTATGGAGATAAATGCGCATAGTGATCCGGTGCCAGTATTGTCGGTAAAAATAAAAAAATTCAAAGGAATTGGATAATGATTAATATTGAGATAATCCTACAATGCTGCAGTGAGCACCAAAGTTGTAACATAATAACACAAAGAAACAGCCTTTGTATGCTTTTTTTATTGTCGCCTGTACCTTGGCTACATAATTGTCCTCACAAGTCAGGACGCACCTTGTAACACATGTAAACAAAAAATCGAAATATTCAAAGATTTTTGTAGAACTTAAAAAATTCCGATCGCACCGAGAATCGAGCCCAGCTCTTTTGGGTAGTTACAGCGGTTCTTCTCACGAAATCAACCGTTCTTCCCATTTAGAGATACATGATTAATTAAAATGGTAGAAACAGATATTATTTACCGAAAAGATTTTGATGAGAATGGCTGTAACTGTGATGGTAGGCGTTCCAGGTCGTCCTGGTGCGTAGAACCGGCCATCGTGAGGTACGCTAAGGGTGGTATTTTCGGTACAATTTCAGTGTGATGACGAACACTCACTTACTCTATATTTGGTGTCACTATGGTTGGTATATATTCAGTTTGAATTGTAATCTTTCTGATCGGCTCTGGAACGTATGGCTCTTCCACCTGAAATGGCCGCTCTGAAAGCTCAACTTCCATAGGGGATTCTGTAGAGATGGATTTCTTTTTATCTGAAAAAAGAAGAATGTAAATGCGGATTCTTATAAATCAAATAATTGTAGAAAAAATAAAAATAAAAAATAGTTATAAATAATTGTAAAAAAATAGTATTAAATAATTGTAAAAAAATAGTATTAAATAATTGTAAAAAAAAGTATTAAATAATTGTAAAAAAATAGCACTAAAAAATTGTAAGAAATAGTATTAAATAATTGTAGAAAAATAGTATTAAATAATTGTAAAGAAAATAGTATTAAATAATTGTAAAAAAATAGTATTAAATAATTGTAAAAAAATAGTATTAAATAATTGTAAAAAAATATATTAAATAATTGTAAAAAAAAATTTAAATAATTATAAAAAAAACTGTCATCTAAACAAAATAATGAGGTAAAATATTGCTTTGGAATTGAAACACACGTCCTCCTGTTTACCAGGCGAGCGGTTTACCACCAGGGTAATGATGCAGATAATCAATATGACACGAGTAGTTCTGTGAAAATGTAGACCTCACTCACGTAAAATGACTACCATTTCAGCCCCCCAGTGCGGTAGTTCAACAAATGGGCTAATTCTCTGAATATAATTAATGATGAATGTCCATACCAAATTTCATCAAAATCAGATAAGGCGTTCGAAAGTTATCGTGGAATAAAAAGCAATTCAGACAAACAAAAGAAATATTTTTATAGAAGAATCGTGAGATAATAAATAAATTAAATAATTAGACAATATCGATTCGGATTAAATACAGGGTGCGGCAATTAGTATTTCCACATTTGAAAGAGCTTGTACATAAATACCAAATGAGATATTTGAAAAATTATTTGGTATTCTGTAAGCTTGTGTATTCTAGTTTTTTTCCATCTATGTTTTGTAAATAATGTCGTCCAAATGACGGTCCAGGCGAGTGATGCACTTTTGGAGTCTTTCACGGAAGTTTTCCTGACTCTCGTCAACATACCCGCATCAATTTGCATGCTTTCTTCCCGAATTGCCTCCTTTAACTCTTCAAGGGTCCAAGGGCGATGTTTGAAGACCTCAGCCTCGAGGTAACCCCACAGGAAGAAGTCACATGGACTCAAATCCGGCGACCGGGGAACATGTCCTGCGGAATCTCACGAGAACGATTGGCTGTATGGGTAGCCCCACACAGCCTAAAGCTGATTAAATTTGTGAACTCAACTCAAAATTGTTTTTCGATCAGGAACTGGATCCGTGGAGTGCAAACCATACCTTGTGTGGAACGCCCTCTGAGTGGCTATAATGGTTCACTTTTTTTTGACCAAACAATTGCGACACCAAAAACTAAAAGTCTTTTCGTGCTGAAAGTCGTAAGGAAATTGGTTAAGTAGAGCTTAGTGATGTTGGAGTAATTGTTGAGAATACCTTGTAATGCTATGATGCTCACAAAAATTGTAACATAATAACACAAAGAAAAACAAACATTAACATTTTAAAAATTGAAACTCACCATCAGCGGGATCGTCATCATTTTTTGTTTCCTCAAAACTTTTTGATCGTACATGTTTTACAATGCTGACAATTTCACGATGCTTGCTCGATATTTTTTCTTCCAATACTTTAATTTCTTGTTCTACGTCAGGTGAGATTATATCTTTGTCTATTTTTGATGGTAAAATAATACTTTCCTTGTCACAATTATCAGAAAGAGACAGTTCGGGGTCTTTATTGAGGACCAGATTATCTTTTAAGGTATCTTGAGTATCACTGGAAAAAAAAAAAATGCAATTAATAAAAATATTTTTTTAAAAAAAAAACATGCCGTTTCTTTGTGTTATTATGTCACAACTTTGGTGCTCACTGCAGCATTGTAGGATTTTCCCAATATCAATCATTATCCAATTCCTTTGAATTTTTCCATTTTACCTGCAATGTTGGCATCGGATTGCTATGCGCATTCATCTCCATAGCTAACAGTTGATTGGCCAGTTCTACGCACCAAGACGACCTAGCACTAAGGCCAGTTCCAGGTCGTCCTTTTCGGTAACCTGTTTCTACCATTTTTCCAACCATGAATCGATACATGGGGGAAAAGTTAATTTGAAGAGGAGGACCGCAACAACAACATAACAGTTGATTTCAATAGGAGCACCGCTACAACAAAATAACAGTTGATTTCAAGAGGAGCACCGCAACAACAACATAACAGTTGATTTCAATAGGAGCACCGCTACAACAAAATAACAGTTGATTTCAAGAGGAGCACCTCAACAAAAACACAACAGATGATTTCAGGAGAAGCACCGCAACAACAACATAACAGTCGATTTCAAGAGGAGCACCGCAACAACAACATAACAGTTGATTTCAAGAGGAGCACCGCAACAACAACATAACAGTTGATTTCAAGAGGAGCACCGCAACAAAAACACAACAGATGATTTCAAGAGAAGCACCGCAACAACAACATAACAGTCGATTTCAAGAGGAGCACCGCAACAACAACAACAACATAACAGTTGATTTCAAGAGGAGCACCGCTACAACAACATAACAATTGATTTCAAGAGGAGCACCGCAACAACAACATAACAGTCGATTTCAAGAGGAGCACCGCAACAACAACAACATAACAGTTGATTTCAAGAGGAGCACCGCTACAACAACATAACAATTGATTTCAAGAGGAGCACCGCAACAACAACATGAATGAGTATGCGCCTGTCTGAGATCCCCCTAAGCATCATAATGATCATTTGTACTTCCTGTTCTTCTTCTTCTTATTCTAAGATTCTTCCCTTACCTTGTTAATTCCTTCGGTTCATTTTCATCCTGCTTTATCAAAGGCTTCCCTTCTTCTGTGTCTCCATCGCCATCTTTCTTATTCCTTGATGGCACTTTCTTTATTCGAACACCTGACAAAGAAAAGAAAAAGTACATTAATTAAATATTTAAAAAGACAATATCAATTCTTCTGCTTACCAGATGAGTGTTTGACCAATATGCTATGGAGACATTTACCAATTTTACCCTATAACGCTAGCCTTTGACTACTCAAATTAATGAGGAAAAAATCCTGCCCCAACTTGAGATTGAACCCTTGACACCTTCTTTTTCTCAACATACATACAACGTACCTTGAGCAAGTTGTGCAAGTGTATATCCTTCTCTTCTCAACAACCATTCAACGTACCTTGAGCAAGTTGTGCAACTGTATAGCCTTCTCTCTCGTCATTATCACATTTACCCAATCCAGGAGGAGCGTTAATATCACCAGTGTGTCGAAAGAAATGGTAAGGTTTGACATGAATCAAATTCTCAGCGTAGTTCCATACATCTTCACGATCGTCTATGATACAGACCATGTTATCACCACATGGGAAGAGAGCTCTGGAATACACAAGGAAAAAATTGGCTTGAAAAAATCCGCACAATACATAATAGGTACACAGTGGATTAAAAAAATCCGTACAGTAGGAAGAGAACTCCGGAATACGCAAGAAAAAAGATAGATTTATAAAATCAGTACAATATGTAGACTGGATTGTACGGATTTCTTTAAAAGCGGCTGACAAGAATCAAAAACCCAAATATGTCATTTCCAATTGCTTTTGGATCATATTTCCACCATTGTAGTTCACAAGCCAATGGCAGAAACATCTAGAAGACCTTAAAAATGGGCTCTGAAGACCTTAAAAATGTTTTGGTATTGAAAACTCGGCATCGAAAATTTCAGCCCATTACAATAAGGGTTACCAGATGAAAATTTTCGAAAGCAGGAATTTTCGCATGAAAAAGCAGGACATATCTATTTCTGGTACAAAAAGGGTAGTATTCGTTATTCAGGAATTTGACATACATGCAATACAGTGCTTTATAACTTGTAGTCATAATCTTACCACTACTGGCCATAGCCATACTTTTCAGAGCTCTGGACTTTTGTCAGGAGGGTTTTTACCTCAGGGACTTCTGATTTCATCATTTAAGTGTAGAACTGTTCACAATCCATCTCACAGAAGTTATACTTCAGGGAGATGGATTGTGTATACTGTATTTTTGTGTACACGTTATTTGACACTTAAAAACCATTTTTGTGTGAATTTACAAAAAAACAGAATTTTTTCCATTATTTTCAAAGACAGGCAGGACAATCATGCAAAAAGCAAGACATGTTCAGCCAAAGCCGGACGTCTAGTAACCATAATTGCAATACTTTTTTTATGTATATACAGATATCATAACAAATCTTGAGTAAGTTTTGGTTTATTTTTCAATAATGAACCTTTGAAATCGTCAAGAAAAAAAAAATCCCCTCCCCTCAAAATTTGATATTTTACCTTAAATTCGCCGTTTTCGAATTCGAATCAAAACATTCATCTCGTGATAAAATTCTATGACTAAAATATTTTCCATTCTTATCCAAAAAATGAGCTATCTGATGTGCATAATTACGCGAACCAAATGTACAGATATGTAATTCAAACCACTGACTTATTGATTCTAAAAATTGAAGTGTACCAGGTCGAAGTCGAGTGTGATACCAAGTGCTTTTGTTAGGCGGAAGTTGAAAATGGTGAACATCCTGTGAATAGAAGAAAAAATAGATGTTTGTATTTTTTGTAGGTGAAGTTAAAAAAAAAATCTATTGCATGTTGAATACACCAGTTTTCGTTAGATCACTGAAGTTAAGCAACGTCCAGAGTGACTTTACTGAGTGCGTAACCTAGAGGGTAAAATCCCCGTCTAACATGAACCCAAATATTATGTAAAATGTAATTAACATCTTTTTTATTCGATTTTGGAGGGGGGCGGGTAATGTTACAAAAACTCTGCCAATGTGGCATTAAAAGTATTTTACTGACTAAAAATACTCCTCTAAAAAAATTGATATTTTACGTTTCAAGAGACGTAAAATATCAAATTTTTGGTGAGTTTAGCCAGTTAAATATATTTTGTCACATTGGCAGTGTTTTTGTAACATCCCCCCGTCCGAAATCGAATAAAAAAGATGTTAGATTTACATTAATATTTGAGTGAAATTGTTATGTTAGACGAAGGTGACACGCACCACTCGCTGGACACATACAAACCAACTACCCACACCAAACCTAATTTGGGATGGGAACAGCATCACGAGGACTCGAATTTACGACGTTAAGCACTAAACAAAATCTCGCTGGACGTTTGCTTGTAAAAATGTACATATAAAATATTTGTGTTCACGCATAATATTGCATCACAGCATTACAAGGGACACTACACTAGGTACAACCTACACCGAACAGAATAAATAAATACAATAGAGAATTGATAAGAGGAAGGGCAGGGTGCATTCAGTGCAGAAATCAAAAGTGCACTAAATGCATTAGTTTATAATTTATCAATAGATAGGGCTGCCATATTAAAAGTGGAATAAAGAGTGCACCTTGAACAACCAAGCTCCGAAAATAATCCGGTTCCGCCAGGATTCGAACCCGGATCTACCCCTTGCAAAGTCAGTGTGATACACACTGGGCCAGAGAGACTGCTTTCTAGTTAAAATTACATTTACTATAGACGTTTTTGGGCGCTTTTTAAATTAACATCCTAAATCGCGTCTTAATAATATTGATCGATATTACATCTTAGCCTTTAAACGGAGCAACCTAAATGAAAGTTCACCAAAAAAAAAAAAATTAATCTTTTTTTTTCTGCCGGAGACAAGTCCTATATCTTACCTTTATATTTGGTGGGATATTATCATTGGTTGTATGAATCAATGTTTGGTCAAGATCCACCAAAAGAACCAGTTTCTTGTCTTCAATCAGACGAGCAGCATCTGCCTTTCCAATAATTTTAGCTCTCTGAAATAAAAACAACAAAAATCAGTCAATTACCACAACCGTAATAGTCAGGCTAGTAATAGTAGCTTTGTGAAACACTTCCCTTAATAAATATTGGTCTGAAAATTTTGACTTACTTCTTCACTAACTTTCAACATGGGTATAGTGTGTACCATAGGTACTGAAGCTATTAGATTCTTATTAGAATCATCCTTTTGTAAATCGAATCCACATTCCGCACACAAATCATTCATAATGGTTGAATGGGAGCAACCGCTCACATAGCTGAATAATTCACCACTGAAAATGAAAAAAAAAATATATATATCTAATCATAAATCCAATAGTTATGTCGTTTTAAGGTCAAAGAATATTCAGCATCACGAGGGTTTGAATCTACGTCGTCACCTAACAAGTAAAACCTCGTTGGACGTTGCTCAAATTTAGTGATCTAACGGGTACTGGTGTATTTAAGGTGCCATTGACGCTGGCTTACTAAGTAGCTGAGAGCAATCTTTTTCATTAGAAGTTGTTTTATCAAATTTTGGGACCAGACAGATACTATTAATTTTTTTCTGAGCAACCAACCTAACTTAAAATATCACGAGGGTTTGAATCTTATTAATTTTTTTTTTTTGTAGAAGGTTATTTGGTTATTTTGAAAGTAGAAGGTTAATTAATTGAAAGTAGAAGGTTAATTTTCACGATTAAATGGTGGGAAATACGAGAAAACACACTTTTAAATGTTTAATTCACAATTTTATTGCTTGAAAATCGACGAAACTTTGGAGAAATCAAATGTTTTTTCGGATTTTTTTAAAATATGCAGAGATTTTTTTTTGTTGTTTTTGTTTATTTAACAGGTTAGGTAACATGAAAAAA
>CM022876.1:2242080-2262762 GCA_012654025.1 Pachypsylla venusta | reverse complement strand
ACCCTTTCCTGGCAAGGTAATTTTATCGTATTTCTGTACTTTTGATGACTTTTTTGCTTCCAAGAATTATTGTATCTAGTGTAAATCTAAGATACCCCTTCCGTGCTGCATACTCTTTAGAATTTCTAGGGGGGGGCAGCTGCCCCCTGCCCCCCCCCCTTCCTACGCCCATGCAACTTAATTTGTGTCTGAATCTCATCAGCATAAAATGTGGTGTGAAAAATAAATAAAATTATTGAACTTACCTTGATTAGCATCTAAAAGTGGGCGGTGGAGACCATCATAGTTATCATCGGCGTAACCTAAAGGTGGGTTGTAAAAACTATCATTAACATCGCCGTAACCTATAGGTGGGATGTAAAAACCATCATTATTAACATTGCCGTAACCTAAAGTTGTGCGGTAATCACCACCATCACCGCTTGAATAGTCGCCGTAAGGATTATGATTATAATAAGGAGGGTTGCCGNTGTCTAGGTTTCATCCCTCTATTGTTCAGCTACACCGAGTTGGGACAAACATTGGATGGGTGACAGCAAAAGAGTTCACGTTTTTCGACCTAAATGACATTTTTTCTCGAAATTTGTCGCGACGACCCTTTTGACACGGTTGATGGGTGCATTCCTGGGAAGATTTTTGTCTAGGTCCCATCTCTGTAATGTTAAGCTACACCGACTAGTGACAGACAATGGATGGGTGACAGCAAAAAAGTTCATGTTCTTTGACTTGAATGATGTTTTTTTGTATGGAAATCATAGAATACTATTGGAAACAGTAAGAGATATAGAAAAAAATATGGTAATAGACCCCCCTCCAAATAAAACCTAGACCTATTATCAGAACTCTACAACCGGCCAAGGTACGGCCGATTTAGTATGCTCCGCTGAAATAATAGTATTGAAGTGGCTGTTTCTGACTCAAAATCATAGAACTGACCTAAAAACTACGCAGTTTGTTGGGTAGAACGTGTTGGGAGTAGTATTGGGTTAGGTTCAAAAAACATAAAATGCGTGTTGAAGACTGCGCAAGCTCAGCAGGCTTCAACACGCATTTTATTTTTTTTGGAACCTAACCCAATACTACTCCCAACACGTTCTGCGCAGCTTAACAACCCCTTACTATTGCCCATGTTCTGCATAGGATAACAAACGGCTAGGTAGTATGTAATCTATATGTGGTATGCTCTGATCGCATTTAAAGGTTGTACATCAGTGATAGGATTTCTAATGTAAAAGTCAGATTTATTATTTCTTCTCTCTCTCATCTTCTTGAAACGAAGCTCGGGTACTCAGCTGGTTATGAATATGAAAAAAATATCAAGATGGAGTTAGTTATGAAAAAATGATGAGAGTTAAATTTAAATATTGTATTTTCTCATTCTATATCCATAGAACATTGTGGCTCAGTGAGAAGGCTCTTGTTTCATAGTTGGTAGGTTCTGAGTTCACTTCTGGGTAGGGTAGTATGTTTTTTTTTAAAATATTTTAATTTTATTTTTAACCCTTTCCGTGTGAATATGTAATTTTTCATAGAAAAAATTATTTTTTTCCGCAATTAGAATCAGATGATTTTTAGATTTTTTTGGGGGGAAACCCCATGCGCTAACTTTATTCAATCTCGAGATATAGATTGTCCTATAAATAGGACATTCACACTCGGCGATTTAAAATACACATATGTAGATTTTTTTTTCTTCGAATTTTTAATTTTAATATATTAGTAGTACATACTTTAATTTGTTAGATAAGTCTTAGAAATTCAGAAAAAATCAAAAGAGAATATCTCAAAGGTCTCTTTTTAACGATAAATCGGAAATAAATTTGTGGTCTATTGCAAGAATCGATACCAGGACCTTCTGTATTGTAATCTAGGACCTCGCCTTAACACACCACGCCATGTTCAATGAAAAGGAAAATTAAATCCTTGATACATCATTCTTCGATAAAGAAACAATCCGAAAAAATTAAAAATACCTGGCTGTGTACTGCAATTTTGCTATAGCTGAAAGCTGACAAGTACCAAAAAACCAATCTGTTAAGCATTTGTGTGCTAAGTTTAGGACAACTTCTTTTTTAAAAAAAAGTTCACCATTTGGGGCACTAAACTAGTAGTCGAACCCAGAATTCTATTTTTTCAAAAAACTTCAGAAATATTTTGGTTAATTTGGGATACTATGTCAAGTAAAACCATATTAAGGCAGATAAAATACTATATCTTCACTTGACTATAATTAATTTGGTTGAATTGGGATATTATGTCAAGTAAAACCATATTAAGGCAGATAAAATACTATATCTTCACTTGAATATAATTAATTTGGTTAAATTGGGATACTATGTCAAGTAAAACCATATTCGACCAACCTAGCTCCGATGATGTGCTCAGGAGAGCACGAAACTAGTCAGCTGTAACATCTCTTTAATTTTAAAAATTTTTACAGTCAAGTGAAGATATAGTATTTTATCTGCCTTAATACTTTATAAGTTGGTTAAATTGGGATACTATGTCAAGTAAAACCATATTCGACCAACCTAGCTCCGATGATGTGCTCAGGAGAGCACGAAACTAGTCAGCTGTAACATCTCTTTAATTTTAAAAATTTTTACAGTCAAGTGAAGATATAGTATTTTATCTGCCTTAACTTCAGAAATAATTTGTAAATAAAAGAATTTTTAAAAACAAACGAAGACAGCAGCAATGAAACCTACAATGAAACACTATCAAAGGACATAAACTACACAAAAATCCGTCAAGCCGTTTTTAAGTTACATGTGTTTAAAAATTGTCCTAAAATTAGGACAGTTTCACGCAAAGGGTTAAAAAGAAGTATAACTTCTCACGCGCGTACATAAGCACACACACCCATTTTTTAACTGGTACTTAAGATGATACATGCATGTACACCTAAAATATTTCTCATCATGTGAGTTGGTAAGTTATACATGGACACCTAAAATATTTCTCGTCATGGGAGTTGGTAAGTTATACATGGACACCTAAACTATTTCTCATCATAGGAGTTGGTAAGTTATACATGGACACCTAAAATATTTCTCATCATGTGAGTTGGTAAGTTATACATGGACACCTAAACTATTTCTCATCATGGGAGTTGGTAAGTTATACATGGACACCTACACTATTTCTCATCATGGGAGTTGGTAAGTTATACATGGACACCTAAACTATTTCTCATCATGGGAGTTGGTAAGTTATACATGGACACCTAAAACATTTCTCATCATGTGAGTTGGTAAGTTATACATGGACACCTAATCTATTTCTCATCATGTGAGTTGGTAAGTTATACATGGACACCTAAACTATTTCTCATCATGTTTTTTTCTTTCTTTTTTGTTTCAGTTTTACAAATTTTGAGTTATGACTATACGAAGCCTTTGCCGCCTTTGAATTGGCAATTTTTGAATATTTATTTGAATTCAAACAGATTTGACTTTGAATATTTGGTGATTTGTTTGTTGTCAAAACATTTGAGTGAATCAACGGAAGCTCAACTGGCTCTCAAAACTATTCTTTCTAAACCAAATCTTGAGGTGAGGTACTATGTTTTCGTTTATTATTTTCAATTATAAACCTGAAACAAATTACCCCTTCAAATTGTGATAGTATACTTTAAAGTTACGTTGATATAGAAATTATAACATTCCATGTGTTGGCTGGGTTTGAACCCACGATCTACTGTTCAGAAGTTAGTGCGTCTTACCACTACACCAGAAATCCATATAATTTATAGTCTTCATCCTCTAACCGTTGTGTCATAAGCTTATCACAGAATCCATAGAAACTGCAAACTGCATTTTAATGGTGTTTTTAAAGGCTGAATTTACACAGGCTTAGAACCGTCACCTAATGATGCTGGCTTGCTCTATTTGAGCTGTATTTAAAGGCTGGATGCCCTTCCTAACACCAAACCTTCTGTATTTACACAGGCTTAGAACCGTCACCTAATGAAGCTGCTGGCTTGCTCTATAGGAGCTGTATTTAAAGGCTGGATGCCCTTCCCAACACCAAACCTTCTGTATTTACACAGGCTTAGAACCGTCACCTAATGCTGGCTTGCTCTATAGGAGCTGTATTTAAAGGCTGGATGCCCTTCTTAACACCGAACCTTCTGTATTTACACGGACTTAGAACCGTCACCTAATGAAGCTGGCTTTTTCTAAAGGAGCTGTATTTAAAGGCTGGATGCCGTTCTTAACACCAAACCTTCTGTATTTACACGGGCTTAGAACCGTCACCTAATGAAGCTGGTTTTTTCTATAGGAGCTGTATTTAAAGGCTGGATGCCCTTCCTAACACCAAACCTTCTGTATTTACACGGACTTAGAACCGTCACCTAATGAAGCTGGCTTTTTCTATAGGAGCTGTATTTAAAGGCTGGATGCCGTTCTTAACACCAAACCTTCTGTATTTACACGGGCTTAGAACCGTCACCTAATGAAGCTGGCTTTTTCTATAGGAGCTGTATTTAAAGGCTGGATGCCCTTCCTAACACCAAACCTTCTGTATTTACACGGGCTTAGAACCATCACCTAATGAAGCTGGCTTGCTCTATAAGAGCTGTATTTAAAGGCTGGATGCCCTTCCTAACACCAAACCTTCTGTATTTACACAGGCTTAGAACCGTCACCTAATGAAGCTGGCTTGCTCTATAGGAGCTGTATTTAAAGGCTGGATGCCCTCCCTAACACCAAATCTTCTTATGTACACGGGCTTAGGACCATCACCTACTGAACATGACCGTTACCTACATTAACCCATTTAATTTACTAGTTGTTCACCGTGCTTCGCTACGGTTACAAAATTCAACAACAATTTCGAGATCGCGAAATTAAAGTTTCTCAATTTTAGATGTTTGTTGGAATCGACCGCCCAAAGTGAGCAGTGAGCATGGCTCCTATTTAGAAAATTCAATATTTTACTCAAGTATATTACTTTTTGCACCTCGCAACACCTTTGTATTTAATGTCTGCTTTCTCGCTCATCCTGAAGTGGTACTTCTTAATTCCGATTTTTTGGTGGTGAAAACGGAAAATTTCAAATTTTATAATTTTTATGGGTTCCTTATATACTATTTTTTTTGGAAGGGGTCCATTCCCGGTCGTTTTTTGTTATCTCCTTTAGTTTGCCCAGAAAATAATTTTATAATTTTTATGGGTTCCTTATATACTATTTTTTTTGGAAGGGGTCCATTCCCGGTCGTTTTCTGTTATCTCCTTTAGTGTGCCCAGAAAATAATTTTATAATTTTTATGGGTTCCTTATATACTATTTTTTTTTTGGAAGGGATCCATTCCCGGTCGTTTTCTGTTATCTCCTTTAGTGTGCCCAGAAAATAATTTTATAATTTTTATGGGTTCCTTATATACTATTTTTTTTTGGAAGGGATCCATTCCCGGTCGTTTTCTGTTATCTCCTTTAGTTTGCCCAGAAAAAATTGAAAAAAAAAAACATTTCATTTTTGGCGTTATTTTTGGCGCTAACTTGCTCCCACTTGAACTTTGGATTTTTTCTTACTATGCACCTACATGCTAAAAGGGATCTGTGTGCCAAATTTCAAGTCTCTATCTTTAGCCATCGTGGAGCTACGTTGATTTTATCAGTCAGTCAGTATTAGGGATGGGATTTTCGACTCACGTAGGTGAGTCGACATGACTCGATCAACTCACCAATATGAGTCGACTCTCGATCGTTTGGTTCAGCCAGCCAAATACTTATTATTAACGCTAGGTTGATGTTTTCACTTAAACGTCTGTAGGATCTAGCACTGAAGGGATGGGATTTTCTACTCACTTAGGTGAATCGACATGAGTCGACTCTCGATCTCGACTCGCATCGAGTGGCAATTTCCAAAAATGCCTTACTTGATCAGAAAGACATAATAAAACCAATTGACAAAAGTGGCATCTACTAAATAAACGTCCCCAACTTTGATGAATACATTAAAAAGACATCACAATCAATCGTCACCAGAATAAAAGAACATTTTCCTTCAGTAAACAACAAACACCCGGAAAAATATTTCTCCCTTTATGATCTTTATCAGTCAACAAAAAAATGCTACTCTTAAGTCGACTCTTTGAAGAGTCTACTCATTTCAAAAAGATGACTCGACTCGTTATTGAGTCGACTCATGACTCGACTCGTAGATGACTAGCCCATCCCTAGTCAGTATACCAACTGGGCTTTGCGTTTTATAAGAATAGATATAATATTCACAGGTGAAGATATTACACCTATTTAAAAATCTCGTATTTTCATTTCTTATGATCGGTTTTTTTTTTTTTTTTTTTTTTTTTTTTTTTTTNTTTTTTTTTTTTTTTTTTTTTTTCAGGTAAAAGACGTTCTATTTTTGTTGAAAAATTTACACTTATTGTGTGAACACATGGACAGTGCTCTATTTCAAAACTTCATTGATAAAAATCTAATACCAGAATTTGATAAATATAAAAGTTTCCAAACTGAGAAACTCAAGAAGAAGGAATTGGTCGAGCGGGAAGAAATTGACAAGAAGGAAGCATTTGTCAAGGCCGTGGAAATTGTCGAGAAGGAAACATTTGTCAAGACTGAGGAAATAAACAAGAAGGAAGCATTTGTCAAGACTGAGGAAATTAACAAGAAGGCAGCATTTGTCAACATCGAGGAAATTGACAAGAAGGATGCATCTGTCAAGAATGAGGAATTCCTCAAGAACGACGGAAGTCTTAATATCGATAAATTGGTCGATCATATCAAATCTGATTTATCTTATCTTACGATATTATATTTGGATCAGATAAGATATTGTATGGATCAGCTGAAAGATAAATTGACAGAGTTCAGTCTGCCGCCTCAAACTAATTTACAATCAAATCATTTGTTTCTCGTGAATAGTGTAAAACATATGTATGACACGTGTCCCGTTGATGACCCACGTGTAAGTATTATAGATCAGATAGGATATTGTTTGGATCAACTATATTGAAAGAGTTCAGTCTGCCGCCTCAAACTAATTTACAATCAAATCATTTGTTTCTCGTGAATAGTGTAAAACATATGTATGACACGTGTAATTACGTGAGAAGCAGTCTCCTCATCCTCCCCACAGAGTCTACACCTAACCTGGGGTTGTAGTTGCCCCATGCTCAGTCTCCACGCAAGTAGAGAATTGCCGTCAAAAATGACATGAGAAGCAGTCTCCTCATCCTCCCCACAGAGTCTACACATAACCTGGGGTTGCAGATGTAGCTGCCCCATGCTCAGTCTCCACGCAAGTAGGGAATTGCCGTTAAAAATTGACATGAGAAGCAGTCTTCTCATCCTCCCCACAGAGTTTACACGTAACCTGGCCCTGATGGAAGTCCATAGTGTGTAGATATTTTCTTAGACCACAATGACCAGTAATTAGGCTTGTGACTAATCTGATATTTTTTCGACTGAGGCCCGGGATCTCGATCCTAAAGTTCTTGGATGGCACCTGTATTACTACAAGCTTTTCGCTAAAACGCGGGTATTATTTTGTGCCCCCCCCCTTGGAAATCCTGGGGTTAATAAAAACGCTTAAAAAATATTTTGCTATCATGGCACGTTGAATAGGTACATTGTACAATGTACCTACTAATGACTCACCGAATTCTATGAACACCAAACTGTGTCATCTCTATACACGGGTTTGTTATTCATCTGGTACAAGGTTTATAATATTTGTGACTCATTCGTCAATTTGGCCCCACATGAATCATTAATATATTTTTTTTTGTTTTACACAAACGAAGAGGATCTGGAATTATCCACAGAGAACAATTTTCTACGTGAATCCCATTAACACCAATTTTTTTCAGTTGGTGTCCCCAATCGTATAACTATTGTAACTATTGTGAGAGACTTGTAGGTTTGTGAGCTGGGTGGGATGTTGATTGTGATGACTTAGTGAGAGAACCTTTGTTTGTTGGATTCGGTGGAAGGAAGTTTGATGTAACACTTGATCAGATAAATATATCTAAATAATTTATTATACTTATTCCTCTGTGGTGCTGTTGTCGAGTGAGACTGCCTTTAAAGCTTTCGACTTCGTTGGACCAACCTGTTCGGACTCGGACTGAGCNGTCAAATTTAGTTCCTTGCCGTGTCCGAGATGACGTCGTACAGTACTTCTCTATCTTAGTTCGGCAGTGACTGTCTCTGCTTTACTGCTACTTGGGATCTAGTTTGGCTAAGGTTTATTAGGTTTGGGAGAGGGAGCCAAGTTTCCCTATGACACTATTCATAAAAAAAATGAAAAAAGTAAAACATAATATGAGGACTATGTGTGGGTAGCTGAGCTCATTTGGAGACGGCAGAACCTGTGGCACACACAAGCGCCGGGGGGCGGCTATAGCCCTCTTGCTTTAGGGATACAATCGCACAATATACCTAATAGAAAATTGGGAAGGGGGAGGGACTCGTAACCTAGAGACCGGGGGTGCGATTCCTGGGCAGTACTTTTTAATGCAATGTATATCGAGGTAGGATAGAGCTTACCACAAATACCTTTCATAAGGGTGAAAAGCGATTTTATAAGCGTGATGACGAAAACGTGCCCCCGGTGCCCTCCCCTATATCCGCGCATGCCCCCCCCCCCCGAATAAAAGAAATATCTAAGTTCTTATGCACATACAGTGATCGAAATTAATATTATCTATGTTTAGATCAAAATAGCTTCCTCACCGTTTCACCTATAATTATATATGACATTATGTCATAGAGTGTGATCCTAATTTTATTTCAATGAATCATCATAGGTTAACAGCCACGGGGCTGGTTTGCAACAACTCGCCACGAGTTGTTGATACTTGAGAATCCTTACGGATAATGCAGTAGCTTCTCCTTCATCATCATCATCATAGGTTAACAGCCACGGGGCTGGTTTGCAACAACTCGCCATGAGTTGCTGATACTTCAGAATCCTTACGGATAATGCAGTAGCTTCTCCTTAATCATCATCATAGGTTAACAGCCATGGGGCTGGTTTGCAACAACTCGCCATGAGTGGTTGATACTTGAGAATCCTTACGGATAATGCAGTACCTTCTCCTTCTTCATCATCATCATCATAGGTTAACAGCCATGGGGCTGGTTTGCAACAACTCGCCATGAGTGGTTGATACTTGAGAATCCTTACGGATAATGCAGTACCTTCTCCTTCATCATCATCATAAGTGAACAGCCATGGGGCTGGTTTGCAACAACTCGCCATGAGTGGTTGATACTTGAGAATCCTTACGGATAATGCAGTACCTTCTCCTTCTTCATCATCATAGGTTAACAGCCGTGGGGCTGGTTTGCGACAACTCGCCGTGAGTTGTTGATACTTGAGAATCCTTACGGATAATGCAGTAGCTTCTCCTTGCTTCCTGCATGGGTAATTGAAAAGATATCATGTCCGACCCTTCCTTTAGTCGCCTTTTACGACTGGCATGGACTTGGGTGCCTTGGAATTCCCCTTATCCACAGAGTCCCCCTATCCACTTTTTTTTTTTCTTCTAAAAATGTTTTAGATTTTTTAGATTCTCTCCATCTGAATAAAAAAATATTGAATGACCTCAGTCAGTCAATAATTTCTGATGGAGTTAAAATCAAATCACCACATCTATTCATGAAAGTTGCGCATACATACTGAAAAAAATGAAAATCGAAAAAATTACTTTCTATATATACCTGTTTTTTTTTAGATCATGGAACCTTTGGTATCATCTTTATCAAATTTACCTGAAATTTATCTGAATTACATTCTATATTTACCTGTTTTTTTTTTTTTTTTTTTTTTTTCAGATAACATAACCTTTGGTATCATCTTTATCAAATTTACCTGAAATTTATCTGAATTACATTCTATATTTACCTGTTTTTTTTTTTTTTTTTTTTTTTTCAGATAACATAACCTTTGGTATCATCTTTATCAAATTTACCTGAAATTTATCTGAATTACATTCTATATTTACGTGTTTTTTTTTCAGATCATGGACCCTTTGGTATCATCTTTATCAAATTTACCTGAAATTTATCTGAATTACATTCTATATTTACCTGTTTTTTTTTTGTTTTTTTTTTTTTCAGATAACATAACCTTTGGTATCATCTTTATCAAATTTATCTGAATTACATTCTATATTTACCTGTTTTTTTTTCCAGATCATGGAACCTTTGGTATTATCTTTGTCAAATTTATCTGAATTACATTCTATATTTACCTGTTTTTTTTTCATATAATGGAACCTTTGGTATTATCTTTGTCAAATTTATCTGAATTACATTCTATATTTACCTGTTTTTTTTCATATAATGGAACCTTTGGTATCATCTTTATCAAATTTATCTGAATTACATTCTATATTTACCTGTTTTTTTTTCAGATCATGGAACCTTTGGTATTATCTTTGTCAAATTTATCTGAATTACATTCTATATTTACCTGTTTTTTTTTTTCATATAATGGAACCTTTGGTATTATCTTTGTCAAATTTATCTGANATTTCGACCCATTTTTTTTTTTTTTTTTTTTCATATAATGGAACCTTTGGTATCATCTTTATCAAGTTTACCTGAAATTTATCTGAATTACATTCTATATTTACCTGGGTTTTTTTTCAGATAATATAACCTTTGGTATCATCTTTATCAAATTTATCTGAATTACATTCTATATTCACCTGTTTTTTTTTTCAGGTAATGGAACCTTTGGTATCATCTTTATCAAGTTTACCTGAAATTTATCTGAATTACATTCTATACTCAGATCAATCCAATTACAATAATTACTATAAATTATTCTTAATTAATTGGCGATTAATAATAACCAAATTGAAATCATTCTCATTGACCAATCTGTTCTTTGGTGACATCTCGAAATACCTCTCCGTCCAATACGAAGTACTGGACACAATGGCAGAGCATGCATTGGGAGAAGCGTTGGATGATGGTATTTATTGAAAAATAAAGTAAGTAGACTCATTGTACACACACACACGAAGTGATGGACACAATGGCAGAGCATGCATTGGGAGAAGCGTTGGATGATGGCGTGGTCTTTCATTTTGTTGTCAAAGATGTGTTTGAATATTTATTGAAAAATAAAGTAAGTAGACTCATTGTACACACACACACACACACACACCAAGTGCTGGACACAATGGCAGAGCATGCATTGGGAGAAGCGTTGGATGATGCGTGGTCTTTCATTTTGTTGTCAAAGATGTATTTGAATATTTATTGAAAAATAAAGTAAGTAGACTCATTGTACACACACACACACACACACACCAAGTGATGGACACAATGGCAGAGCATAGCATACCACATATAGATTGCCAGCCTGACCTTGCGCAGCCTTCAACATGCATTTTAATTTTTTTGGAACCTAACCCAATACTACTCTCAACACGTTCTACCCAAAAAACTTGGTGGTGTTTAGGTCAGTTCTATGATTTTGAGTTGGAACAACCACTTCAATACCATTATATCAGCGAAGCAAAGTCCAACTCACACCTAACTATACCACATAATATATATGGAATACTGTTGGAATGGAATATTGCGAATAGAATATTCAAAATTTCTCAACCTGTGTTCACCTCAAACGCATTTTTTTTTTTTAAGAAAAAAATAATAAGCCTTTAAGCGATTCTCAAAATATGAGGAAAAAAGATCTTCCAAGATGGTGACCTCACATGGCACCGTCAACAAAATATATGGCTGGAAGTGATCAAATACCCTTTAGGGCATACGTGTAGAATGTGACAAAAGTTTGGTCCCTATAACCTAAGTGGGTCTCAAAAATATTGCGGAAAACCGAAATTCCAAGATGGTGGCTTCACATGGCCTCGCCCACAAAATATATGACTCAATGTGATCAAAAGCCGTTTAAGTTACTTGAGGATGACATCCTCAAGTGCTGATTCCACCTGAGCTGCAATCCAATTATGATTCACTAACTTGCATAGTAAAAATAGGTCATATTTGTGATTGTGAGAAGTTACTTGAGGGTGACATACTCAAGGGCCGAGTTTACTTGAGCTGATGGTGTAAAATAATACCGAAAGCAATTCTAATCCCATGTTTTGTTTTCTAGGATACATCAACTAACGACTTCCTGTGTCACATCTTGGTGTTTGTTGTGACGTCACGATATTCTACTATCATATTGACCAATGGAGAGCGACCTTTGAAAATGAAAAAATGTTTTACTGAAATGCTGGAATGGTTTCCAATAGCTTTTGTCAGCTTGACTAGGAAAGAAAATTATAATTTGGTAAATATTGTCTTTTAATATTTACCCCAACAGCAAGAGTTATGATGGGGTCAACAAATTGACATTTCGAGAGTTTACTTTTGTTGCGAGAGTTATGATTTGACCAACGAATTGACATTTCTAGAGTTTACTTTTGTTGCGACAGTTATTATTTGACCAACGAATTGACATTTCTACGACTAGTTTATTCGCCATCGCGGATAGACTAGTCGGGCAGGCTATCCAAACAGCCAGACACACGACTAGTTTATTCGCCATCGCGGATAGACTAGTCGGCCAGTCTATTCAGACACACGACTAGTTTATTCGCCATCGCGGATAGACTAGTCGGCCAGTCTATCCAGACTCACGACTAGTTTATTCGCCATCGCGGATAGATTAGTCGGCCAGTCTATTCAGACACACTATTGAATACCCTCATACAAGGAAAAATCTTTAACTTGACTTTTTCTTTTTGTTCTAGGCTATCTCATCTTTGTTTCAAATGTTTTCTGCAAAAGTCTTATCGAAGCAATATGACCGAATGATACAAAAAACTCTTTTGTGTTTAAAACAACATGCGTCAAGTACAAATCTAATGAAAATAATATTATTAGAATAGGTAATTTTATGAGTCGTGCCTTGTAACGTCAAAAACAAATAAAATAGCTCTTACAGTTTTGGCCAAACAAATTGGACAATTCTTTCATTTTTTTTATTTATTTTAAATATAATGAGATTTTTATACAAAGGTATTTTTCCCAAGCTTTTTTAGACTTCTAAGAAAAATTAATATCAAAAATTTTTCATTGATGGATCGGTCAATCTACGTTCATAGTTGGAGCGACCAATCATTGAAGATTACAAAATATAATTTATATTAAACATGTACAATTTTCAAACAAACAAAAACCATATTTACCTAGTATTTTTTTATTTTTATCCTGTGTTGTAATGCAGTATCATATTTACAACTAAATTCCCTTTCAAATAACACCAAAAACATTTTTCTACGACAATCTGGTCCGGAGATATAAGGTTTTGAATGGCGAAATTTTCTTAAGGGGTCCAATATTTGGCACAATTACCCTACAACATATTTCATGTTTATAAAGGGTGTTTCATTAAGAACGCCGGATTTAATATTGTTATAGCTTTATTAAAAAAAATATTTTGAACAAAAAATTATATCAACCTGTAGTATATATTCCCCGATTTAAGTCCGTAATATCACATCTGGCATAAGTCCACCTCGGCTTCGCTGGCAAACTTCTGTTCGGATCACAAAATTTGCTATCACTTGCTGACACATCTCCGGATCCAGATCACCAAAGACACGACAAATTTCTTCTTTCAGTTCTTCAATTGTTCGTGGCTTTGTTTTCGTAGACATGAGCTTTGGCGTAAACCCAGAGGAAAATGTCAAAGGCCAAAAATCCATTGGAGTTAGATCACACGACCTGGGAGGCCAGTTCAGATCACCAAAACCATTGAAAAGTGGGAGAACTAATTCCCGCACCCTGTATAATCAGATGTATTGGGCATGCTGTGAGGAGCATATTATGACGTCGAAATATTCAAAGATTTTGTAAACCTTGAAAATTGTGACCTGGCTTGTGCATTAATTTGTGTGTCTCATGACAAATGGACCACGGATACCGTTGTTGTATCTCGTAAATAGGGATGGCACGATATATCGAAAATCTATATATATCGATATATTTTCTTCCGATGTATCGATATATTATATCGATATATTTTTCACGATATATCGTTTAATATGTACACTAATTTGGGGTTTTTTCAATGTTCTTAATATAGCGATAAAATTTGATTTTAGGGGAAAACCTATATATATCGTCGATATATCGATATATTTGTATATCGATATATTCTTGAACCATATGCCATCACTACTCGTAAATTATTCGAGCTATTTCTCTGCGGCTGAGGGGACCTCGGTTTCGAACTCGTTTAAAAATATCAAATTTTGAATTGGGGGGGGGGGGGTATTTTTTACTTTCCTTATCCTATAAAAAGGTAAATAATGTAATGGGCTGGAATTTTTGATGTCGAATTTTCAATGCCAAAACACTTTTTGAGATCTCCAGAGCCCAAATCTCGAGTTTCAGCCATTGGTCCGTGTGTGTGTCTGTCTGTCTGTGAACAAGATATCTCAAGAACGGCAAGTGCTAGAGACTTGAAATTTGGTATGTTTTTCAGTTGTATGCCATGAACGGCCAAAATAAGCTTTTAGTGGAAATCGAATATACCGTTAGCGGTTTTATGCCGTTTTTTAGCGGTTTTCGCATATCCTGCTTAAAATGAGAACGGTAATAGCTAGAACTTTAAACTCAGCTACCCACATTGACCTCACCCAGCCTGGGTTGGGCCACCCACATGTTACAACGTGAACACCCACATGTTACAACCTCGCTGGACGTTGCTTAACTTCAGTGATCTAACGGGAACTGGTGTATTCAACGTGCCATAGACGCTAGCTTAGGTAAAGATTAAATTACTTTATCTTCCAAAATAAGAGAAAGTATAAATTCTAACTTTCGACATTTACACTCCGTGGATTAGGGGTCAAACCCCAAAATCTATGTAAAATTATTCACTCCCCTACCGTATATCTTTGGATATTCTGCTAAAACTAGTTCATTCCCCCCCCTTTGCCACTTGGTGCCCCCCAAATATATATCTTGGAAAAAGGTAAAGGGGAGCGTGTAAACAAATTTTAATGGCATGTAATTAAAGATAAGGCAGAGAAATTCAACTTTAATTGCTTCCTCACAATCCTCGCCTTGTTGTTGATGTAGCGCGGTGTTTGGTGTAAACAAATTCGAATGGCAAATGGCACGTAATTAAAGATAAGGCAGAGAAATTCAACTTTAATTGCTTCCTCACAATCCTCGCCTTGTTGTTGCTGTAGCGGTGTTTGGTGTAAACAAATTCGAATGGCATGTAATTAAAGATAAGGCAGAGAAATTCAACTTTAATTCCTTCCTCACAATCCTCGCCTTGTTGTTGATGTAGCGGTGTTTGGTATTGATAGATAGACTTGGTTCATAAAGCCGTGACGATTCTAAAGTTTCATTACTGATAGATAGACTTGGTTCATAAGGCCGTGACGATTCCAAAAATTCATTACTGATAGATAGACTTGGTTCATAAAGCCGTGACGATTCCAAAGTTTCATTAGCATCCGGACGGGGACGGGACTGAGCTGCAGAATCCATTTTTTTCTTTTTTACATCTTATGGTCATTTGAAAGGTTTTATCCCCCTCAGTCGCTGGAAACTTAACCTCACCCAGCCTGGGTTGAGTCGGAAAAAACCAGCAACCTACGAGATCACCCACTCAGTAAAACCTCACTGGACGTTGCTTAACCTCAGTAATCTAAAGGGAACTGGTGTATTTGACGAGCCATAGACGTTGGCTAACCATTTGAGGTTTTTTTCTTCTTAACATCTATTGGTCATTCGAGACGGGATTTTATCCCCCCCCCNTTTTCCCCCCCCCCCCCCCCCACTGGCCCATTCGATGGAAACTATACCTCTCCCAGCCTGGCTTGAGCCGCAAAAAGCCAGCAACCTACGAGATCACCCACTTAGTAAAACCTCGCTGGACGTTGCTTGACCTCAGTAATCTAAAGGGAACTGGTGCATTTGACAAGTTATAGACGTTGGCTAACCATTTGACCTTAATGGTGCCTTAAAAGTTTTCGGTGAAGAAACATTTTTTTTAAAAAAAAAAAAAACAACAACATCATCATCAACAATAACAGCAACAACAACAACAGCATCATCATCAACAACAATATCATCAACAACATCATCATCAACAATAACAGCAACAACAATAATAACAACAACATCATCGACAATAACAACATCATCATCATCAACAATAACAGCAACAACATCAACTAGAACATCATCAACAATAACAGCAACAACAATAACAATAACAGCAACAACAATAATAACAACAACATCATCAACAATAACAACAACAACAACATCATCAACAATAACAACAACAACATCATCAACAATAACAGCAACAACATCATCAACAATAACATCAACTACAACATCATCAACAATAACAGCAACAACATCAACTACAACATCATGAACAATAACAGCAACAACAACATCATCAACAATAACAACAACAATAACAGCAACAACATCAACTACAACATCATCAACAATAACANCGGCCCTGAATCTATTACAGCCAAAATATTTTATTTCTTCATTTGTGTACAAATCAGCTGACTCTATTTCGGCTGGCTTATAAAAGATAAACATCACATGAGCTGTGTGGTGACTGCGACTCGAAATACAAAAATAACAAACAAATTAATTTCTTTTTCTTCTTCCCCCTTAACATGAAATGAAAATTTTAAATTCAAAATTAGTTTAGTGATAAGACATTTTCTGATAAGAGAAGTTCAAATTTAGAGACTCATTTTGTGAGGTAAGAATTTCAATTTGTTTTTTTTTTTTTTTTTGGATTTTTTTTTTTAAATTATGAGCCTTTGGAATTGTCTAACAACAATAACAATAATAACCACATCAACTGCAACAACATCAACAACAAGAACATCATCAAAAATAACAATAATAACCACATCAACAACATCATCATCAACAATAACAGCAACAACAATAATAACAACATCATAAACAATAACAGCAACAACAACAACGTTATCATCAACAATAACGGCAACAACAACATCATCATCATCAACAATAACGGCAACAACATCAACAATAACATCATTATCAACAATAACAGCAACATCAATAATAACAACAACATCATTATCATCATCAACAATAACAGCAACAACATCAACAATAACAGCACCAACATCAACAATAACAACATCATCAGCAACAACAATAATAACAACAACATCATCGACATCATGAACAACAATAACGGCAACAACATCAACAACAACAGCATCAACAATAACAGCAACAACAACAATAATAACAACAACATCGACAATAACAACAANCATCATCAACAATAACAGCAACAACATCATCATCATCATCATCATCATCAACAATAACAACAACAACAACAACAAACCCATCATCATCATTATCAACAACAAGGACATCAGCAACATCATCATCAACAACAAGAACATCATCAACAATAACAACAACAACAACAACAACAACAACATCATCATCATCATTATCAACAACAAGAACATCATCAACAATAACAGCAACAACAACAACAACATCATCATCATTATCAACAACAAGAACATCATCATCATCAACAATAAAAGCAACAACATCATCATCATCAACAATAACAGCAACAACATCATCATCAACAATAACAACATCATCATCATTATCAATAAAGAAGAAAAATCAAATTTTTCATCTCGAGACATGCATGCATAGTGAACAAAAAAATAGGGTATTTTAAAATATTGAGTTGTGCTTTCGAAAATAAAAATTGCAAATTATCAAAATTCTCTAATTTTGATCGGGAGCAAGGCCATACCCAGGGGGGAGTCCGTGGGTCCAGACCCCCCCCCGGCAATTTCATTATTTTATGCATGACTTACGTAATAATGTAAGGTGTAACTCATTCCCCCCCCCCCCCCACACACACACACCCTCAATATTTGATATTTTACGTGAGGTTAAAATGGTTTTTCGAAAATATTTTAGATCGAACTAGGTAATATCGACATTTTTGTAGATAAATAATTTTGGTTTATTATTTTTAATCATGAGCCTTTGGAATCGTCACGAAAAAATACCCCCCCCTCAATACCTCTTTGATATTTTACGTGAGGTTAGAATGGTTTGTTAGATAGCAAATTGTCATCAAACTTGTTACTTGTTAACTTGTTTTATTTTATTTCTGAAAGTGTAAAATATAACAAATCGGTCTGAAATTTAAATTAATTGTTATTTAAATAATTAATTTATAGATATACTTACATATATGTAGGTTGTCATCATAATATCATCAAGGTACTTAGAGTCCAAAAATCAAATAAAAAAATCTGGTGTGAACATCACACGACTTGAAATCTATAAAAAAAGAAGAAAGTATTGTAATTGGCTGAAATTTCTTATATGAAATTGAGGTACCAGGGTACCCGACAGATACTATTAATTTTTTTTGGAGCAAGTTACAAACTTAAAATGTGGTTTAATATAATTTAAAAAGGCTTTTTAAACGTTTTAGGGGTGGGAGATTAATTAATTCAATTTTAATTTATTTAGAAAAAAAACCTTTTTCTTCCGTATGTATTGAACTATTTGAATATATTGAACTGAAGCAGACATAGTTGTACCAACATGAAAAAAGTGCTATGTAAGTTTGTTTATTTTATCAACATAAGCGATAAGATGACGTCCCAGAGAGGTTAGGAAACGTTTTGATCGGCCATGCCTCGATTAAACTTGTTCTTCTCATAAAGTCGCTCCCTAAAAACTCTTGCGCTTTCTCCAAAGTTTTGTCGATTTTTCAAACAATAAAATTGTGAATTAAACATTTAAAAGTGAGTTTTCTCGTATTTCCCACCATTTAATCGTGAAAATTAACCTTCTACTTTCATTTAAACATATTTTAAGTTAGGTTAGTTGCTCAGCAAAAAATTAATAGTATCTGCCTGGTCCCGAAATTGATATGAATTGGTACCAAATTTCAAGTTCTAGCTCTTACCATTCTCGTTTTAGACGTTTTTCTCGTTTTAGCCAAAAAAAGGCCTTGAACCTCTAATAAGCGGCCAACAATATATTACACTTCAACCCAAGTTGTATTCTTCAATTTCTTGTATGAAATTGATATGAATATCTATTAGACACCGAGTTTAAAGTTCTAGCTATTACCGTTCTAATTTTAAGCAGGATATGCGAAAGCCGCTAAAAAGCGGCATAAAACCGCTAACAGTATATTCTATTTCCACCAAAAGCTTATTTTGCCGTTCATGGCATAAAACTGTGACATACATATTTCAAGTCTCTAGCACTTGCCGTTCTTGGGATATCTTGTTCACAGACAGACGGATACACATACATGGATCAATGGCAAAAACTCGTGAAGTAGAATTAAATTCAAGCGGGAAATAGAAGTGAATTCAAGTGGGAAGTAGGAGTGAATTTAAGCGGGAAGTAGAAATGAATTTAATCGGGAAGTAGAAGTGGATCCAAGCGGGAAGTAGAAGCGAATTTAAGCAGGAAATAGAAGTAAATTTAAGCGGGAAGCAGAAGTAAATTTAAGCGGGAAGCAGAAGTGAATTTAAGCGTGAAGTACAAGTGAATTCAAGCGGGAAGTAGAAGTGAATTTGAGTGGGAAGTAGAAGTGAATTCAAGCGGGAAGTAGAAGTGAATTTAAGCGGGAAGTAGAAGTAAATTCAAGCGGGAAATAGAAGTGAATTCAAGTGGTAAGTAGGAGTGAATTTAAGCGGGAAGTAGAAATGAATTTAAGCGGGAAGTAGAAGTGGATCCAAGCGGGAAGTAGAAGCGAATTTAAGCAGGAAGTAGAAGTAAATTTAAGCGGGAAGCAGAAGTGAATTTAAGCGGGAGGTAGAAGTAAATTTAAGCAGGAAGTAGAAGTATGTCCCCTGTGGATAGGGGGACATAAAGAGAATTTGTTTTTAAACTCGTTTTTTATTGGCCGTCATTGGTCTATGTTGGACGGTTATACATACGCAATTGAGACATGGCCGTACAACGTTTCCTAACCTCTCTCATTGGGTTAAAATTGGTTGAAACTTGCCGCAACACTCCTGCCCGGTGTCAGATCCTAAATTTAAAATGACAGACCAATCATGGACTTCTTCATCGGCCCATTTTTTTGTCTTGTTTGAATTACAGCGCACGTTGCCAGATATGTCGGACAGTTCCACTGAAACTTTGTTCCTAGAACAAATCAAATATTTTGCTGAAAGTGGCGCGAGCGAAAATTTAGAAGTCATTATTAACTTGTCATCCAAATTGTATTTGAAAATTACTTCCCTTGGTAAGTAGCTACCCACCCACCTACCGTACGTTGCTCCCATCCCCAAGGGGGCGCCTGCTGGCTTTCGACTCAATCCCCCATCCTATTCAGAGATGAAATTGGATCCCCTACTTACAAATTTCATTTAAATCGATAAAATTACTTCTTACCTATCCACCTACCGTACGTTCCTCCCATCCCCAAGGGGGCGCCTGCTGGCTTTCCCCTCAATCCCCCATCCTTTTCAGAGATTAAAATTGGTTCCCCTACTTACAAATTTCATTTAAATCGATAAAATTACTTCCTTTGTAAGTATACCTATCCACCTACCGTACGTTCCTCCCATCCTCAAGGGGGCGCCTGCTGGCTTTCCCCTCAATCCCCAATCCTATTCAGAGATGAAAATGG
>CM022876.1:2227402-2241676 GCA_012654025.1 Pachypsylla venusta | reverse complement strand
TTATGTTCGAATATTAAATAATTACAGAAAGGTAAATGACGAGGAAGAAGTCGACGGAGAAGAACAACTGAATGATGAAACTGTTAATGAAAATGAAGGACATGATAATAAAATTAAAATCAAAACGACAACCAATGAGAAAATCGATGATGTTGTAAAGAATGTAGGCATTCAAAACGAAAAGAAAAAAGATGATCTACAACAAAACAAAGAAAAAGTTGCAAAGGAAAATGATAAACATATTAAAATAGAGAAACCTACGACAACGACCACGAACGTAAATAGGAAAATATTAGATACAACAGAGAAAGAAATTTCAAAGAAAACTTCCGATAAAGATGAATCAAATAAAAAAAGTAATGAAAACATTAAGAGTGTACAAAATAATCGAATGGACATTAAAGAAACAATAATGAAAAATATACAAAACAAAATTAACGACAAACAAGTAGGAGTAAATAAAAATGTTTATAAAAAAAATGCGTCAACAGTTGGTGTTGATTTGAAAAAGACATCGGATGAAATTGTCAAGAAAAATGAGAAAAATAATGGAAACGAAAATGTTCAAACAACAACAACAACAACGACGACTTCTACAGTTGGGCAACCTAAGCATAGCATTGAAAATGACAAAGTTACAAAAAATATTGAAAAATTAAATTCAGAACATAGCAAAAAAGTTGAAGATATCAATGTGGATATAAATGAAAACAATAAATTTGTGCAAACTAAAATTGAACAAAAGGGAGATGATCATAAACAGATTGAAAACAAAATTAATATTCATCAAAATAAAGAATTAATCAATAAAGATGCTTCTAATATGAAAACCAGTGAAATTATAAATAATATTAAAAACATAATGAACCATTCAAACAAACTATCGAATAGTAACAGTGAAATTCATGATACACAAATAATAATTAAGAGTGGAGGAGGAGCAGCAAATTTTGAGACTGATGAAACAATTGTTGGTAACGTTAAAAAAATCGAAGAAAAAACACTTCTCGACACACAAACAACACAACAAACAGATATTATCGTCGATAATAATCAAGATAAATTTAATCCATTTACAATTGTACAACATGGCGACGAGAGTAAAAATCAATTTGGACGAAATGGTTCAAGCGGAGGAGGCGGTGATGATGATAAAACAAGACTGAGAAATACGAAAGTATTTGAACCAACAGAGAATGATGCAAGACATATGCCAGAAAATTTAAGTAATGCATTTCCATGGAGTTGGGCAAAAGATATTCTCTTGGAGAAACCCGTTGCCAAGAAAACTGTTTTCGGAAATGTTGACGGTGAAGTTAATGAACGTTAGAAATAGGTTATCATTCATAGAACAACTGGTTGCCCACTGAGACTGATTTCAATTAGAATTGCGACGTTAAAATGAATTTGACTTGTTATCATTCATATAACAATTGGATTGCAACGTTAAATAAATTTGACTTGATTCTCGCTTTCGAACTTTTTTTTTGTAAAGTGTCATCTGGAGAATCGCCTCGTTTTCAATTTCTCAAATATTTTTGAAAAAGAAAATGATGAAAATCTTATTTTCCCTGGAAGTTTAGATATCACTTTTAGCGTCGCAAACCCACATGGGTTTTTTCCCCAATAGTTTGCAACGAGGGGGAAAAGGAGAGAAGTGGATATTGTACTCCGCCCTAAAATATTAAAATATCGGCGTCGGTAGCATAGCATAAAAAGTATGGAGCTTTAAAATGCTAAAAACGTTTCCTTTTAAAGTTATAGGCACTTAAACGATGTTTTTTTTCTAAAAAAATCGGCTCATCACAAAGTTACGGACGATTTTGAGAAAATTAGCTCAACCGATTTTAACAATTTATACCTATATTTTTGGAATACCTGTTCAATTCCGAATCGAACTGATACTTTGCCTCAATCGGGTTTCTAGAACTTATTCCGAGTAAAAACTCGAAGTTGGCACAACAAACGGCCGCCATTTTGGATTTTGGCCGATTTTGGGCACTTCCGGGTGGCCGATTTTAGTCAACTTTATTTTCCTTAATGAGGGCACCTAGTACTACTAAAAACCGTCAAAAAAAACTTTGGTTGGATTTTGTTCCACCCTAAATCGTACACTGACTCAACTATAGAGGTTAAGTGTTCGCCTGGTTAACAGAAGGGCGTTGGTTCAATTCCAAGGAAGGAATGTTCCCCATTCATTTGTGTTTCACCACATATTAATGGAGCTCTAAGGGTTAGATGGTAGGAAATGCCTCAGGCATTTACCGTACATTATGTATAACTTCCACAAAAGTCCATTTTTTTATCGACATTTTTCACCGATCAAATCATTAGGTACAGAATCTTTGTCAAATCACGATATAAATTTATATGATTTCTTTTTTAATTTCCTTTGATATATTTTTTTCACTCTTAAGAATAATTTGTTGTATTAAATTTAAATATTTATTTATTAATAAAATAATAATAATAAAAATGAACTAATTAAACAAGAGAATATCTTCAGGATGGCATTTGATTTTAAAAGTGCCTAGGTACTTTATTATTTGCATAATATTGCAATGCCCCACTTACTTTTGTGGTTAGCACAGCATTACAAGGGGCACCATTATCTATTATTATTATTTTGCTCTTGTAATGTTAGAAGAAAGTGGTATTTTTTCGAAAATGTTGTTTCTTTTAAATGTAAAAAAAAATAAAAATTCGTTATACTTTTGAGATAAAAAATGATCACAAAGATGACTTTTAAGGAGCATTCACACTACACAGTGAAATATTGTCAGTGACCGTGATTTCACAGTTATTTTATTGTTGTTGTTAACTTTCTGAACGACTTTCCCACTGTGTCTCCAAGCCAAGGAAGGCGGCCACTCAAACAGGATCTGACCATAATGCTGACGGCTCTAGATTGGTTGGGTTTGATGGATAGTTGAATCAATGATTTACATCATGAGCAGCCAGCATACATAGAGGACAACGATCAGATACCTCAGGGTTCAGCAAGGATTTATATACCAACTCTTTGAAGAAGTATCTGGAGCTGCACGGCTGGGATGAACAGCTCCAACAGAAGAAAAACAGAGTGAGTTGTCATCGGAACGGTGTTGATGGCCTTTAGCCGTACCCGAGGGCACGGGTGCGAAGAACCAACCATCTTCAGGGCCAGTGATTTTAATAACACCCACTAATGGTCAAGATATTTTCATATCAAATCACTGTGTTGATCACGGTACGGCGTCGGAGAGCACTGTAACTGTCACTGACACTTTCACTGTGTAGTGTGAATGCCTCTTTATCGTCAGTAATTTTGCAGAGCTCTCATTTTCGAAGGAATGCTATTTTTTGTTCAGACGGTGCCCTATTTTAAAAAATCAAAAGTGATGTTTATTTTTCGCCATCCAGTTTAATTTATTTATTTTTATTATTTTTTAATACAACATTATAATTATTTAGTTTTATTTTAATATTAAATTCGATTTTACTTTCCTTATCCTGATAATTTGATAGTTACTGAACATAATGTANAAAAAAAAAAAAAAAAAAAAAAAAAAAAAAAAAAAAAAAAAAAACCAAGAAAATGTTCCTTAAAAAAAATATTTACTTCAATTAAAAAAAAAAAAAGTACGCGCGTGAGAAGTTGTACCTTTTAAAAAAAAAAATTCCATAATATTTCAAAAAAAACATACTACCCCGCCCGGGAGTGAACTCAGAACCTACCAACTATGAAACAGAGGCCTTGCCACTGAGCCACAATGTTCTATAGAAATAAAAAGAGAAAATACAATATTTAGTTGGAGGGGTCTGCGTTAATTTTGTGTTACACTGATGTCGTGATAAATTTTTGTTATAGTGCGCGCGCATCTTGAAATTTCACTCTCGTCATTGTTTCATAACGCGCCTAAAGAAGTATAACTTCAAAAACATCAAATTCAAGTGATTCGCCTCTCCCCAAAAACTTCAGACACAAAAGACGTGACATCATATGAGTGCCAAGTTTATGTCACCTCCAAACCAAAGTTTTTCTTTAATTTTTTTGGGTATTTCGAAAAGTTTTTGTTCACAATTTGACCCTAAAATGTTTGAACTTACCATCCGTTAATAACACCTTCTACATTCAACATGGGCACTATCTTGATCACATATTTACTTCTCAATTTGGCGGCACTCAGCGAATCACTACAGAGATAATGTAGCAGCCCATCCATGATCCACGAGGCATTGCTTTCGCCAGGATGAACGCGACTCGTGAGAAATATAATTTCACGATTCTGAAATATAGAAAAAAAAACTCTGCCAATGTGACACGTGGTCTATTGTTTTACTGGCTAAAAAAATACGCCCCCTCTTCTAAAAAAAAGTATATTCTACGTTTTAAAAACAGAAGGGCGTGGGTTCAAACCCCAGCAGAGGTAGGATTTTTTCGTCATTAACACTTTGCTTACCAAGGCTATTTGAGAAGAATTTCGTTAGGCAGGAGCCCTTTCTAACGAAAAATCTCGCGTTTCCCATTAGGTATTAGGATCTTTACAAAACCTCACATTTTCATATTTTTTTGGTAATTGGTAATGGCAAGTAACTTAGGTATTACTAGCTACGTAATTACCCATGCAGAAAGCCAGCAGAAGCCACTGCATTATATCCTTCCTATGTCCCCTGTGGATAGGGGGAATTAAAAAGAATAATTCCAGGGCACCTAAGTCAATGCCAGTCGTAAAAGGCGACTAAAGGAAGGGTCGGAAACGATATCTTTCCTATTACACATGCAGAAAGTAAGGAATAACTACTGCATTATCCGTAAGGATTCTCAAGTAACAACAACTCATGGCGATTTGTTGCAAACCAGCTCCTGTTCACTTATGTTCACTTGATGATGAACTTCCAATCACTTACCATTATTTGATTATTCACATTATCCAATGCTGAAATTGTTATCACAGGGACTTGATTTCCATTCAATGTTTGGCAGAGGCTTTCAGCACGAAAATATACTGTCCTGGGATTGAAACTTTTAGAGAGCTTCCAGATATTGGTCTGAAATATAAAGAAAAGTAGATACATTTTTATAATCAATAAAGGGTACCTACGGAAAATCGTACTAAACTTTATCCTCCTTTATTCTAGACATTTGGTAGGCTCCAGATGATGTCACAAGTGTCTGATGAAAATATTATATCATTTAGCAATGGACGATATGGCAGCCTTCGGCTGTTATCACAGCTCTTAAAATATTTTTGAAAATGGTCTTAAAATAATTTTGAAAATGGATTTGGCTGCCTTCGGCTGTTGTGCAGCTCTAATGTTTAAAAACAATATTTGAATTTCCTTTGACAACCTTCGGTTGTTGTCACAGCTCTCTAGTGATGCAAAAATGGGAGCAAACAGCAATTTCAGGTTAGGTACTTAACATGAAAAAATAAAAAAATAAAATTCACTACGATTTAATTTATTTTAGTTTTTTTCCGAATGGTGCAAGAGTTTTTAGGAAGCGACTTCATGAGAAGAACAAGTTTCATCGAGGTATGGCCGATCAAAACGTTACCTAACCTCTCTAGTTTGGGGGGCGTTCATCTTAACGCTTATATTGATAAAATAAACAAACTTGCACTGGACATTCAAACCTAGTAACATTTGCTACTTTTTTCATGTTGGTAAAACTGCGGCTTGTAATAAAAAAAATGTCTGCTTCACTTCAATATATTCGAATTCTCCAATAAATACAATAGAAAAAGGTTTTTTTTTTTCCAAAATGAATTAAAATTAAAGTGAATTAATTAATCTCCCACCCCTAAAACGTTTATAAAGACTTTTCAAATTATATTAAACCACATTTTAAATTTGTAACTTGCTCCAAAAAAAAATCAATATTATCTGTCTTGAACAGTGAAAATTATTAAATGCATTAGATTTAGCCACAGAACATATATAACGAGGAAAGAATGTATGAGTTGAAAAGGCTAGACACTTTTGAAATGAATTGGGGTCTTAGCTTTCGGGTCGCAAATTTGAATGTACAGTGTCGGATCCTACAGAATTTTAGGGGAAAACATCATCAACCAGCATTAATATTAATTATTTGGCTAGCTAAACCAAAGGTTCTTCTTGATTACAAGCGTCAAAATGAAACAATAAAAATATTTCTACTCAAAGATCAAAATAAATGAGCGACGCACGGAGAAGAGTCCAAAGATATTTTCACGAACCCAGCACTGCAAAGTTGGATAAAAAATGTAAACAAAGTTGGGAGCCTGATGGCGGTAAATTTCAATTTTTTTGAAAATTTAAATCGATTTTTAAGTGGCGATAAAAACATTTCAAAAAACTGAAAACACTATAAAACACAATAATTAGTTATAAACCATCAATTGCATTCGAAAAAATAATATTTAAGTAAGTAATAAACGAAAAAAAATAATAATGTTCGCCATTCCAAAGAGGTGTTAAGCTGTTAAGACCCTAATTTTACAAAAAGTGTCTAACGATTTTTGTACAGAGCTGGCAACCTTACATTCCTTCTTGTTAATATATATTCAAAAGATTTACCAGCCTTCGGCTTGTTTTACACTTACCAGTAAATTCGAATACGTATAAGGATAATGATATGCTAAATAGCACACATCATAACAATGTTTAAACTTTACATTGAAACTCAACGTATAGTAAAACTCATGCTGGGATTTTTTTCTTTTCTCTTTTCTAAAATGTCGATTGGGATAATAGTAAACATCTGATCCCACTCGAGTCCAAAAGTTTCGTCCGTACATACATTCCTTGACTGAGTAGAGAAGTGGTTTCATGCCATGTTTGTATTGACAATCATATTTCTCATGATTTATAATATTGAATGTATAAACAGATTGGCTTTCCATGTTGGACACCTGGAACAAGAGCTCTGCCTAATTAGCGAGTGCGGTGTCTGACAGGGAATTCGAGACAAAAAATATGGGATTCTTTAAAAATATCCCTCATATTTTCCCCCTTTTAACCCGATATAGCATATTTCATTTTTTTTTTTTAAATAATTATATATTGTGTTTCAGAGGTGTCAAATCTCTGACACATTCCATTTAATTACTCGTACAATATTTGCCTATATTATACCTACAGACCTTCTGGCCTAGTATTTTTTTGAAAAAAAAGAAAATACCCATCAGTGGTCTAACTTAGGGAAGGGTCTAACTTCCCCGAATATTATAAAAAAAACTCTGCCAATGTGACACATGGGTTCTTTTTCTCGTGACGTTTTCAAATCTGGGGCGTAATAGGACCCTAAATTTGACATACATACCAAATTTGAATTCTCTGGCTCTTACCCTTCTCTTTTCAGGTAGAATTAATTAAAAAAGTGCTGAAAAGCGGTAAAAACCGCCAGCGGTATATTTGATTGCACCTTACTGAGACCCCAAATGTGATATATCTACCAAACTTCAAGTCTCTAACCATTCTCATTTTAAAGAGGATTAATGAAAAACGCTAAAAAGCGGCAAAAACCGCCAAGGATAGATTCGAATGCACCCAAAAGTTTTGGTGTACAATTAGAGCCCAGATGGGACCTATATACTAATCGGTCAACGCTAAGTGGCAAAAGTGCCAATCACGGCGTACGGTGCGGCGGACAAACGAATTTTTTTTATTCGATTTTTGGACTCTACGTTCCTTGAAACGTAAAATATCGAATTTTGAGGGGGGTGGGTATTTTTTTCTGGTGACGATTCCAAAGGTTCATTATTGAAAATAATAAACCAAAATATGTTCATATTTTCATGCTCATTCAGCAGGCTGTATGGTGCCGGGTTNTTAGGGGGGGTATTTTTTTCCTCGTGACGATTCCAAAGGTTCATTATTGAAAATAATAAACCAAAATATGTTCATATTTTCATGCTAAGGTGCCGGGTTTTAAGGGGTCACCTCCCACCCCACCCCGATATCTTGGAGATTTCTTTATTTATAGGTACTTAGAATATATACCTCACACTTCACATTACTTAATATTAATGTTTCTTAACTTTTAATTCAAATGTGTTTGTATTTAAATTGATATGATTTCTCAGGAGTATTCCTTGCAGGCATATTTTTTTTTGAGTGCAGCATTGGAAGTTGACGTACCACCGTGTAAGTCTTACCTCAAAATAGAACCACTGATGGTGATGTGTTGAGTTGACATCGGGCATCAAAATCAAATCATACTCGTAAGGGTTTACCTGAAACATTTAATGAAAAAGTGAGACAGGGTTTTAAGGGGTTGCCCCCCCCCCCCGAAATTTTTGAAAACGTTTTATTTTTCCTATAATCTCTACGTTGAAACTCCCTTTACATTCCCACCCCCACCCCGAAATAGAATCCCCATGGCTGTATCCAGGACAGGGTTTTAAGGGGTCAAACCCGCCCCTTGAATTTTTTAAAAAGGTTTGATTTTTCCTATAATCCCTATATAGTAAAACTCCCTTTACATGAAAACCCCTCCCGAAATAAAATCCTGGATACGGGCCTGAGGTCAGCCAAACAAAGTGAGATCTTGTTTTGACCCAACGCAACGATTTTTCGTCTGTGCATTTTTTTCAGGATTAGTTTCGAACGTTTTGTCCGATTTTTTATGAAACTTGAGACGAACATTCATTTCAAAATGTTACTTAGACATTTGAAGACAGTTATTTTCAACAATATTTTTTTTTTTTTTTTTTGGTTTAACGTCTCTTTAACATCTATTGGTCATTCAAGATGGGGGATTTACCCTCCATTCGCTGGAAACTTGCAAACCAACTACCCACACTGACCTCACACAGCCTTGGTTGAGCCGGAAAAATAATCAGCATCATGAGGGCGCGAATCCACGTGGACACCCACATGGTACAAGCTTGCTGGACATTGATTAATTTCAGTGATCTAACGGGAACTGGTGTAGACGCTGGCTTTTTAACAATATAAACGACAAGAAGACTTAATGAAAGCAAATATGGCAACGTTGAAACTACGGCATGGACCGTATATCACCACGGTCCACCACTGAATTTGGCCGTCCTCATGATCTACGCACCAGAACGGCATGGAGCGTATATCACCATGGTCCACCACTAAATTTGGCCGTCCTCATGATCTACGCACCAGAACGACATGGACCGTATACCACCACGGTCCAACACTGAAATTGGTCGTCCTCACGATGGCCAGTTCTACGCACCAGAACGGCATGGAGCGTATATCACCATGGTCCACCACTGAATTTGACCGTCCTCATGATCTACGCACCACAACGACATAGAATGTATACCACCATAGTTCCGGCCAAAGGTCTTCAATTTTTTTTTCGGTTTTTGTACCTAGTAAAATAATAAACCCATATGTCACATTTATTTTGGTGTAATGTAGTTACCTACCTGAATAACTTTGCGCAGATTGCCACATTCAAATCTGGATTCAAAAGATAATGACTTTGAATTGTCTTTTTCTCGGCAGCCTATTCTAGAAATATCAGAGTTACCAAGTCTGGAAGGAGAGGAAAAAGAGAAAAAAATGTAAACTGTTATGACAAATGATTAAAAATAGATATGAAAGAGCTGTCCTATAGCATTACTATTGTATTGCTTGGGTTATGGACCTGACACAAATGAATAAAGAGAAAAATTTAGGTGTCCGTTTAACCCACTTAGAGAGGTTAGGAAACATTTTTACGGCCATGCCTCTATTGCGAATGTATAACCGTCCAACATGGACCCATGACGGCCAATAAAAAAACAGTTTTTTTTTTAACTTGCCACATTGTTCCTGCCCTGTTTCGGACCCAATACCCTGAACTGCTCCCATACTATTTGATAGCGCTAGCGCTAGAGTTTCACTGTCACACCGCATCATGGGTTAAATTCAGAGAGTTTCCCCACTATCTGTTCTATTCGTTATGCCTGAACTGCTCCCATACTATTTGATAGCACTAGCGCTAGAGTTTCACAGTCACACCGCATCATGGGTTAAATTCAGAGAGTTTCCCCACTTTCTGTTCTATTCGTTATGCCTGAACTCCTCCCATACAGTTTGATATCACTAGCGCTAGAGTTTCACAATCACACCGCATCATGGGTTAAATTCAGAGAGTTTCCCTACTTTCTGTTCTATTCGTTATGTCTGAACTGCTCCCATACAGTTTGATATCACTAGCGCTAGATTTTCACAGTCACTCAGCATCATGGGTTAAATTCAGAGAGTTTCCCCACTTTCTGTTCAATTCGTTATGGTTCTACCAAGAGTCCTAAAGGTTTTCTTTCTTTGAATATTATTCTCCCATACAGTTTGATATCACTAGCGCTAGAGTTTCACAGTCACTCCGCATCATGGGTTAATTTCAGAGAGTTTCCCCACTTTCTGTTCTATTCGTTATGTCTGAACTGCTCCCATACAGTTTGATATCACTAGCGCTAGAGTTTCACTGTCACTCCGCATCATGGGTTAAATTCAGAGAGTTTCCCCACTTTCGGTTCTATTCGTTATCGTTCTACCGGGAGTCCTAAAGGTTTTTTTTCTTTGACTATTATTGTGTCCTTACGTCATTTCATCTGACATGTTCGTCCCGTTCACTGCGCAGGCGCACAGCTGATCAAAGTCATACACCACATTGTTCATGCACTTCTCAGAATTCCGCATTCGATCCAGGGCGTTCAACAGAGTATGTCTGAAATCAAATAGAAAGTGGTAACTATGTATTTGCATAAAGAGATAAAGAATAGAGCGGCGCTAGATCAATAACTAGCTGTTTGAACGCGCTTTACTATGGCTTCTAGCTGGGCAACTTGGAGGCATGGCCGTTCCCGTGCTAATAGTGTTCTATGATTTCTCTCAGAAAAATCGTCCGGAACATGAAGTCGGTTCGACTTTAGCAGCAGACTTAGCTATAGCTGCTGTCTCATACAACTGGCTNTTTGATATCACTAGCGCTAGAGTTTCACTGCCACACCTCATCATGGGTTAAATTAAGAGAGTTTTCCCACTTTCTGTTCTATTCGTTATGGTTCTACAAAGAGTCCCAAAGATTTTCTTTGAATATTATTCTCCCATACCGTTTGATATCACTAGCGCTAGAGTTTCACTGTCACTCTGCATCATGGGTTAAATTCAGAGAGTTTCCTCACTTTCTGTTCTATTCGTTATGCCTGAACTGCTCCCATACAGTTTGATATCACTAGCGCTAGAGTTTCACTGTCACTCCGCATCATGGGTTAAATTCAGAGAGTGACGCTTTCTGTTCTATTCGTTATGCCTGAACTGCTCCCATACTATCTGTTAGCATTAGCGCTAGAGTTTCACTGTCACAACCGCATCATGGGTTAAATTCAGAGAGTTTTCCCACTTTCTGTTCTATTCGTTATGGTTCTACAAAGAGTCCCAAAGGTTTTATTTGTTTGACTATTATTGTCCTTACGTCATTTCATCTGATATGTTCGTCCCGTTCACTGCGCAGGCGCACAGCTGATCAAAGTCATACACCACATTGTTCATACACTTCTCAGAATTCCGCATTCGATCCAGTGCGTTCAATAGAGTATGTCTGAAATCAAAAAAATCGGGCCCTTAAATAATTCCCAATCCTGATACTAAATAGAAATACGTACATGAAAAATCGTCAATAATCTGTCATCCGTCATGGCACTTTTTTTCATCATCACGCTTATAAAATCGCTTATATCCCATATGAAAGGCATTTGTGGTAAGCTCTACAGCTTTTAACAAATTAGGTATCGTACCTCGATAAACATTGCATTAAAAAGTACTGCCCAGGACTCGAACCCCCGGCCTCTAGGTTAAGAGTCCCTAACCCTCCCCCTCCAAATTTTCTATTAAGTATATTGTGCGATTGTGCCCGCCCAAAACAAGAGGGCTACATCCGCGCATGGTTAGCTATGAATATGCATAAAGAGATAAATAATAGAGCGACCCTAGAGCAATAACTAGCTGTTTGAACGCGCTTTACTATGGCTTCTAGCTGGGCACCTTGGAGGCATGGCCGTTCCCGTGCTAATAGGGTTCTATAATTTGTCTTAGAAAAATCGGCCGTAACACGAAATCGGTTCGACTTTAGCAGCAGACTTAGCTATAGCTGCTGTCTCCTACAACTGGCTTCCATCGGACACAATGATGCCACTATTGAAGTGTATGGAGGGTGCCGAGATTATCAACATCTAGTCCGGTGTACTAGTCCATCACTTTCCATGATGGACATGGAAGGGGTCGGGATTATCAACATCTAGTCCGGCGTCCTCAGAGTAGCATAATATGCTACCCAACCCTTCCACCACCATCACTTTCCATGATGGACATTCCAGTCTGGTATAAGAAGTAATTCCAGTCTGGTAAACAGGGGGGCGTGGGCTCAACCCCCAGCAGAGGCAGGATTTTTTCCAAATACTCAAATTAATGAGTATTTGACCACATAAAAATAGAGCTCTAAGGGTTAGGTGATAGAAAATGCCTCGGATATTAACCTCGCCTAGTGGTAACCTTCCACTCAAGAGTCTATTTTTTTTAAGTATAGTTACCTTAATTGCTTTTTATTTTCAACGTGTAAAGGTTCAATAAAATTATATTTTTCAACATTCTGCGCCATCATGAGATCAGGATAGGCAATCTTCACATGGGGAGTTACACTGTTAATTCTATTGGCTATGATTCCGTAGACTTTGTCTGGTTTCAACCCAGGCTTTATACCATCAAACACTTTTAGTTTGGAAGACTTCTGAAATAAATAATGAAAATGTTTACTAGAAAGGATGTTATTCTGTGCCATCATGAGATCAGGATAGGCAATCTTCACATGGGGAGTTACACTGTTAATTCTATTGTCTATGATTCCGTAGATTTTGTCTGGTTTCAACCCAGGCTTTATTCCATCAAACACTTTTAGTTTGGAAGACTTCTGAAATAAATAATGAAAATGTTTACTAGAAGGGATGTTATTCTGTGCCATCATGACATCTGGATAGGCAATCTTCACATAAGGAGTTACACTGTTATTCTATTGGCTATGATTCCGTAGACTTTGTCTGGCTTCAACCCAGGCTTTAGCCCATCAAACACTTTTAGTTTGGAAGACTTCTGAAATAAATAATGAAAATGTTTAGTAGAAGGCATGTTATTCTGTGCCATCATGACATCAGGATAGACAATCTTCACATGGGGAGTTACACTGTTACTCATAACTACCTTATAATGCTACCACTTGTCGCCATTACCATAGCTACTGAATTACCCACAAGCACAACCAGACCAAGTAGAAATTTCGAAAAAAACCTTTTTAAATTTTCGACCCGTCCAGGTATCGAACCCGGAACCTCCTTGGTGCAATCCGAGTGTGATGCACTCTTACCTTTGGACAAGTTGATGAAATTTTACAATTCATATTTGAAAATAAATACGGTTGTTGACCATTATATGAACTCAAGCATTGTCTGATTTGCTGATTATTGCTGATCATATTGATAGTACACTGCTGATCCATTGTTTGTGCTGATTCATCTTCATCAAATGTGTTTTCTTTATCATTTAAATTACAATCATAATACTCTTGAAAACAATCAGCATATCTGCAGAAAATTATTTTGTAGGATTAATAGATAGTTTTGGAGATCAGCAGTCCTTCTAGTCTAGTTTTGGTAATCAGCAGTCCTCCCAGTCTAGTTTTGGAAATCAGCAGTCCTCCTAGTCTAGTTTTGGAAATCAGCAGTCCTCCTAGTCTAGTTTTGGAAATCAGCAGTCCTCCTAGTCTAATTTTGGAAATCAGCAGACCTCTTAGTCTAGTTTTGGAAATCAGCATTCCTCCTAGTCCAGTTTTGGAAATCAGCAGTCCTCCTAGACTAGTTTTGGAAATCAGCAATCACTGTGATATCAATATCACTGTCAAGTTGGCATTCTCATACATTATCATCATAGGACTGTGAAGTTGGCATTCTCATACATCATCATCATAGGACTGTGAAGTTGGCATTCTCATACATCATCATCATCATAGAACTGTGAAGTTGGCATTCTCATACATCATCATCATCATCATCATAGGACTGATGTATGTGAAGTTGACATTCTCATACATCATCATCATAGGACAGTGAAGTTGGCATTCTCATACATCATCATCATCATAGGACAGTGAAGTTGGCAATCTCATACATCATCATCATCATAGGACTGTGAAGTTGTCATTCTCATACATCATAATCATAGGTTAACAGCCATGGGGCTGGTTTGCAACAACTCGCCATGAGTTGTTGATACATGAGAATCCTTACGGATAATGCA
>CM022876.1:2171231-2183495 GCA_012654025.1 Pachypsylla venusta | reverse complement strand
CTTATATATCTTAATCCATTAGTTCTTTTTGTCCACTTTCTACTCTTTGTTGTTAGAATTGTGCTTTCTCAGTTTTTCTTCAATTTTCTTTCTATCAATCGTTTTGGTATTTTTTCCTCCATCACATTTCAGCTGTTGATTTTCAATTTGTTCAAACTTTTTGTCCGCCTTCTTCTCTGATCTAATGATTGATATTGGGAGAATCCTACAATGCTGCAGTGAGCACCACGTTCAAAAATCTCACGAAGAGGGAAAAGCTGATTTTCGGTAGCTCATTGGTTAAGCGGCCTCGCAAGCTCAGTGATTAAGTTGCGTCGGTAGCTCAGTGATTAAGCTGCTCAGATGTTAAATACTCGCGTGCTAAATAGGAACGCGTGGGATCGATCCCCATCAGAAGCGGATTTTTTTCCTCATTCATTTCAATATTTGACCACATAAAAATAGAGCTCTTCATTATTCCAATAATGAACCTTTGTAAAGCAATGTCAAAATTAAAAAAAAAAANAAAAAAAAAAAAAAAAAAAAAAAAAAAAAAAAAACTTATTCTGAATCATAGAAACAAGAAGAAACTCTCGGAAATAATTAATAGCAGTCCAAACTCAAAGTTTTCGGAGTGGCAACATGACTAGCGAAACATTATCAGTAGCTTACTAGCTTATTGGTTGAGGCGGTGGATCCTTAACAAGGAGGCTGCTGGTTCGAAACGTAACTTCATCCCCGCAGCTGGTAACAATATTAGATCTAAATAAGAGGTCGCAATGGGAGTGAAAAGGGTCTCAATTAGGGATGGGATTTTCGACTCACTTACATGAGTCGACTCGACTCCTCAATATGAGTAGACTCCATGAGTCGACTCTCGATCCCGANTCATATTGAGAACGGTTTTTATTGGAGTTCTTCTTATCAGAGGATTGTGCAAATTATTCTATTAGCTTCTCTTTTAGCTGCAGACATTATATTCATATTGAGAACGGTTTTTATTATTTTGCATTCCATTTGCGGGTTTTTAAGTAATCATAATCCGTAGAGTAAACTAAGCTATCAAAGTTTAAATTAAGCTTCAATTCTCTTACATCGTAACTTTTTAAACTGGAATCCGAGCCGATATCTTTCGATATTGCCGATATCGATATCCGTTGCAATAATATCGCGATATTGATACCGGAAAAAATATCGTTATCGATATCCGATATCGCATAAAGACCAATATTGCAACAACCTTATACACGGGCTTAGGGCCGTCACCTAATGAAGCTGGTTTTCTCACCTCGGTGGCTACATTACTAGCAACGCCACTGACATACCGTCAAAAATATTTTACGAATAGACGCGTTCGACATCTCTCTGGTAAATAATGAAGGTGTGTGACTTGTGATTGACTCCGACTTCTTCAAGTACAACCAGCGCCAGCGTTATAAAAGTGACGTTAAAATCTTAAGTAAAATAGTAAACAATACAAAGCTATTGCTTAGGTGCCCAAATTGAAATAGAAACACGTGTAGATACACGTGTATTTTGTAAATTACTAAGCCATGAGTGATGGGATTTCAAATAAACATAGGCTCGGCTCGACGCGGTAATGGATTAATGGAAAAGGTGCGGCACGTTCAGCATTTTTTGGTGTAGTTAAGAGATTAGGTACCTCCAAGAAGTGACTGACACTTAGAAAGAAATATTCGAGATTGTTATATGCAGCAGTCTTTCTGGTCCTGTAGGTATCCTACTGGCATTGGACTTGGGGGACGCGGTTTCAATACACGGAGTCTTGTTTAAGACACCGGGTATAGGGCCTCTGAGACATACTGTATGCATACATATCTGGCTACCCTCTGGAACTATTTCTAGTCGTGTGGGTATCGCACCACTGGCATTGGACTTGAGGGACGCGGTTCAATTCACTTAGGGTTGTTTAAGACACCGGGCAGGGCTTCTGAGGCATACTGTATACATACCTATCTGGCTACCCTCTGGAACTATTTCTAGTCCTGTGGGTATCGCACCACTGGCATTGGACTTTGGGGATCCGGGCTCAATTCACGGAGGGTTGTTTAAGACACCGGGTAGGGCCCCTGAAGCATACTGTATGCATACATATCTGGCTACCCTCTGGAACTATTTCTAGTCCTGTGGGTATCGCACCACTGGCATTGGACTTGGGGGAATTCACGGAGGGTTTTTTAAGACACCGGGTAGGGCCCCTGAGGCTGAGGCATACTGTATGCATACCTATCTGGCTACCCTCTGAAACGATGATGCCACTATCAATATATTCGGCCATGCAATTATATTTCTATGGCCCCACATTGCCAGTCGTAAAGGGCGACTGAGGGAACGGTCAGAAATGATATCATTTCCATTACCCATGCAGAAAGCAAGGAGAAGCTACTGCATTATATCCTTCCGATGTGGATAGGAGAACTTGAAAAGAATACTTCCAAGGCACCCAGGTCCATGCCAGTCGAAAAAAGCGACTAAAGAAAGGGTCGCAAAAGAGATCTTTTCCATTATCCATGCAGAAATCAAGTAGAAGCTACTGCATTATCCGAAAGGATTCTCATATATCAACAACTCATGGCGAGTTATTGCAAACCCGCCCCATGGCTGTTAACCTATGATGATGATGAAGGAGAAGCTACTGCATTATCCGTAAGGATTCTCAAGTATCAACAACTCATGGCGAGTTNAACATTCTCACGTTTGGCATCGATGAGGCTTCCTTTGCTTCTCCCATCCGTTGCTTCCTCACATCTTCGGAATGAGTCAGTATAGCAGCAGCTCACTATCGAAATGAAACATTCTCACGTTTGGCATCGATGAGTCTTCCTTTGCTTCTCCCATCCGTTGCTTCCTCACATTTCAGACTGAGTCAGTATAGCAGCAGCTCAACATCGAAATAAAACACCAAAATCCCCCCAGGCCCGGAATTTCTTAAGAGGCCCAGTGAGAAAATTATCAAGTTTTTTTTTTTTTTAAATAATAAATCAACTTAAAAGATTTGAAAAATTTTCAAACACACAAAATCAGAAGTTTAGCGATAGGGGCCTAATATGGGCCAATGGCTATTGCAGGACACTGATTTTAAAATATAGTACTACCTTTCAGCTTGTACAGCAATCATAAATATTGGTATATTTCGTAAACATTAACATCTGATAATCGAATTATTTGTTCCCTAGAAGAAGCCTACATGCCTTTTCATATCAACTAAGTGAATTCTACCTTTACTATTATTACTGCCCATACGGTGATTTTAGATGAAAGAATAATAGAGGGGCCCGTAAAATTTTCTCCCCGGTCCGTATTTTCTGTCTACGGCCCTGGGAAAAATCAAACTTTTTCAAAAATTTCGGGGGGCGGCTGACCTCTTAAAACTATGTCCTGGATACGGTCATGTTCATACTAAATTTTAAGTACTTTCAATTACCATTCTTGAGATATCTTCTTCACAGATAAATAGACAAACACGCACGGACCAATGGCTAAAAATCCGGATCTTTTACCTTACACTGTGTCTTCTATGTGTGAAATATTTTGAAATCTATAGAATAAGCATTGTGCTCGATGTTACCAACTAAAGTTTTGCTGCTTCTTTTACCGATGCACGCACTTGGCCTTGAAGAGTTTTGCATCTTTCAGTTTAATGGTATCTCATATAGCTATATATATAGAGGAACAATAATACCATATCCGCGCGATCCGATTCTGATAAAACTTACTGGGTCGTTCTGTGAACCGACAAATTGTTGTTAGAAGGTTTTTAGGTGGAATTACGAAAGTTGAGACAGAAATTTAAAATTTCTTCAACTTGAAATTTGATGGTACCTATTATGCCTGCGGTGAAATGTACTCGTATTTAGAGATATAAACATTTTACTCAAGGATATATTGTAGTACATACGAACAAGTTTTTTTCGATTTTCAGCTTCCTCGTTCATCCCGAAATAGTACTTCTTAATTTTGGATTTTTGGTGGTACCATTATGCCTGGGGTGGAATGGACTAGTATTTAGAGATATAAACATTTTACTCAAGGCTATTTTTTTTTGTTCAACGGAACAAGTTTTTGTCGAATTTCAGCTTCCTTGCTCATCCCGAAATAGTACTTCTTAATTTTGGAATTTTGGTGGTACCTACCAGGGGAAATATATATATTTCATTCGAGCATATTTCTTCTACTGCATAACAACTTTGTTTCAAATTTTAGCTTTCTAATGCCAAACCGAAGGAGCAATTCTCAGAAGTTAAGTAGAAACTCGGAAATTTTAATATTTTTATGGGTTTCCTAATGTTCTAGGGGGTCATTATCTCCCTTAGTTTCTACTAAAAGAATTGTACATTCAATTCTTCCTTCCTAATTTCGTACTGGCATACTACAAAGAAACTCTATGCCAAATTTCAAGTTGGACCCTGAATGGGACCTACATAAGTGACATTATACAGAGTATGCTGTGCTCTGTACATGTATACAGGGTATGGTGTGCGGTGTACATGTATACAGAGTATGGTGTGCGGTGTACATGAATACACGGTATGGTGTGCGGTGTATATGTATACAGAGTATGCTGTGCTGTGTACATGTATACAGAGTATGGTGTGCGGTGTACATGAATACAGAGTATGGTGTGCGGTGTACATGTATACAGGCTATGGTGTGCTGTGTACATGTATACAGGGTATTTTTTGAGGAAGGGGTTGAAGATAGTAAAATAATAAATCCAAGTCTCACTTTGGCAGAATTTTTCATCTGCCAGAGTGAATAATTGATCTTGGCGTTGCATTGTTACCACTAAGACGGTTTTTAGTGTGTTTATTATATTATTCGAAGGTTCAGCTTATACAATAGCCTCTCGGTTATTTAATGATCAGTTATCTTCCTGAGCATGTGAGCGCACGGTCATGAGAAAAAAGTTTTGCAGAGCTGGTCGCAAGCTCGCATGCTTGTAATCTGTACCAATCAAAAGAAAAGACTTCTCTCTAATTGAAATCTACACTTGAACCGTGTACCTCAGTAAAACATATTCAAAATATATTATTTTGAACCTGGCTATGGAGACGTTTCGTTTGATACCCCACTTGATGTGTTTCATATATGGCTATGGAGACGTTTCGTTTGATACCCCACTTGATGTGTTTCATATCTGGCTATGGAGACGTTTCGTTTGATACCCCACTTGATGTGTTTCATAAGCCATAGGCCTAATCACTGGGCATTGTGGTCTAAGAAAACACCTACACACNCACATCATGCATCTCTGTATTTGTTGCATCGGAGAATTTGTACAAGAACTCTCTTGATGCAACCAGTTCGCTCTAAATGCTTCGGTGTAGGCATTCCTAGCCACATCATGCATCTCTGTATTTGTTGCATCGGAGAATTTGTACAAGAACTCTCTTGATACAACCAGTTCGCTCTAAATGCTTCGGTGTAGGCATTCTTAGCACATCATGCATCTCTGTATTTGTTGAATCGTTATGCCAGTCACCCATCATTGTCACGCTGAGACCAAATACTGAAATTTATGAGCACCAGACAGAAGCGGAATATTTTACAAGTACCCAATATACAGTGTGTCCGTGGAAGTTACACTGAAAATAATACTTGTAATATTAATCATCTATTACCTTGCCCCAGTGCCCCACACAGAATATAAAATAAAATTTGCTAAAAGTCATCTTGAAGTGGCAGAAAAAAAGTGGGTCTACATACCTACAAACTATATTTCGTGTTAATATAGTCGGTAGCTTTGCTTACTCTTGACGTGCGCGCGTCTATCGACCCGCTTAATCAATTCCGATTACCGACACGCTTAATCAATTCGTTTTCACTTCACATTACTTCGAAGAACTAAATTTTGAATTTAACTTTTTTTTTTTTTTTTTTTTTTTAATTTGGCTTAACGTCTCTTTAACATCTATTGGTCATTCAAGACGGGGGTTTTACCCTCTATTCGCTGGAAACTTGCAAACCAGATACCCACATTGACCTTACCCAGCCTGGGTTGGGCCGGAAAAATGAGCCAACGATACGTGGTGTTTCCAAGCGGTCACCCATCCAAATACTGACCACGCTCGACGTTGCTTAAATTCATTGATCGGACGGGAACTGGTGTATTCAACGTGGTATGATCGTTGGCTGAATTTAACTTTAATTTTTGACCATTTTCATCCAGGTGTAATTTGTAATGTATATGAAGAGAACCTTGATTGTTATTTGTATACCTTAATAAAAAAAAAAATAAAAAAAAAATGTCCCAAGTTGAACCAAGTTTAAATTTGATCCAAAAGGACGCTGATTTCAAGGAGTAGTCCTAGTAAATCTTTTTTAAGGGATAGTTTTTTTAATCAAATTTCAATAATGAACCGTTGGAATCGTCACGAAAAAACTCTGCCAATGTGACACCTGGGTTTATTATTTTTATGGCAAAAAATTTGAGGGGGGGTCATCATGATGATTCCAAATCTGGGGCGTAATTAGACCCTAAATTTGACATACCTACGAAAATTGAAGTCTCTGGCTTTTACCATTCTCTTTTTAGACAGGATTAATGAAAACCGCTTTAAATCGGTAAAAACCGCCAGCGGTATATTTGATTAAACCCAAAAGTTTTGTAGCTAGCTGAGACCCCAAATATGACATACATACAAAATTTCAAATTCCAAAAAATTACCCCCCTCCCCCCTCAAAAGTTTTTTACGTTTTACAAGGTACGTAGAATCCAATAGTTGGGACTTAGATAGGGAAGGTAGGACTTATATTGTTAAAACTTAACTCTAATTTTCAAAAAAAAAAAAAATCCGTTTGTACTCCGCTTTCACTTCACATTACTTATCGTTAATAGTTAATTTTAATATGCAACTTAGAGCTCTTTCACACTGGACCCCAGATTGACTTGAAACATTTCAACCCATAACAATACATTTTTTTTATCGAAGGAATCTCATCTCTTATGAAATCTCTTTTTTCTCCGGAAAGAACAACATTTGGGGTGTTCTCATAATTTTCCTGATGTTTTTAAGTCAAATTACCCTCCATACCAAATTCCACGTTTTTTTTTTTTTTACCTATTCCGGAAGTGCTCTAAAGTTATAAATCCTATGGCCTTTTTCTCTAGAACGAATTTTTTTTGGGGGGGTTTCATATTTTTCCTGTTCGTTTTGAGTAAAAATACATCTACCTGCAAAATTTCAGCTTTCTACCTCTTCTTGAAGTGCTGTAGAATTTTGATGAGAGAGTAGATGTGTCACAAAACCAGAGTATCTCCAACAGGATCCGAGATATTTGACTGTTGCTGGTTGCACCTAATGGCTCGCTCTGTATTAAAGTTATTTTTTTACGGCTTTTGTTCATGACGCGATACTTTCACATTTACAATGGGTTAAGCCTATTAATACAAGGTTACCCCTTATTACAGGGTGTCATATAAAGAACCGTATAGACAGGTCTTCCGAGCAGTTTGGCCACCGAGGGGACGAAGACAGCTTCATTAGCCAGTAATGGATTGGTGCAGTGGTAAGACGTTCTGACTGGTAAACGGTAGGGCGTGGGTTCAAACCCAGCCAACCCATGGAATTTTATCCTCATTAATTTCAGATGTTTACCAATTACCTTATAATGACACCCAAAAAACTGTCGAGCGTATTCGTATTCGGTCCTATTCGGGCAGTGGGATGCTAGCGAAGCGCAAGACGGAGGTTGTGGCATGGTAGAATTAATGAAGGCAATGCCGAATCCATCTATAATTGGGAACACAAAGCTGGGCCGTACCCAATTTTTTTCGGGGGGGGGGAGGGNCAGGACTAACACCTGAAAATGATTATCATGGAAGGTGATGTTGTTTTTGTTGTTGTTGTTGTTGCTGCTGCTGTTGTTGATGATGTTGTTACTGCAGCTCTGTTTTTGTTGTTTTTTTGATGTTGTTGCTGTAGTTTTGTTGTTGATGTTGTTATTGTTTTTAATATTATATAGATTACGTGTAAAGTAGAGTATTTTCCGTTTATTTGGGGAAAAAAACGGGACAAAGGTCTGTCCCGGCTGGACATTTTATTTTTCACAAAAATACGGGATATCCCAGGAAATATGGGACGGTTGGCCACCCTAAGTGCAATCTTTAAAAAAAACAAGATTTAAACGTGTCACCAGGGGCCTTAGAGACACGGCCATTCTGACTTTTTAGTATTTTCTTCTTTTTTTCTAAAAGAATAAAAACATCTAAATTCTTGACTAGTATATTGTATCTCTTTGTGTCACAAGCTCTTTGTCTAAAAGGAATAAAAACATCTAAATTCTTGGCTAGTATATTGCATCTGTTTGTGTCACAAGCTCCCTGTCTAAAAGGAATAAAAACATCTAAATTCTTGACCAGTATATTGTATCTGTTTGTGTCACAAGCTCCCTGTCTAAAAGGAATAAAAACATTTAAATTCTTGACCAGTATATTGTATCTGTTTGTGTCACAAGCTCCCTGTCTAAAAGGAATAAAAACATCTAAATTCTTGGAATGCAAATATAAATAAACAGAATAATGGAATAGATATTTAATGTCGATGTATATCCCGCTGGGCAATTGTTTGCATGTTTGCAAAAAAAAGTAGTGTTATCTAGGAGTTGAATGAGAAAGCAAAAAAATATCAAATGCATATCTATTTGCTATCATTTGTGATAGCACATAGTTTTCCCTTGTATTTGTTTTCAGCAAAATCTTTTTTTTTTGTCTAACTTCTGTTTAGCATCTATTGGTCATTCGGAATTATGGTTTTACCCTACAGAATTGTGGTTTTACACTACAGAATTGTGGTTTTACTTTACGGAATTGCGGGTTTACCCTAGAGAATTGTGATTTTACCCTACAGAATTGTGGTTTTACACTACAGAATTGTGGTTTTACACTATAGAATTGTGGTTTTACCCTACAGAATTGTGGTTTTATACTACAGAATTGTTGTTTTACCCTACAGATTTGCTGTTTTACCCTAAAGAATTGTGGTTTTACACTACAGAATTGTGATTTTACCCTACAGAATTGTGGTTTTACCCTACGGAATTGTGATTTTACCCTACAGAATTGTGGTTTTACACTACAGAATTGTGGTTTTACACTACAGAATTGTGGTTTTACCCTACAGAATTGTGGTTTTATACTACAGAATTGTGGTTTTACCCTACAGATTTGATGTTTTACCCTAAAGAATTGTGGTTTTACACTACAGAATTGTGGTTTTACCCTACAGAATTGTGGTTTTACCCTACGGAATTGTGGTTTACCCTACGGAATTGTGGTTTTACCCTACGGAATTGTGGTTTTACCCTACAAAATTGTGGTTTTACCCTACAGAATTGTGGTTTTACCCTACAGAATTGTGGTCTTACACTACAGAATTGTGGTTTTACCCTATAGAATTGTGGTTTTACCCTACAGATTTGCTGTTTTACCCTACAGAATTGTGGTTTTACTCTACGGAATTGTGGTTTTACCCTACAGAATTGTGGTTTTACCCTACAAAATTGTGGTTTTACCCTACAGATTTGCTGTTTTACCCTACAGAATTGTGGTTTTACCCTACGGAATTGCGGGTTTACCCTAGAGAATTGTGATTTTACCCAACAGAATTGTGGTTTTACCCTACGGAATTGCGGTTTTACCCTACGGAATTGAGGTTTTACCCTACATAATTTCGGTTTTACCCTGCAGAATTGTGGTTTTACCCTACAGAATTGTGGTTTTACACTATAGAATTGTGGTTTAACCCTACAGAATTGTGGTTTTACTCTACAGAATTGTGGTTTTACACTACAGAATTGTGGTTTTACCCTACGAAATTGCGGGTTTACCCTAGAGAATTGTGATTTTACACTACAGAATTGTGGTTTTTTTCTCTACAGAGTTGTGGTTTTACTCTACAGAATTGTGGTTTTACGCTTGAAACTTCAGGGCTCTAATTGTGTCCCTAAAATTGGGTGCAATCGAATATATCGCTGGCGGTTTTTACCGCTTTTTAGCGGTTTTCATTAATTCTTTCTAAAAAGGGAATGGTAAGAGACATTTAGGGTCTAATCCAGCCCCAGAATTTTTTTAGTGTGGGGGGGGGTATTTTCGTAGCCAGTAAAATAATAAACCAGTGTATCACATTGGCAGAGTTTTTTTCCCTTTATTCTAATAACTAGCTGTTTTCCCGTGCTTCGCTATGCTTACAAAATTCAACAAGAATTTCGAGAACGCGAAATTAAATCTTCTCAATTTTAGGTTTTTGGTGGCACCGACCCCCAGAGTGAGCACCGCTCCCAGTTAGGAAATTCAATATTTTATTCAAGGGTTTGACTTTTCGTACTTCGGAATACCTTTGTATCAAATTTCAGTTTTCTCGCTCATCCCGAAGTGGTACTTCTCAATTCTGATTTTTTGGGGGAGAAAACCGTCCAAAAATCGGGGAAAAAACGGAAAAAATTGCAAAAAGACCCGCCAAATAGCGTCATTTTTGGCGGTAACTTGCTCCCACTTGAACTTTTTTTTTTTTCTTATTACGCACCTACATACTAAAAGGAACCTGTGTGCCCCTACGTTTCAAGTTAAATTTCAAGACCCTACATTTAGCCATCGTGGAGCTACGTTGATTATCAGTCAGTCAGTATACCAACTGGTCTTTGCGTTTTATAAATATAGAAGATATATGAAGCTTTTGAATCGTCACAAAAAATAATCCACCAATGAGACACATGGGTTTATTATTTTGTTTGTCTGTTCGTACAGCAATAACTCTCAAAACGTTATATGAACATTCTTCACGAAGATGGTTAGTTTTTGGTCCATACTGGGCCCTTATGGTCAGTGCCGGATTTAAAGTATGTGATGCCCTAAGCACTAAGTATCTCAGGACCCTTTTTTGATGTCAGTAAATTTTTATCTCGTGAATATAAATATTATATTTCAAAGTCAATTTAATGAAGGATAACAGAAGGAAGAAAAAGTATAATAATTATATACATTTTCATTTTTAAAATAAATACATCAGCACTTATTCAAGCCTCAGAAGTCATATTTATTTAAATGTTTAACCAATGAACAAAAAATAATTAAAGATTCAAACTTATTAATTATTATTTTCATTTTTCGTTCATGAACATCGAGATATTTTTTTAGCAAATTCGCGAAGGATGTTGTTAAAATCAATCTTTCGTATACTTGCATCTCAAGCAAAAACGAAATATTTACAAGACACGCACAATCTCATATATTGTGCTGCTAAATAATAATAATAAAAACTTCATGAAGGCGCCACAAACCACCACACATAAAGATAAGGGAATCACTAACACGCTAACTTCTTCCTCAAGGTCGGATAAACATGCATTTTCGAAAAAAAAATACTTAATTATTTTTTGAACAGAATTTTTTTTTCTTGAGAAAACATACTTTCTTATCAAGTGTAATACCACGTTTGGTGCCCCCCCCCCCTGAGACATGATGCTCTAAGCAATTGCTTACTCTGCTTATTGATAAATCTGGCACTGCTTATGGTACTCATTCTAAGGGTTTACGGTTTACAGTGGGGTTTACAGTTCACAGGACTGCTAGTTAGGATTTATATCGATTTATACAATAACATCCAAAAGACCCCCCTCCGTTGGTCTTTTGGTGCCAAGAAATGATGACCTTTTGTGAAGATGTGGATGTAGCAATTTATTGAAGAAAAAACCATATAATTACTACCCTAAGAATCAGGTGTACCAACCTTTTAATTCAAAGGAAAGCCTTTTGGTGCCAAGAAGTGATGACCTTTGTGAAGGATCTGGATGTAGCAATTTACCGAAAAAAAAGATCGTAATTACTATCTCAAGAATCAGGTGGACCAAAATTCAAAGGAAGCGCCGCGTGTATCATCAAAGATAGGGTCCTCGCCAAAGGCGGCACAAAGGCCCAGTGTTCAATTGAAATTTGTATTTCTTTATTGGATTTTTGTTCGGTTATTTCAAGAATTTGTAAAGAAAATACAACTTGGAGATATTGTTCACTGGACCCCCATCGACAAGTGAAAACAAACTTGAAGGCGACATCGACAACGTTGGCGGGTCAAATTTATTTAGGCACCAGTAAATGTATTGTTATTTGTGTTAACGCATTGTCACATTTGTGGGTATCACAGCATTACAAGGGTCACTAAATTATAAATTTATTCACACGGAAATTGCGCGGCCGGGAGCGTGTGAACATACAGAGGTAATACCCTGGGCTGTACCCAAGATTTTTTTTTCCGGGGGGGGGGGGGGGGG
>CM022876.1:2136328-2147199 GCA_012654025.1 Pachypsylla venusta | reverse complement strand
CTGTTGGTTCGAATCCAACTCCATCCCCCTCTTCGACACAAGATTGGAAATAGAATCTTTAGAAAAGGGCGCCTAAAAAAAAATGACCTTTGTCAATCAATCATGGCTTTCAAGTAATTTATACCCTCCAATAAATTTGTAGATTTATGTAAAAAATATATGTAGATACCTACCTATTTATATTTATTTTATTATTTAACAATGTTTAGTATACATCACACCAATACAAGATTAAAAGGTACAAGAACTGGTTGAGGCACCCTTCAAGTCAGCAATCAAAAGTATGAGCCATTGTAGACGAGTAACATCTCTTACAGCTGACCCTATATTTGTCATTTTGGTTCGTAAAACCCTTTAAGAACTGGTTGACGCAATCTTCAAGTCAGCAATCAAGCGTATGAGCCATTGTAGATGAGTAGTATCTCTTACAACTGACCCTATAAGTGTCATTTTGATTCGTAACACCCCTTAAAAACTGGTTGAGGCACCCTTCAACTGAGCAATCAAGCCTATGAGCCATTGTAGACGAGTCGTATCTCTTGCAACTGTTCCCATATTTGTTATTTTGGTTCGTAAAACCCCTTAAGAACCGGTTGAGGCACCCTTCAAGTCAGCAATCAAGCGTATGAGCCATTGTAGACGAGTCGTATCTCTTACAACTGTCCCCATATTTGTCATTTTGGTTCGTAAATCCACCTAAAAACTGGTTGAGGCACCCTTCAAGTCAGCAATCAAGCGTATTAGCCATTGTAGACGAGTCGTATCCCTTGCAACTGTTCCCATATTTGTTATTTTGGTTCGAACATTAGAATATTCTTTACCCGATGTAATATTAATCAAAATCTCATTCACTCCTGACACCTGAAAAGACAAAACATATCTATTATATACTAGAATTCCTGTGGCCTGTTATTGCACGTAAAATACACGCAGTAGGTACATTCATTGGATCATAAGAGTTTGCCTCAAAAAGAATGCTTCCAAGGCAACCAAGTCCATGCCAGTCGTAAAAGGCTTTAGTAGGGTCGGAAACGATATCTTTTCCATTACCCATGCAGAAAGCAAGGAGAAGCTACTGCATTATCCGTAAGGATTCTCAAGTATCAACAACTCATTGCGAGTAGTTGCAAACCAGCCCCACGGCTGTTAGCCTATGATGAAGAGTTTGCAATTTTCAGGATATCTTGTGTGGTATCGACTCTTGCATCAGATATTAAATATGCAGCATACCTTGACCTCTAAAAATATGATTCTAATGTAATTTCAAAAAAATCGAATAGACAGCGACACTTCCGCTTTTATTTTGATTTCTCTCGAATGCTATGGGTAGTTATGTACGAGGAATTTCTAGAATGTGAGCTGAGTATTTACTTCCCCTTTCGAGAACAACGCAGAAGGTTATAGGGAGTTCCTTGTGTACTAGAAACTTCTAGAAATCGTTTAAGGGACTTCGTGTAGAGATTTGAGTCAGTTTTAAAAGTGAAGTCAGTTTTTTAGTTGAATTTAGTGAGTTCAAGTGATTTATTAGTGAATTTCAGTGTATGATTACGTAGTTTTCTCGCGAGTTTAGTATACGGTATTTCTGAAGTTAAACAGTGTACGAATTTTTGTTACCCTTTTTATTGTAATTTCTTTAATAAAGTGTTTTTGTTTTTTTTTAAGTTAGTTAACGCGTTTTTCATCAACGACTACATAATCCTTAAACCCTAAGTCTACAACATTATATATATAAAAAAATAAGACAAACCGTAATCGCTTTTTGGGTTCTACTAAACTTCCAACTTCCTTTGCTGTATTTAGTTTTAATTTCAAACGAAGTCTCCTTTGTTCCGAGTATTGAAGTACTGATTTTGTACACCATATGTCCATTCTGATCTCTCCTTTCTAACACACGATCCAGATTCAAAAGATCTTTCTTGAGTGTTACGCCCACTACGGAACAATACGGTTCTTCAATGTAATACAGATTACTGCTATAAGAGTGAACATCAATCTGCTTGATAGCTTGAATCATGTAAGGTGTCTGATCAACTGGGGTCCAATCATCTGACATTGAAAACGAGGGCAACATTCTAAAATGGAAATCATCTGAAATATATAGGAAAAGAAACTTTTAAGCAACTATCTGAATATTATGTAATTTAAAAAATCTGAACTTTTTGTAATTGAAACTATCTGAACATTCTGCACCTAACTTGAAATTATAAATCTGAACATTTTGTAATTGAAACTATCTGAACATTCTGCACCTAACTTGAAATTATCAGAACATTCTGAATTTCAAACTCTCTGAACATTCTGCAATTGTAACCCTCTGAACATTTTGAAATTTAAACTATCAGAACATTGTGTAATTGAAACTGTCTGAACATTCTGAAATTTAAACTATCTGAACATTGTGTAATTGGAACTGTCTGAACATTCTGAAATTTAAAGAATCTGTACATTCTGAAAGTGAAACTATCTGAACATTCATTAATTTTGACTATCTCAACATTGTGAAATTGAAACTATCTGAACATTCTGTAAGTGAAACAATCTCAACATTCTGAAATTGTAAATATCTGAACATACTGTAAGTGAAACTATCTGAGCATTCCGTAATTTTAACTATCTGAACATTCTGTAGTTGAAACTATATGAACAATCTACACTATCTGAAAACTATATGAACAATCTACACTATCTTAAAATTCTTTAATTGAAACAATCTGTACATTATGAAATTGAAACTATCTGATCATTATGTAATTGAAACTATCTGAACATTCAGTAACTGAAACTATCTGAACATTCAGTAATTGAAACTATCTGAATATTCTGAAATGGAAACTATCTGAACATTCTGTAATTGGAACAATCTGTACGTGAAACTATCTGAACATTCTGTAGTTGAAACTATCTGAACAATCTACACTATCTGAAAATTCTTTAATTGAAACAATCTGTACATTATGAAATTGAAACTATCTGATCATTATGTAATTGAAACTATCTGAACATTCAGTAATTGAAACTATCTGAACATTCAGTAATTGAAACTATCTGAATATTCTGAAATTGAAACTATCTGAACATTCTGTAATTGGAACAATCTGCACCTAACTTGAAATTATCAGAACATTCTGAATTTCAAACTCTCTGAACATTCTGCAATTGAAATCCTCTGAACATTCTGAAATTTAAACTATCTGAACATTGTGTAATTGAAACTGTCTGAACATTCTGAAATTTAAACTATCTGAACATTCCGTAATTTTAACTATCTGAACATTCTGTAGTTGAAACTATATGAACAATCTACACTATCTGAAAATTCTTTAATTGAAACAATCTGTACATTATGAAATTGAAACTATCTGATCATTATGTAATTGAAACTATCTGAACATTCAGTAATTGAAACAATCTGAATATTCTGAAATTGAAACTATCTGAACATTCTGTAATTGGAACAATCTGTACGTAAAACTATCTGAACATTCTGTAGTTGAAACTATCTGATCATTATGTAATTGAAACTATCTGAACATTCAGTAATTGAAACTATCTGAACATTCTGTAATTGGAACAATTTGAACATTCTGTAATTTTAACTATCTAAACATTCTGTAATTGAAATTATCTGAATATTCTGTGAATAAAACTATCTGAAATTTATCCCAACGCATCAACTGAGCAACGGGAGTGATAGTCAAAAGTTCTTTAATTCTCTATCATCTATTTTAGAGTATTTCTGCAGGTTGTCCCACTTTTTGATAACGATCTCCCCCATGTGGGGACAAAATCATTTTGTATCATTTATAACAGACACCTACTAGATATTATGCCAGTGAACGCAGTCACTGACTCAGGTATTAGAACAGCGTGCGTCACTGCATTTCCAGGATCCATAACGATGTAGGCTTGTTGATCGTTAAGAGAAATTTTGAGAATAGCTGTAACAGAGCCAAAATTATTCATTATAACCAAGCAAGACCAAAAAATGTAACTCTGGGTCAACTCTAAAACTCCGGGTCAACTCTGATATCACAAATGGACTAACATTTTTTTTTTTTTTTTTGCTTAACGCCTCTTTAACATCTAATTGGTCATTCAATCCACTTTGACCTCAAATTTTGCATGGTATTATATCCCCAATTTAGCCACCTGATGGTGTGACCGGTTTATCAGGGACGGGTCCCATGTGGCCCCCAGGGGGTCCAACTTTTGTTTTTTAAATGCGAACCCCCATATTGTGATACATTTTCAGAAAGACAATAGAATTAGAAGTACTTGGCAAAATGATTTACACGTCTAGCATGTTTGGTTTGAAATTTCCAAGATATGACTTACAACAGTGTCTAAAACTAGGCGAATTTTTTGCAATGGGATACTGAATGATTGCATAGGACACAAATGTTGGGGAGCCTCTTTTTTAGACCTATCTGCATAGTTTTAGACACTTCGCCTACTTTTAGAAATAATTCGCCTAGTTTTAGACTATATGATTATGTTCCCATAAAGTCAGGTCACACACACATGTTTGCGCATCTACAAACTCACCTGCTACGTGATTATGTTCGAATAAAGTCAGGTCACGCACACATGTTTGCGCATCTACAAACTCATCAGGAGCGTCGTTGTATACTGTTACCAGAAATACACTCTGTCTCAAATTGACAATCTTGGTTTGGTCAAGAAGTTTTTCTAATACAAGAATAGCCAAACCAGTTGATCCTGTTTCCCGTACAGTTTTTGGTGAAAAGTTGAAATAAAATTTTCTAAAAGACATTTCGTTATCATCTGCAGTTTTTTTAAACGAGACGAAAAATCTGTAAGAATGCAACCTCGTCATCAGAAACGGAGCCAGACCTAAAATTTTTGGGAAAAGGAGTCGGGAATTCTAAATCCATAACATACTGAAGTGAATACAGCCTTGACCTCTAATATTATGATTCTAATGTAAACATCCTGTATATACCTAGACCGCGACACTTCTCCTTTCTATTTTTATTTCTCTTTCTATAAGAAGATCCGAGAACATTGTTGTTTACGAAGAATTTCTAGATGGGAAGAATGGTTCTGCGTATTTTGACTTCCCCTTTCGAAAACAACGCATAAGATTTGTGTACTAGAGGCTTCTAGAAATCGTTAGGAATGTATAAATAGAGGCTGCGAGTAGAAATCGAGTCAGTTTTAGTTCAGTTATAGTCAGTCTGTCAGTGAGTTAAAATGTTTATAGTTGCGTTTAGCGAGTGATTAATTTGTGAATTTCTCGTGTGTGCATTACATAGTTTTTCGGGTGTTTGGAATACGGTATTTGCGAAGTTAAACAGTATACGAATTAGTGTTACCTTTTATTTTAATTGTAATTTCTTTCTTTAATAAATTGTTTTAAGTTTCTTTTCTATTTTTTTTTACTTAGTTAACGCGTTTTTAATCCTCGGACCCTAAGTCTACAACAATACAGTTAGTATAAATTTTGGATTATAATTGATTCCTCTATACATAACTTTTCATCTTATTTTATTGAAATTTTCTGGCGAACGGCAGAGTAAAATTTGTGAGAAGTTTGACCCCGCTCCCCAATTAAGAATCTGCTTATACCTCTTTTCGGTCAATAAAATATCTTCAGTCAAAATATGCATGGTGATATCAATCCCTTAGCCACATATTCTGGTGAAATCATATTGTTTTGTGTACCAAAAAAATATGATTTCACTCTATATTATGGATAATATTACGTATTGACAGGGCATATATAACATAATTCGATGTCAATCTGATAATCAAATATTCTTGACACCAAAATAAGATAATTTCACTCTATATTATTGAACATATTACTTATATAACATAATTCGATGTCAATCCGTTAACCTCATATTTTTGAGACCAAAACAAGATGATTTCACTCTATAGTATGGAAGATATTACGTATTGACAGTGTGTAACATAATTCGATGTCAATCCGTTAACCACATATTCTGGTTAAATCATATTGTTTTGTGTATCAAAACAATATGATTTCACTTTATAAAGTTATGCCTGAAAATGCTTCCTCTCCATGATACAGAGACTTGCGAGTCTCTTGAAAACTTCGAACATTTTGATATGCCAAACATGGCGATATGAGTACTGAGACATTAAACAGTCAGATCCGATCAATGTTNAAAATTACGCCGTTTCAAATTTTCTAATTTTCAAATGAAAATTTCTCAGTGATTTCGGCCCTAAAATTAAAATCTGAGAGCATTATCGTAATCAGAGAGTTCTAAAACATTTAAATAAAGTGTTTTTGAAAAAAGTGGGACTGCCCCATTATTGACACGGATCTCCCCCATCCAGGATTTTTCCTTTTGACCATCACCCACTGCACAAACGAATCAAGAGTCAGCTCATAATCATATTTATCACTTTGAATTTCATTAATTTTTCTTGACATTAGTTTTTTGTCACAAAAATTTGCAAAGTGTCCTAATTTCCTGCAAGAATGACAACGTCTGTTCCACGTAGGACATCTCATGTTTTCAGTATGGAAAGTTCTATATTTGAAACATTTTGTAGTATTAACCAATTTTCTTATATTATTTAGATGGCCATTATTCAATCGACGACTTTTGTTAAAGGCGAACACATTTTTCGAGCATTTTCTTGGGTACTCTGAATTTTGATCATCAATATTATTATTATCGTGGTATAGCGTATTTAACGCTGTTCTCGAATTAGCTACAAGAAGTTACGCTTTCTTCTCATCATTTTCAACTGATTTGCAAAAGTCCACCATCCTATCCAATGACATTTCTTCCCGCAACAATCTTTACTGCAAACTTTTAGATAACACATCCAATACAATTTGGACTTTTAAAAGCTTTTCATCTTGGCTGTCAAAACAACCATTCTTTACAAGGCGTTCCAATTCTGAATAAAAATGATCAAAATATTCTCCGGGTTCTTGTTTTTTCTCAAAAAATTGGTATACTTCCCAGATTTCATTTCGTTTTGGCAGGCAAATTTCTTCCAATATCTTGATTATATCGGTGATGGTTTCAGATTCCTCTTCAATATTTGTTCTGCCCGCATATTGAGCCAAAGCCTCTGGGCCCATAGGATTTTTTAAACGTGCTACTTACACTTCTCGAGATTTCAAGTTTGTATCCGTAGCCGCAAAGTAAATTTTGATATATATTTTTTTTAAATTTAGGGCCACATTGCCCCCCATACAAAGCACACTCGGTTTATTAAATATATCCATATTGACAAAGGATTAAACAAAGTATCAGAAATATTTTAATCAAAAATAACTACCGACTGCGCCATGTTTAGATTAGAAATAATTGAATTTTGTAAAATATTTTAGCAAGTTGAAAGAATGCCTTTTTTGGAATCTTGGTTTAATGATAATGGCCAACATTACATTATATAACATTAAAGGTAGGCCTGTAGGTACAACTGGCCACGATACGCTCCATTACCAAACACACAATATATTCTTTGGAAATTTGTCTTACCTGTATAGGTTATGAAATCTATCATACAAATTCTCGGAAACCACTTCCTGAATGATTGTACTGATATCGCCTAGTACCACATCCAGAGTAGAGCGATTTGAAAAGCGTAAGGGTTCTATATAATAACCATATTGAGGAGACATCCAATTAGATCTTGGGGACATTAAAAAATAATGATTACTCGAATAGTTACAACCCCATAGCAGTCCACTGACGAGACCTGTCAATGAAAAGAAAATATTCCGATTTTCAATGATGTCTCAGAAAGAGCCAAACAATCGCATGGAACTAGTATGTACTATGTAGTATGTACAAAGATATGAATCTATGTGTCTTTGTCTTTAGGGATGTTGCGATATTATCGATATTTTCTTTCGATATTTTCGATATTTATATCGATCTCAGGGATTCGATAATATCAGATATCGGAAGAAAAATATCAATATCGATATCGAATGAAGGGTCCTAAAGCATATCAGATCCTTTTTGTTGTTTAAAGTGGATTGACACTTCCTCCTCTATTTTCTTCTTTTTATTGGAGTTCTTCTTATCAGAGGATTGTGCAAATTATTCTATTAGCAAGGTAATAGGGTTGGTTTGCTTCATTTACAATATATCACGCCAAAAGTATTATTTTTTTTTCATGGAGTGATATATTGTCAGAGGCTTCCCTGGCTTGCTGGTCTACAGATATTTCTGAACGGAAACATCAAAATCGGTTCAGGGTCCTAGAGCATATCAGATTTCATCAAAATCGGTTCAGTAGTTTAAGCGTGAAAGCGTAACATACATACATACAGACAGACAGAGTTACTTTCGCATTTACGAGTATATATTAGTATGGATGTTGTGAATAAAATGGAACGATGTTCATTTTTTTGAAAAAAAAAAAAAAAAANAAAAAAAAAAAAAAAAAAAAAAAAAAAAAAAAAAAAAAAAAGATGGAGAAAAGAGTTTTTTTGTGTGTGATAAGCACTGATGAGTCATGCACACCTGTTTGCACTCACCTGTTCCATACAGCACTCCTAAGTGTGCTGCTGTATGGAACAGGTGTGTGCAAATTATGTCTATGAATATTGAAAACATCTGGTAACACCAAGGCCGTAACCAGGGGGGGGGTCCATGGGATCCAGCTCCCCCCCTCATAAAGATAAGATGGTGGAGCTCGAAGGTTCTATTTCTAGAATTGCTGCGCCTAGAGCTCCCATTTCTACAATTGTTACACCTAGAGCTCCCATTTCTACAATTACTATATCTAAAGCTCCCATTTCTACAATTGCTACGCCTAGAGCTCCCATTTTTACAATTGCTACACCTAGAGCCAGGGACAGACTGGGCCATCGGGGGAGGGGCCAGAAATATGAAAGAAAAATACATGTAAAATATGTGTGAGAAAAAATATGTGGGCCCCGGTTCATCGTGGGGCATTATTATGAAAGAAAAATACAAATATGTGTGAGAAAAAATATATGGGCCCCAATGTGTCGGAGGTCCATCGGGGAGGGGTCAAATGTATGAAAGAAAAATTTGGTAGGCCCCTGGAGCTCCAGTCCGCCCCGGCCTATTTGTGGAGTGATTTTTGTTGAATATTTCATAATCGGATGGGTAGATGATGGGATAAAATCAATAGTTTGAAAAAAAAAAGTTACGGGAACATTCAGAAAAAAAAAAAAAATCATTTGAAAAATAATATCCTTTTTACACTGTCCCAGTCTCCTTCATCATCATCATCATCTTCTTCTTGAACTTTGACGAGGCTACGGCCAAAACTAGTGACCCGATTTTCATCGGAGATGTCTTATATGACTGCATCTGGCGGAAGGGTGTTCCTTTTAATATTTTTATCGTTAAAAAGTTCGCCCACTACCTTTTTTGGACCTCAAAACGGGTTTTTTTACACGCATTTAAAATTTTTAAATGTCTTAGTTTTTTTAAAAAAATGAGTGAATACTCATCATCAAAATTTTCAGACACTTTTCCTACATCTAGATCGCTGAAATTGACGTTAGATCTTAATAAAGGAAAAAATNTTTATCGTTAAAAAGTTCGCCCACTACCTTTTTTTGCCCTCAAAACGGGTTTTTTACACGCATTTAAAATTTTTAAATGTCTTAGTTTTTTTAAAAAAAAATGAGTGAATACTCATCATCAAAATTTTCAGACACGTTAGCAATTTACATCTTAATAAAGGAAAAAATCCCAAAATTTGAATTTTTTAACTCTAAGTTCTCCAAAATGGTGCCACTTTAGGGAATAAAACGTATTTTAATGTAGTTTTCACTGATAAAACACTGAAATCTTGCATAAAGGTAGATATTTACATTCAATAATGGGAAATTATTGATATTCAAACTCTTTTACTCCCAGTGCTCCGGAACGGCCACGCTTTAGGGAAGTAGATGCACGAAAACTAGTTTAAACTGCGGAGACTCTGAAATTTTGGATGGAAGATATTTAAACATACACCTAATTAAATGAAAAAAAAAAAAAAAAAAAAAAAATTGGTCTAAAAAATATTTATTATTTTACTGGCTCTTACCATTCTCTGTTTAGACTAGGAAAACCGCTGAAAAGCGGTGAAAATCAACGCTAAATGCTAAATGCAAAAAGGGTAACGGTCAACGCTAAATGCAAAAGGGCAAAGGCGGCGGCGTACGACGGACAAACCCCGGACCAAAAAAAAAACCTTTATAAAGTTCTTATTTTTTTCATACATTGATAATACGCATTGTATTTAAATTTCGCAAGGAACGGTCATGTTTTTTTTTTTTTAATTAAATGTATTTCATTTTTAAAAATAAAAGTACTGCTAGGTACCCAATTATTGTCTAAAGCTACAGCTAGGTAATTAATTATTGTCTAAAGCTTACATTTTTGATATTGAAAAGTGAGAAGGACGATTGCACAGAAATATGGACTGATAAGAAAGTTCATGTCGAGTGTTCTGATGTGGTCTCCAAAACTGGTCTTTATTAGTCCCTTATTGATATCGCGTGATTAGAATACATAGAATTCAGTGTTTGGTGACATTACATACAGGGTCGGGTCCCAAACATCTGCTAAGGGGTTGTATTCATTACAACCATTATTGCAGGGACTGCTACGCTAGAGGGTATTGGGTCGTCAAAAAATGCCTTCCAGGCAAGGCCATACCCAGGGTCCCCCCCCCCGAAATTCCATTATTTTTTTCAACAACATCAACAGCATCAACAACAACAAAACCTTTCATGATCATCATTTTCAGGTGTTCAACAATATCAACAACAGTAGCGACAACATCAACAAAAACATCAACAGCAGCAACAACAAAAACAACAACAACAACAGTAGCAACAACAAAAACAACATCACCTTCCATGATCATCATTTTCAGGTGTT
>CM022876.1:2094125-2104868 GCA_012654025.1 Pachypsylla venusta | reverse complement strand
TTTTCCATTGTAAAACTCCTCCTGCTAGTTGAATTTCGCCGGTTTGGCACTTTCCTTTATCGATATTTATCACAGGCCCTGGGGTCGCCCCTCCCCAATAACTGAATCATCAGTTACCCCTGGGGGTTTATTATTAAATAAGTACCGATTTACTTTATCGACCCCCCCTCCTGACATGAAAATCTCAGCTGCCCCCCCTCCCCTAGGCCAGATGCTGGCTACGCCCTTGGTCGAAACGCGATCTTCGATTGAGCTTAAATCCCGAGTAAACTCGGTACGTAGAACCCATGCCCTGTGAAGTCCTTATATTTGGTTTTGTTTCAGGGAAGATCCTGGAGGCGGTAATCTGATCACGGTATCTCAATTTGTTTTCATAGCATTACATGGATTTGTATTTACTACAAAATTCGGAACGGCTAAATCACATATAAAAGTTTGGTATGTACAAAATTAGATATGAAATAGTCAACGTCTATGGCACGTTGAATACACCAGTTCCCGTTGGACCACTGAAGTTAAGCATCGTCCATCGAGTTTGTGCCATGTGGGTTTCCCACAATAGCCAGTATCACGAGGGTGTGAACCCCCGTGGACACCCACATGGTACAACCTCGCTGGACGTTGCTTAACTTCATTAATCCAACGGGAACTGGTGTATTCAACGTGCCATAGACGCTAGCTAAACAATAGTATCTTTTTTTACTTTTGGCTTAATGTCTATTTAACATCTATTGGTCATTCGAGACGGGGGTTTCACACTCTATTCGCTGGAAACTTTCAAACTAGCTATCCACATTGATCTCACTCAGCATGGGTTGGACCGGAAAAATAGCCAGCATCACGAGAGCGCGACCCCCCGTGGACACACACATGGTACAACCTCGCTGGACGTTGCTTTACTTCATTGATTTGTTGATTTCAGGGATTATGCCGTGCTCGTTGTAATGTTTTTCGTCACCAACGTTTGTAACAATTATGCTTTTGATTTTAACATTGCAATGCCTCTTCATATGATATTCAGAGCAGGCTCGCTCATCACCAATATGATCATGGGTATAGTTATATTGAAGAAAGTATACCCACTGGAAAAATATGTGTCCGTTATTATGATTACATTAGGTAAGTGAGACAAATAAAATGTCCAGGGAGTGTAAGTGCAATGCCTCTTCATATATTCAGAACAGGCTCGCTCATCACCAATATGATCATGGGTATAGTTATATTGAAGAAAGTATACCCACTGGAAAAATATGTGTCCGTTATTATGATTACATTAGGTAAGTGAGACTAATAAAATGTCCAGGGAGTGTAACCACCCCCGGCAGCTGTTCCTGAGGGGTTGGGATACTTCTAAAAAAAGAGTTATTGGCGAATCATTTTGTGGACTTGTCTCTATAAATATAGAATTCGAAGGTCCCAAATTGATTCCAACTCTCGTCTTAGAATTCAAGGATAAGTGAACGTCTACGAAGGTTAAAGAATTAAATAATTCCTTGGTTAGATAGTAATAATAATAATAATAATAATAATAATAATAATAATAATAATAATTAGAAATTTGATTAAATAATAAAATAAAAACACAAAGATGTTTCAAATGTTCTCTGAGAGCTATTGGAAGAGATTGTATTTTAAAAGATGTAGAAGGACTTACGCGAAGAGATTAAAAAATCATACTCTGAGAACCGTACAATTTCAACTGCCACGAGAGTTGGTAGAATTTTCCCCAAGGAACGTTACTTCCCTCTTTCCTCTGATGACTATTTTCTTTTCTTGGATAGACCATTAACACGGGGTTTCTAAATAATATTGGGTGTCTCTTGTGACAGGAGGTCTTTATAAAAAAATTGAGGGGGTTTATTTTTTTTTTGTGACGATTTCATATATTCATTGAAAATAATTCATTCAACAGTGGTATAATCGTGTCCGATGGTAGCCAGATGTATGAAACAAAAGCGAGAGGCATCACAACATTACAAGAATAAAATATAAAAAAAAAATCATTAAGGAATTATGTATATGTGCAAGTAGAAATTGAACTTAACCGATCTCTTTTACTTCCTCAGGAATTATAATTTGTACAATTATGTCTAGTCAAGAAATTAAAAAGTATGGAGTAAGCGATGAGGAACAACTATCGTATACTGAAAATTTGTTTTGGTGGAGTTTAGGTAAGTAATGATCATCTTCTATACTTATAAAACGCAAAGCCCAGTTGGTATACTGACTGACTGATAATCAACGTAGCTCCACGATGACTAAACGTAGAGACTTGAAATTTGGCACACAGGTCGGTGCGTAATAAGAAAGGAAAAAAATAAAGTTCAAGTGGGAGCAAGTTACCGCCAAAAATGACGCTATTTAGCGGGTCTTTTTGCAATTTTTTCTGGGCAAACTAAAAGAGATAACGAAAAATTACCGAGAATAGACCCCCCCAAAATAGTATATAAGGACCCCATAAAAAATATAAAATTTGAAAATTTCCGGTTTCTATCCGATTTATGGACGGTTTTCACCACCAAAAAATCGGAATTGAGAAGTACCACTTCGGGATGAGCGAGAAAGCTGAAATTTGATACAAAGGTGTTCCGAAGTACAAAAAGTCATATCCTTGAATAAAATATTGAATTTTCTAACTGGGAGCGGTGCTCACCATGGGGGTCGGTTCCACCAAAAATCCATAGTTAAGAAGTATCACTTCGGGATGAGCGAGAAAGCTGAAATTTTATACGAAGGTGTTCCGCAGGGCAGAAAGTAATATCTTGAGTAAAATATTGAATTTTCTAAATAGGAGCCGTGTTCTTTCTGGGGGTCGGTTCCACCAAAAACCTAAAATTGGGTTGTTGAATTTTGTAACCGTAGCGAAGCACGGGAAAACAGCTAGTTAATTTATAATCGGTTTGGAGATTTGACTTACTCCTGGCGGGAGAATAAAGTCAAAACAATACAGGCTTTGTAAGATATAACAATGCCGATCTCCGTGGCCGAGTTGTTAAGAGCATTGACTGTTGGTTCGGAGATTGTGGGTTCGAATCCCGCCCGGAGCGAAAATTTTCTGATCGAATTTTCTCGTTTCCGGAATGGCATGGCTGTAAAAGGAGTGCCCTGAAGTAATGCGAAAGCGGTTCCGGGGCATAACTTTTTTTTAAAAAAAATAAATAAAAAGGTGTGAGTAAAAATCTCTATAGTGGACCGTTTGCGTTCTGCGGCAGAACGCGACCACTTCCGGGTTAAAATTTAAATAAAAGATTCACAAATAATCTTCCTACCTAGATNTGGTTATTAAAAATTTCATTTTCTGAATAGAGTTTTATATATTTTCGGTTTTGTTTAAATGTTTCGGCAATATTAGATTTATTATACTTTAATATGTAGTTTTCTTTTGCTGATGATGCCCTTGCGGGCGAAACTAGTCCAAATAATGTATAATTAAACTTAAAATATTTTTATCCAAAGTGAAGTAGTACTTGTTTTCCTTTCTTTCCATTGAAATTTTCACTTGAGTAAAAAAAAAAAAATATTTGCAAATTTTACAGTAGTATACAGGTATACACATTTGTACACCTGTACACATAAAGAAGAAAAGAATTTAAGTTACATAATAAAATTTACAATTGAGTTGACATGATTCGTCTCCTCCTGGAGACATCCTCAGAACAACAATTTTTAGTCAAGTGAAAACTTAGTCAGTTTATTTTTTAGTTTGTATCTATTGGTCATTCAAGACGGGAGTTTTACCCTCCATTCGCTGGAAACTTGCAAACCAGCTACCCACATTGACTTCATCCAGCCTGGGTTGTCCCGGAAAAATAGCCAGCATCACGAGGGCGCGAACCCCCGTGGACACCCACATGGTACAACTTTGCTGGACATGGCTTATCTTTAGTGATCCAATGGGAACTAGTGTATTCAACGTGCCATAGACGTTGGCTAAAAAATAGAATATTTTATTTTGTTCTGGCTTAACGTCTATTTAACATCTATTGGTCATTCGAGACGGGGGTTTTATCCTCCATTCGCTGGAAACTTGCAAACCAGCTACCCACATTGACATCATCCAGTCTGGGTGGGGTCGGAAAAATAGCATCATGAGGGGCCGAAAAGGAATTGATGGCTCTTGGCTGGAAATGTCATTCTGGTGCGTAGAACCGGCCATCGCATTGTCAGGACGATGTGTGACCTGTTACACGAAGCAAAAAAATCACTTCGCACTTTTCAAACAAAAAAAATTTAATGAGTAATATTTGATTTCATTCTCAAAATTTACCTGAATTATCTAAGTACCGATTTTATTTCTCTTCTAATTTGATTTATTTTTAGAGTGTTCAGTTAATATTTTAATATTAATTAATATTCAAAAGTTTAATATTTAATATTAAAATATTATTATTCAAAAGTAAACTGAGGGGTGAAAAAGTTCTTTGCGGAAAAAGTCACATTTTACTTCTCACTTTGCAATCATAAAAGTTTCATGGAACAGAAAGTAAACAAATCAATGAAATTTACTTTGCATTACAACTCCACTTTTCACTCCAACTTTGCACTTCTCAAAAACGTTCATGGAACAAAAATTGAGAAGTTGGAGTGCAAAGTTGCTTTGTGGAATAGCCACTGTTTTTACTTTGCCTCTTATTGTATTAAGCTCAAACAAAGCATCTACGAATGTCATTCAATTGATAAAATATTTTTATTGAATCTATTTCCCTTCCTGGTGTGGACCCCGAATATCTATCAACACATGATATTTTCGAACGGACTCCCATTCGAGTTATCAACACGCTGGACGTTGCTTAACTTCAGTGATCTGACGGGAACTGGTGTATATTAAACGTGGTGTCGTTATCTAACGAATCGATTGAATTATATTATTCCAGGGATCACGCTTTTGACAGTGGCTCTATTTATTTCCGCTAGAATGGGAATTTATCAAGAAGTATTATACAAAACACACGGGAAATATCCGTACGAGGCTCTATATTATACGGTAAGTCGAGGGAAATTTGAAAAATATTGTTCAACATACATGAGAAATATTCGTACAAGGCTTCTACTTTGCTAAGTTTCGTCCTTCTTTTCGATGTATTATAGCGGGGCGCGATGAACGTCGCGCCCGGGGCAGCCGCCCCCGCTCCACTTTTGACCCCGATATATATCCCGAAATACACTTGTATATGTGTATCTATACTTGTAAAAGGCAAAGCCCAGTTGGTATACTGTCTGACGTACTGACTGGTAATCAACGTAGCTCCACGATGGCTAAATGTAGAGACTTGAAATTTGGCACACAGGTCCCTTTTAGTATGTAGGTGTGTAATAAGAAAGGAAAACAATTAAAGTTCAAGTGGGAGCAAGTTACCGCCAAAAATGACGCTATTTAGCGGGTCTTTTTGCGATTTTTTTTTTCTAGGCAAACTAAAAGAGAAAAATGACCGAGAATAGACCCCCCCAAAATAGTAAAATAAGGACTCCATATAAAATTTGAAAATTTCCGGTTTTTCCCCGATTTTTGGACGGTTTTCACCACCAAAAAATAGGAATTGAGAAGTACCACTTCGGGATGAGCGTGAAAGCTGATCATATCCTTGCATAAAATATGACAAAAAGTCATATCCTTGCATAAAATATTGAATTTTCTAACTAGGAGCGGTGCTCACTCTGGGGGTCGGTTCCACCAAAAGTCCATAGTTAAGAAATATCACTTCGGGATGAGCGAGAAAGCTGAAATTTTATACGAAGGTGTTCCGCAGTGCAAAAAGTAATATCTTTGAGTAAAATATTGAATTTTCTAAATAGGAGCCGTGTTCACTCTGGGGGTCGGTTCCACCAAAAATCTAAAATTGAGTTGTTGAATTTTGTAACCGTAGCGAAGCACGGGAAAACAGCTAGTGTATGTATATGTGTATTTATGTTTGTTTGTTACGCGATACAAGCCACAATTTTCATCCGATTTTGACGAAATTTGGTATTCATGTTTAGGACAATTTAGAACATAAAGGAAATCTTGCTGTATAGTTTTTGGGGGCTCCAGGGAGCCCAATATTGTGTTTTTTGAAAATGATTATCTCAAATTGGTATACTATGTCAAGTAAAACCATAATAAGGTAGATAATATAATACTATACCTTCACTTGACTGTAAAAATAATAAAGATGTTGTTTAAAGCTGACTAGTTTTGTGCTCTCCTGAGCACATCATCAGAGCTTGGTTGGACGAAGACTGACTGAAGATTAGAAGTTTACATCAGGTCAGTCTTCATTCAATCAAGTTCTGATGATGTGCTCAGGAGAGCACGAAACTAGTCTACTTTAATCAACATCTTTATTATTTTTACAGTCAAGTGAAAATATTTTTTATTATTGAATATGCCGGAGTAGTTCTTAGCAATATGTCCCAAGATCTCTGTAACAAACTCCAGGCATTGCAAAACATGTGTGTTAGATACATTTATCAACTAAAAAAAATTGACCATGTAACTCGAAACCGAAGATCTCCGGAATGGCTACCTGTCGAAAAAAGACTGGAGCAACAGACATTGTGTCTATTATGGCGCATTCTGAATGAAGAGTCACCATCATATTATCTCCATTCATAATTTTCCTCATTACATCAGTTTCATCATCACAACACTCGCTCTCATCTCCTCACGATTCCACCTCATCGCACCAACTTCATGAACCATTCATTTGCTGTTCACACTGCAAGACTGTGGAATCAATTGCCATCAGATCTGAGATTGTTGGAGAGTCGGATTGGTTTTAAAATTCAGAGAGGAAGACACTTGCTTGGAATGTTAGATAACTAAATCATTTATTTCTCACTCTATCCCTTCTTAAGTTATCTGTTATCAAATTTATCCTATGTGTTAGGTATAAATTAGGTTAGATATGAGGTAGGAATTTCAAAGGGTTGGGTGGAAGAGAATTCCTCAGGAATTAACCCCGCCCTTTGAATTAACTTTCTTTCTCTCTCTTTTCTTTCTTTCCTTTTCTCTCACTCTTTCTAAACTCTTCTATCTATGTCTCCTTTGTGTTTGAAGTTAATTCAATAAAATTTATTAAATATATATATATATANAATAAATGGTACGGAACATCGTACTAAATAAATAGTACGGAACATCGTACTAAATAAATAGTACGGAACATCGTACTAAATAAATGGTACGGACATTCGTACTCAACTTTCACTGTTTATCATTGGATAGAACTTTGTTAGTGTTTATAGGTACGATTATATTTACACAATTGATTCCGTCAATTAGAAATGTTTTTAGTGGGACAAATGAAAAGGTTAAACAAAAATAATGAATTGATATTAAATAAATGGTACGGAACATCGTACTAAATAAATAGTACGGAACATCGTACTAAATAAATAGTACGGAACATCGTACTAAATAAATGGTACGGACATTCGTACTCAACTTTCACTGTTTATCATTGGATAGAACTTTGTTAGTGTTTATAGGTACGATTATATTTACACAATTGATTCCGTCAATTAGAAATGTTTTTAGTGGGACAAATGAAAAGGTTAAACAAAAATAATGAATTGATATTAAATAAATGGTACGGAACATCGTACTAAATAAATAGTACGGAACATCGTACTAAATAAATAGTACGGAACATCGTACTAAATAAATGGTACGGACATTCGTACTCAACTTTCACTGTTTATCATTGGATAGAACTTTGTTAGTGTTTATAGGTACGATTATATTTACACAATTGATTCCGTCAATTAGAAATGTTTTTAGTGGGACAAATGAAAAGGTTAAACAAAAATAATGAATTGATATTAAATAAATGGTACGGAACATCGTACTAAATAAATAGTACGGAACATCGTACTAAATAAATAGTACGGAACATCGTACTAAATAAATGGTACGGACATTCGTACTCAACTTTCACTGTTTATCATTGGATAGAACTTTGTTAGTGTTTATAGGTACGATTATATTTACACAATTGATTCCGTCACTTAGAAATGTTTTTAGTGGGACAAATGAAAAGGTTAAACAGAAATAATGAATTGATATTAAATAAATGGTACGGAACATCGTACTATATAAATAGTACGGAACATCACACTAAATAAATGGTACGGAACATCGTACTAAATAAATGGTACGGAAGATCGTACTAAACGTTCACAGTTTATCATTGGATAGGAACTTTGATATTGTTTATAGGTACGATTATATTTACACAATTGATTCCGTCACTTAGAAATGTTTTTAGTGGGACAAATAAAAAGGTTAAACAAAAATAATGAATTGATATTAAATAAATGGTACGGAACATCATACTAAATAAATAGTACGGAACATCGTACTAAACTTTCACTGTTTATCATTGGATAGGAACTTTGTTAGTGTTTATAGGTACGATTATATTTACACAATTGATTCCGTCACTTAGAAATGTTTTTAGTGGGACAAATAAAAAGGTTAAACAAAAATAATGAATTGATATTAAATAAATGGTACGGAACATCGTACTAAATAAATAGTACGGAACATCGTACTAAATAAATGGTACGGAACATCGTACCAAATATATGGTACGGAACATCGTACTAAATATATGGTACGGAACATCGTATTAAATAAATGGTACGGAACATCGTATTAAATAAATGGTACGGAACATCGTACTAAACTTTTATTGTTTATCATTGGATAGGAACTTTGTTAGTGTTTATAGATACGATTTACACAATTGATTCCGTCACTTAGAAAGCGGGGCAAATGAATAGGTTAAACAGAAATAATGAATTGATATTAAATGAATGGTACGGAACATCGTACTAAATAAATGGTACGGAACATCGTACTAAATAAATGGTACGGAACATCGTACTAAATAAATCGTAGGACATCTCCGTGGCAGAGTGCGCATTACACTCGACTTGCACCAAGGAGGTTCCGGGTTCGATTCCTGGTCGATATTTTGATAAGTTTTTCAAAATTTCTACTTGGTCTGTTTGCGTTTGGGGGTAATTCAGCGTTCTGAGGACAATTGAGTAGCTATGGTAATAACGATACGTAGTAGCATTATAAGGTAAAACCTGTTAAAATGTCTTAGGGGTGATTGTTGACAATACCTAGTAATACTCTGATGCCCACAAAAATTATGTCATAATAACAGAACATCGTACTAAACTTCATTTTCGTTGATTTCACTTTGATTTGGCAGCTTTCGGTTGATGTCGCAGCGCCCTAGTGAAAAAAAATATTTGAATTTTGATTTGGCAGACACCCAAATTCAAGCCTTAGGGGCCAAAAGGGCCCTGAGATTAAGATATCCCATTAACATCCAAAATTGGTGGGTGATATGTTACAAAGATAGCCTTCGATCTGCAGTTAAATACATTTGAATTAGATTTGGCAGTGTTCTAGTTTTTGAAATATACCCCGAATTTGAAGCTTGGTGCCCTAAAGGGCTCCCGGATAAAATAGCTCCATGAGACCTAAATTTTGTAAGTGATATGTTACGAAGGGTTTTAAATTTAAACAAAAGCGTACTGATAGCCTTTGGCTGTTGTCGCAGATCTTTAGACAAACAATATTTGAATTATATTTGGCAGCGCCCCCCGGCGTTGTCGTAGCTCTCTAGTCTTGGGACTGCTGTAGGTATTTATAATGTTATTTTTCAATATTGATTTGTTTATTTTCAATAATGAATCTTTACAATATACATTTGTATACGAGGCGATATTTCTTGAAAATCTCTGTATGACTGTCATCTTCCTTGACTAAAAATTAAATAGAAGTTAAATTAACTAAACTAGTTTTGTGCTCTTCTGAGCACATCATCAAAGCTTCTGTGCGAGAAGTCAAATGAATTTGATATCACAGAAGCTCTGATGATGTATTCAGGAGAGCACGAAACAAACTCATTTTTTTTTTTTTTTTAATTTGCCTCAACGTCTCTTTAACATCTATTGGTCATTCAAGACGGGGGTTTCATTCGCTGGAAACTTGTAAACCAGCTGCTCACATTGATCTCACCCAGATTAGACCGGAAAATGACCAGCATCACGAGGGCTCGACTTGGACACCTGCATGGTACAACCTCGTTGGACGTTGATGAACTTCAGTGATCTAATGGGAACTGGTGTATTCAACGTGTAATAAACGCTGGCAACATCTATTTAATTTTTAGTCAAGTGAAGATAGAGTACTTATAACTTTCATTATTGTTTTACTTGACGTACTACAGGGTGCGGCAATTAGTTCTTCCACATTTGAAAGAGCTGGTAAATAAAAACGAAATGAGATATTTCAAATATTATTTTGTACTAGCTGTTTCGCCCGTGTTTCGCTACGATTCTTATGTTCCTATCTTTGTTTTTCAAGGACAATGAAACTTGGGGGGAGGGGTATTGGCTTGTGTCCACCCTGTATATCGCAACCTTTAAAAATCAAGATTTAAACGTTTCACCAGGCGCCTTAGATGCACTTTCAATCTTACTTTTTAGTATTTTCTAAATTTTATTTTACCCGTTCCCGGTTTCGAACTCGTAACTCTGAAATGGCTGGCCACACCTTTGCAGAAAATGTCCTAAAATAAGGACTACATGACCACCTAAAACTTTCTCGCTTTGAGTTGATATGTTGTCGCGACAAAATTTAAGATATCGGACCGTGACTGTCCGATTTTGGAGAAGAAATTAGAAATTTGGCCGTAACTCGAAAACGGTTTGACATATTTTAGTTCTGATAATTTTCCTGGG
>CM022876.1:2069763-2080765 GCA_012654025.1 Pachypsylla venusta | reverse complement strand
TGACTCGACTTAACTCACAAATATGAGCCGACTCAATGAATCGACTCTCGATCTCGACGCGCATCGAGTAACAATTTTCAAATACGCCTTAGGGCACGTGCAGAGTGCAGGGTGAAAGCAGAGCAGCGATGAATGAGGAAAGAGTGCGAGCAGAGAGCAACGAGTTGCCACTGCCAGAGTGGGGGAGCAAAGAGTCAAAGATGAGTTCGTTCTCTCTCCGACAGTTTCAGTGTATTGTACTAGTTAACAATGGACACAATGACAATGAGCACCTTGTTGTTGATGGAAAGCTCTCCACTGAAAACTTGGTACTTCCTCACACGAGGAAAACGTGTGGGGGTAAATCAATCACGTGGTACCCCTTTATTTGTCGAGCTACGGGAGGATCCCGTGAAGTTCGAGGAATACTTCCGCATGAATATTGAGACTTTCGAATACTTGCTGGAAAAAACAGAAGAGAAGCTGACCAAAACGTACACCAACTTCATCTGGAATCCGATCTTACCTGCTCAACGTCTTGCAGTCACTTTAGCCGATCCAACATAAACCGATTGTGGTGTTTGGGGTCTTTTTGGTCTCACAAAGTTTTACGTTTGAACACCTCAATAATTAGTAGGTACACATTCATTTTCGCAAAGGACAGGTAAATAAAATTATTCAATTCAAAAAATATATCAATTTCATAACGTCTTGGTTGAAGAGAGAGTGGGAGCAGAGAAATCAAACTGGGGAGTCGAGTCAAAGAGCTTCGCTCTTTGACTCGACTCACTGCTCGTTCATCGGGCGCGCTCCCACTCTGCGCCCCCCAATTCAAAGAACACTGCTTGTTTTCGACGCTTTCCTCGCTACTCATCCTGAACTCTGCACGTACCCCTATTTGATCTGAAAGACATAATAAAACCAATTGACAAAAGTGGCATCTACCAAATAAACGTCCCCTACTTGGGCGAATACATTAAAAAGACATCACAATCAATCGGCACCAGAATAAAAGAACATTTTCCTTCAGTAAACAACAAAAACCCGGAAAATATTTCTCCCTTTATTATCTTTATCAGTCAACAAAAAAATCTTACTCTTAAGTCGACTCTCAGAAAAGTCGACTCATTTCAAAAGGATGATTCGACTCGTGAGTAAGTCGAGTCGTGAGTCGACTCGTGGATGACTAGCCCATCCCTAGTCTTCGTTCCTTTCCTTACTGTCATAGAGATCCCCCCAAAGATAGATGATAATCATTCAAATATCATACTTATGTAAGATCTCTGCCCTTTTACCATTATATAAATATATATATTTTCTTGCTACAAAAAGTTATGAGATCCCCCCAAAAATACCACTGCGTGCTATAGGACGTTTTTCGGCATGTACTTTCAGATTTTTAAAAGAAAACTTTTAGTTAAAATTTGGAGAAAAGAACTTTTTTGACACCCCGAATGATACCATACATCATAAATACACATTTTTTCAATAATACAAATCATTCATTAGTAAATTACAAAATGTTCTCCAGATACTTATGGCGACGCCTAACGACGGAACCAAGCTCCACACAATTATTTCATTGAGAGCACTAAGCATTTCCTGGTCTGAAATTTCAGGTACACTTAAAAAAAATTTTTAGTCAAATAAAGAAGAAGAAGCAGCAGGAGCAGACGATGAGAAAAAAAAGTGTACTTTTCATTTTTCATCTTAATTAAGAAAAGTATACTTTTCTTAATTAAGAATGGATTCAAAATTCCCTAGCCAGCGTCTATGGCACGTTGAATACACCAGTTCCCGTTCGATCACTGAAGTTAAGCAACGTCCAGCGAGGTTGTTCCATGTGGGTGTCCAAGCGAGTTCGCGCCCTCGTGACGTTGGCTATTTTTCCGACCCAACCCAGGCTCAAAAAAAAAAAAAAAAAATACTGACCCTCAAACTCATTCACAACAGGGCCGTATTAATGAGAAAATTTCAATAGAAAAACTGCATATTAATTGAAGTGTTCTTAATATGCAGTTTTTCTATTAAAATTAACTCATTCATAGGGCCCTGTTGTGAATAAGTGTGAGGGCTAGTAATTATTTTTTTTGGTTAAAATGGTTCCTTATTAAGACCACTCCCCATTTTAAGTCTTGAATCATATACTTACTTCAGACCTTCTAATCCAAAATGGCCGTTTTCTAAAAGTCGTCATTTTAACCTCTGGTAGAAATACGAGATTTGGTTTTCCCGACCTACGGCACTGATAAAACTTAAAAGTTGTTATTTTTATTACTTATGTACATGGAAAACCTTTTTTGAGCCACTCTTCACGAATTTCTACATCAAAATAATATTCGTTTTTCGTTATACAGGGTGTAACAAGTTTTGGATTTGAACTCATCTGGCTCCGCCCCTGATTATTTTTTTGAAAAAACAAAAATGGGACTATCCCTTATGTTATTGGCACTTTTATTTTTTTAAAAAAATATTTGTACCATTCCATTTAAATTTCCCGAGAAATCGACTCTTTGTATCAAAAAAAGGCACTTTCGGAATTCGAACCTGGTTATTACCATTCGAATACTGATATTACCATTCGAATGGCCATGTACCCTTTTCTATCCCTAGAGACAAACAGAATTCAAAAATTCCAAGCGGTTCAAAAGTAATGGGCACCGGGCAGGACTTCTGGGACATATTGTATATATTCTGATTGTTGAAAACGGAACCTGCCAGGGAATCCTGAACAAGAAACGAGGGATTTTCTGACACGCGGGATTTTTCCCATTTGCGGCTTGCAATTTGCAATATCTCTCCGTCTTTCCGGCCGCCCCTTTTCTTTTCTTTTTTTTAACTTTTTATGTACACTTGTTAGTTTTATTGACATATTTTAACGCCTCCAGACAGGTTAGGAAACGTTTTTACGGCCATGCCTTGATGTGCAATCTTGCTTGAGCGCAACACTTTTTGAAAGTGATTAAAAAGGGGAAAAATATTAAGGCCATCATGGGATTAAAAGTGGTGGGATTTGGGAAAAAGGGATTTTTCCTGTCCAGGATTCTCTGTCATATGCCGCACTCCTGATTGTTACTTTCTCTTTTTCTTCTCATGGTAAATTCTTGAGATCTTATTTTCAGAATTAATGTACATGTGTGGATGTGGTTTTGTTAACAACGATTATGATCTTCCGTCCAACCCGGGAATACCTCAGTGGGGTAATGCAACACATATATCGGTCTTGCCACTCAATAGAGAAACAAAAGAAGCTTTGAGTAAGGAGCTGGAAGATATCGTTAAGACGTTTTATGAAATACCTTTTAACACGATTGAGAATTATATTGCGTAAGTAATTGTAACAGACGGTTTGACTCTCGAGATAGTTTCCAGCGAATGGAGGGTAAAATCCCCGTCTTGAATGACCAATAGATGTTAAAGGAGACGTTAAGCCAAATTAAAAAAAAACTCTGCCAATGTGACACATGGTCTAAATTTGACATACCTACCAAATTTTAAGTCTCTGGCTCTTTCCATTCTCCTTTTAGACAGGATTAATGAAAACCGCTTTAAAGCGGTAAAAACCGCCAGCGGTATATTTGATTGAACCCAAAAGTTTCGGAGCTATCTGAGACCCCAAATATGACATAAATTCAAATCTCTAGCTCTTACCATTCTTCTTTTAGACATCAATACTGAAGTTTACTATTAGAGCCCAGATACCAAATTACAGGGACCTATATACCAAATTTCATCCAAATCGGTCAAGTGGCAAAAGTGCCCATCACGGCTTACGGCGGACAAACGGATTTTTTTTATTCGATTTTTGAATTCTACTACGTACCTTGGAACGTACAATATCAAATTTTGAGGGGGGGGGGGTAATTTTTTTTAATTACCCCCCCCTCAAAAATAATAAACCAAAATCAAAAGTATGACCAACACTCACGACCTGATGTCCCCAATTTTGTTTGCGATTTGGTATACTAAATTGTAGAATAAATCTAAAAGGCCCCCCCCTCAAAATTTCTTATTTTACGTTTCAAGCTACGTAATATCCAAAAATCGAATAAATAAAATCCGTTTGTCCGCCGGGATAGCCCCTTCTGCCACAGATCACTCGATTTCTCTCAGGTCAGATAAAAAGGGTGGTCGCCAATTTATGATCACACGATTTCTCTCAGGTCAGATATACAGGGGTGGTGGCCAATTTATGATCACTCGATTTCTCTCAGGTCAGATATAAAGGGTGGTCGCCAATTTATGATCACACGATTTCTCTCAGGTCAGATATACAGGGGTGGTCGCCAATTTATGATCACTCAATTTCTCTCAGGGCAGATATAAAGGGTGGTCGCCAATTTATGATCACACGATTTCCATCCAGTTTGATTTTTGTTCTTTTCGAAAGAAAAAAGAAAGAACTTTGTTGTTGTTGTTAGATATTCTAATTTCAGAAATCCAAATTTTTTTTTTGTGTGTGGGGGGGGTATTTTTTTTTTTTAGCCTTTAGAATATTAAGAGAATGTGCTAAATCGGGCGCGTTTTTATAGTAGTTTCTTTGTATTTGTAGTAGTTTCTTTGTATTTTGAGTAGTTTCTTTGTATTTTGAGTAGTTTCTTTGTATTTTTAGTAGTTTCTTTGTATTTTTAGTAGTTTCTTTGTATTTTTAGTAATTTCTTTGTATTTTTAGTAGTTTCTTTGTATTTTTAGTAGTTTCTTTGTATTTTTAGTTTTCATCGTGCTTACACTAAGAAACGCAAAGGAGTTAGTTTCTCAGAGTTTTTCCATAACTATGGTAAGGTGAAGAAATCAAATAATGTTAATCTGAATATTGTCCTATTGGATGCAATACTTCAGAATGAAAGACTCAATGAAGTATATCCTAAACTGAGGAGCAGCATTTTTCTAGCACCTATAATACACAATGTGGACAGGGAAAAGATTCAAGAAATGAATGTTGAACATCTGAACCAATACACTTACTTCACACACGCAATGAGTAAGTTTATATTATTACTAGCTGTTTTACAATTTATGATCACTCGATTTCCCTCAGGTCAGATATACAGGGGTGGTCGCCAATTTATGATCACTTGATTTCTCACAGGTCAGATATACAGGGCAGTCGCCAATTTATGATCACTCGATTTCCCTCAGGTCAGATATACAGGGGTGATCGCCAATTTATGATCACTGGATTTCTCACAGGTTAGATATACAGGGTGGTCGCCAATTTATGATCACTCGATTTCTCACAGGTCAGATATACAGGGTGGTCGCCAATTTATGATCACTTGATTTCTCACAGGTCAGATATACAGGGTGGTCGCCAATTAATGATCACTCGATTTCTCTCATGTCAGATATACAGGGGTGATCGCCAATGTATGATCACTGGATTTGGTCGCCAATTTATGATCACTCGATTTCTCTCAGGTCAGATATACAGGGGTGATCGCCAATTTATGATCACTCGATTTCTCTCAGGTTAGATATACAGGGTGGTCGCCAATTTATGATCACTCGATTTCTCACAGGGCAGTCGCCAATTTATGATCACTTGATTTCTCTCAGCTCAGATATACAGGGGTGATCGCCAATTTATGATCACTCGATTTCTCTCAGGTCAGATATACAGGGGTGGTCGCCAATTTATGATCACTAAATTTCTCTCAGGTCAGATATATAGGGGTGGTCGGCAATTTATGATCACTAAATTTCTCTCAGGTCAGATATAAAGGGTGGTCGCCAATTATGATCACACGATTTCCATCCAGTTTGATTTTTGTTCTTTTCGAAAGAAAAAAGAAAGAAGTTTGTTGTTGTTGTTGTTGTTAGATATTCTAATTTCAGAAATCCAAATTTTTTTTTGTGTGTGTGGGGGGGGGGTATTTTTTTTTAGCCTTTAGAATATTAAGAGAATGTGCTAAATCGGGCGCGTTTTTATAGTAGTTCCTTTGTATTTTCAGTTTTTATGATGCTTAAACTAATAAACCCAAAAGAAATTGTTTTCTCCGAGTTTTTCAATAAGCATATGTGCTAAAGTGGCCGCGTTTTGTATTTTTAGTAGTTGCTTTGTATTTTTAGTAGTTTCTTTGTATTTTTAGTAATTTCTTTGTATTTTTAGTAGTTCCTTTGTATTTTTAGTAGTTTCTTTGTATTTTTAGTAGTTTCTTTGTATTTTTAGTAGTTTCTTTGTATTTTTAGTTTCCATCATGCGTACACTAAAAAATCCAGACGAACTAGTTTCTCCCAGTTTTTCCATAAATATGGTAAGGTGAAGAAATCAAATAATGTTAATCTGAATATTGTACTATTGGAAGCAATACTTCAGAATGAAAGACTCAATGAAGAATATCCTAACCTGGGGAGCAGCATTTTCCTGGCACCTATAATACACAATGTGGACAAGGAAAAGATTCAAGAAATGAATGTTGAACATCTGAACCAATATACTCACTTCACACACGCAATGAGTAAGTTTATATTATTACTAGCTGTTTTCCCGTGCTTCGNTCAGTATACCAACTGGGCTTTGCGTTTTATAAGTATAGACTAGCTGTTTTGCCAGTGCTTCGCTACGATTCTTATATTGCTAGTTGTGTAGTCTCTACATTTAGCCATTGTGGAGCTACGTTGATTATCAGTCAGTATACCAACTGGGCTTTGCGTTTTATAAGTATAGACTAGCTGTTTCGCCAGTACTTCGCTACGATTCTTATATTGCTAGATGTGTAGTCTCTACGTTTAGCCATTGTGGAGCTACGTTGATTATCAGTCAGTATACCAACTGGGCTTTGCGTTTTATAAGTGTAGACTAGCTGTTTCGCCAGTGCTTCGCTACGAGTCTTATATTGCTAGTTGTGTAGTCTCTCCTTAATGTTAAGGCTGCAAAATCTTTTTAAAATAATATCATCACTAAAGAGCAAAGTCCACAGCCGAAGGCTGCAATATCTTTTAAAATTATACTGTCACAAAAGAGCAAAGTCCACAGCCGAAGGCTGCAAAATCTTTCATAATAATACTGTCACTAAAGAGCAAAGTCCGCAGCCGTATGCTGCAAAATCGTTCAAAATAATACTAATTTCAGAAAAAAACCTTGAAGATCAGAAATCCAAATTTTTTTGTGGGGCGGTATTTTTTTTAACCTTTACTTATATTAAGCGCATGTGTTAAGTCGGGAGCGTTTTTATAGTAGTTCCTTTGTATTTTTAGTAGTTCCTTTGTATTTTTAGTAGTTTCTTTGTATTTTTAGTTTTTATGATGCTTAAACTAATAGACCCAAAAGAAATGGTTTTATCCGAGTATTTCAATAAGCATATGTGCTAAATCGGACACGTTTTTATACTAGTTCCTTTGTATTTGTAGTAGTTCCTTTGTATTTCTAGTAGTTACTTTGTATTTTTAATAGTTACTTTGTATTTTTAGTTTTTATGATGCTTAAACTAATAGACCCAAAAGAAATGGTTTTATCCGAGTATTTCAATAAGCATATGTGCTAAATCGGGCACGTTTTTATAGTAGTTCCTTTGTATTTTTAGTAGTTCCTTTGTATTTCTAGTAGTTTCTTTGTATTTTCAGTTTTCATGATGCGTACACTAAAAAATCCAGACGAACTAGTTTCTCCCAGTTTTTCCATAACTATGAGGTGAAGAAATCAAATAATGTTAATCTGAATATTGTCCTATTGGAAGCAATACTTCAGAATGAAAGACTCAATGAAGAATATCCTAACCTGAGGAGCAGCATTTTCCTAGCACCTATAATACACAATATGGATATAGAATTGATTCAACAAATGAATGTTGAACATCTGAACAAATACACTCACTTCACACACGCAATGAGTAAGTTTATATTATTACTAGCTGTTTTCCCGTGCTCCGCTACGGTTACCAAATTCAACAACAATTTCGAGATCACGAAATTAAATCTTCTCAATTTTAGAGTTTTGGTGGAACCGACCCCCAGAGTGAGCACCGCTCCTAGTTCGAAAATTCAATATTTTATTCAAGTATATGACTTTTTGTACTTCGGAACACCTGTGTATAAAATTTGAGCGTAGTATCTCCATACTGTTTCCCCGTACACACACTAAACATGTTTGATTGTTTCTCTTCGTACGTAGTCTCTCCTTAATGTTTCCCCGTACACACACTAAACATGTTTGATTGTTTCTCTTCGTGTGTAGTCTCTCCTTAATGTTTCCCCGTACACACACTAAACATGTTTGATGGGTCTCAATTTATTTGGTTTCAGTTGCAATAAAGATCTCCTATTCTGACAATGGTCATACAAAATATGGCTTCATGTTTGTCAACGCAGAGTCGTATTTTCCTGCTACTGTAACTGTTGTATTCAATACTAGGAACCAAGGTATGTTTGCAAAGGAACGGAACTGGTTCAATATCTCTTGACCGCAAATAGAAAAGCATAGCCAACGATCATGCCACGTTGAATACACCACAGTTCCCGTCAGATTACTAAAGTTAAGCAACGTCCGGGGTGGTCAGTACTTGGATGGGTGACCGCTTGGGAACCCCACGTATCGTTTGCTCATTTTTCCGGTCGAACCCAAGCTGGCTGAGGTCAATGTGGGTAGCTGGTTTGCAAGTTTCCAGCGAATGGAAGGTCAAACTCCCGTCTTGAATGACCAATAGATGTTAAAGAGACGTTAAGCCAAATTTAAAAAAAAAAAAAAAAAAAAATTGAATGTCTATAGATAGGATAAATGTTCCACTCTCTGAGAGGTTGTTCATAGTGCCCAGGGTCATAGAAAGGATATCCGGGCCTGGGGGGGGGGAAATATTTACTGACCCTCCCCTTCCCCCATTACCTATGTCTCATTGTGTGATACGTTATTACGATAGAGTAAGTCGGTTTAGGTAGATATCAAAGAAGACATGCTGTACTCTTTTTGGTTTATTATTTTCAATAATAAACCTTAGGAATCGTCACGGGAAAAAAAATACTCCCCCCCCACCCCTCAAATTTGATATTATACGTTTCAACGTACGTACAATCCAAAAATCGAATAAATCCGTTTGTCCGCCGTACGCCGTGATAGGCACTTTTGCTACTTGCGTTCACCAATTTGGATGAAATTTGGTATATAGGTCCCATCTGGGTAATTGTGCCCCGAAACCCGAAACTTATTGCTGTCTAAAATAATAATGGTAAGAACTAGAGATTTGAAATGTATATATGTCATATTTGGGGTCTCAGTTATGCTGCAATCTGCATGATGTTCAAGCACAAGTCTGGTTAACGGCCCCGGCAATTTTGGCGAACGGATAGTCCCACATTGGACCTGAATGTACAAAGTCCATTTTCTGCAGGAAGAAGAAAAGGGTATTTTGTATTTGGCTGAAATTTTCTTTTCTATGTTGATTTTTCAATGACCAAAACACATTTTAAGATCCTAGGTACCAAATTTCGAGTTTTAGCCATTGATCCGTTACAATACTCTTTTTTGGTTTATTATTTTCAATAATGAGCCTTAGGAACCGTCACGGGGGGAAAAAATACCCCCCCTCAAAATTTGATATTATAAGTTTCAAGGTACGTAGAATCCAAAAATCAAATAAAAAATCGGACAAAATCCGTTTGTCCGCCGCGCCGTACGTCGTGATGGGCACTTTTGTCACTTAGCGTTGACCGATTTGGATGAAATTTGGTTTATAGGTCCCATCTGGGCTCTAATTGTGCCCCGAAACCCGAAACTTCAATATTGCTGTCTAAAATAATAATGGTAAGACCTAGAGATTTGAAATGTATATATGTCATATTTGGGGTCTCAATTAGTTCCGAAATTTTTGGGTTCAGTAAAATATACCGCTGGCGGTTTTTACCGCTTTAAAGCGGTTTTCAAATCCTGTTTAAAAAAGAGAATAGAATGGTAAGAGCGAGAGACTTCAAATTTGGTAGGTATGTCAAATTTAGGGTCTAATTACGCCCCACAATTTTTTTTTGGTCAGAAAAATAATAAACCCATGTGTCACATTGGCAGAGTTTTTTTTTCTTTATCTTCCCCTATACAAAGTATAGGTACGAGTAAGTAATTTTTTTTTTTAAAATTAGAATTCGCAACTAGAGTTGCAGTTTTATTTTACAAAGATAAATAAAAGTATTGTAGAGCTGAAAAAAAAAAAAAAAAAAAAAAAAAAAAAAAATTCTAGACGAATTATGACGACTAGATACCAAAAATCCGGTCGAGAAAAAATGTGTGCCCGTCCGTCCATCCGTCCGCAAAATTATGTACGCGCATCTTATTAGTCCGATTTTGATGAAATTTGGTAGGAATATTCCTTGAGGCCCTAATTCCAGTCAAAACATTAACAATGGTGATAGCACCTTTTGGGGTCCATTTATGGGTCAAAAGGTATCATTTTGGGGTGAACCCCAAAATGACCTTTTTTGACCCATAAATGGGACTCATGGCGCTATCTTCATCTGGGGGTCCTTTATGACACCAAACCGGAAATTAGGGTCACCTCTCTTAAAAGTGGCAATAGAGCTCCAATTTTGATGAAATTTAAAACAGAGACTGTTTGTATCATATAATCGACAAATTTTGGACCGCATAGGGTTACTTTTATCTGGGGGCACTTTAGGGCACCAAATCTCAAATTCGGGTCATTTCTCTAAAAGTGGCAATAGAGCTCCAATTTTGATGAAATTTACAACAGAGACTGTTTGTATCATAGCATTCAAAAATTTTGGTCCTTATAAGGCTATTTTCATGGAGGGGACAGTTTAGTGCACCAAATCTCAAATTCGGGTCACTTCTCTAAAAGTGGCAATAGAGCTCCAATTTTGGTGAAATTTAAAACGGAGACTGTTTGTAACAAAATTTATCATCGATAAATTTTGGACCCCATGGGGCTACTTTCATCTGGGGCACTTTAGGACACCAACCCTCAAATTCGGGTGACTTATCTAAAAGTGACATTATCATTACAAATTTGATGAAATTTAAAATAAACAGTCTGTGAGACATATTGTTGACAAATTTCGGGTGTTTTAAATCTATCTCCACCGT
>CM022876.1:2006186-2027809 GCA_012654025.1 Pachypsylla venusta | reverse complement strand
GTTTGTAGGGAGTATAAGGCTACGCTTCGCTCCGCCCAATAATATAATAATAAGTTATTCTGGTAGATCTGGGGAGAATGTCCTCGGAATTATTAACTTCGGGTGGGAAGCCAGACATGCATCTTCGGAGTGAAAATGAAATCGCGATACCGAAGGAAATAAATAAAATAGTCGATTGAGTGCAGAATTTGATTTTGAACCAAAAAATAGGTCTTTGAAAAAAAAAAAAAAAAAAAAAAAAAAAAAAAAAAAAAAAAAAACGAATCATGGTCATGCGTCACCACGATAAGGTCCCCTTGATATCGTGACATTTCGGTCAGAATATATTTTTTGTAAAAAAATAAAAAGTGTCAATGTATATTTCTTTGTGTTCTTATGTCACAATGTTTGTGGGCATCATAGCATTATAAGGTATTTTCAACATTCACTCCAATCACTAAGCCTAAGCTACAGTTTAACAATTTCCTTATAATGTTACCACTTGTCGCTATTACCATAGCTACTCAATTGTCCTCAGGAGGCTGAGTTATCTCCAAGCACAACCAGACCAAGTAGAAAATATGAAAAAATCTTTTATCAAATTTTCGACCCGTCCAGGAATCGAACCCGGAACCTCCTTGGAGCAAGTCGAGTGTGATGCACACTTTGCCACAGGGACGTCAGATATTTTTTTGTAAAGATCAAGGGTCTTGATGACAGATCCACACTCTCCAAATCGGCTTAGTGGGTGCCATTCATATGAGTCGATTATTTTGGTGCGGTCGCTCTGTGTACCTGATAGCAGCGTTGATAACGTCTTCATGCAATGATTTTTCAGCTACAAAAGACCACAAGATGGCGGATATTTCATAACTTAACTCCAACGAGGCGCTGTCACCACTAGTAAACTGTTCTTGAGCCGCACATTCCATCAAGGAACACAAACTAAAAACAAAAGTAAATTGTTCTTGAGCCGCACATTCCATCAGGGAACACAAACTAAAAACAAAAGTAAATTGTTCTTGAGCCGCACATTCCATCAGGGAACACAAACTAAAAACAAAAGTAAATTGTTCTTGAGCCGCACATTCCATCAGGGAACACAAACTAAAAACAAAAGTAAATTGTTCTTGAGCCGCACATTCCATCAGGGAACACAAACTAAAAACAAAAGTAAATTGTTCTTGAGCCGCACATTCCATCAGGGAACACAAACTAAAAACAAAAGTAAATTGTTCTTGANTAGTCGTTGAACTCCTGTAGGCTATAGGGAGCAATTTCTAAGAGACGATTTTTTAAGTACAACTTAAAATTTTTGTAGTTCATGTTTTTATTAGCATTATTTATTTTGTTATATATTTTAATACCTTTATCCAAAATTGATTCCCCAAAAATCGTTAATCTGGAGTGTATTAAATCTTTTGCATTCCTCGTGTTGTATGAATGTGCCATTGTAGGTAAAAGATGTTTGTTTTTATGAATGAGGAGGCACATATCTAATATTACCCGACCATATAATGTTAATATTCTTTTTTCAATGAAATATTCTTTGCAGTGAGCTATGTCCTCAAGACCATAGACTAGGACCAAACATTTTGCGGTCAGTCATGGAAAATACTCTCAAAAGGACCCCAATCTGCGAGAAAGATAAAGTCTCGCGACATTATTTTTCATGTGTAATCATGCGCAGATATAGCCCTCTTGTTTGGGGGGGGGGGGCAGAATTGTACAATATACCTCCAAATCATTTTAGTTGTGGAGGGGGAGAGGGGGACCTGGGGTTCGAGTCCTGGGCAGTACTTTTTAATGCAATGTTTATAGAGGTACGATACTTGATTTATGCTGTAGCGCTTACCACAAATACCTTTCATAAGGGTGATAAGCGATTTTATAAGCGTGATGACGAAAAAAAGTGCCATGACAGAATTTTTTTAAATTTTTTATTTGCGTATTTCTATTTAGTCTCAGGATTGAGAATTATTTAGGGGCCCGTGCCCCCCCCCCTCAATCGGATAAAAGACACAGCGGATCACCATTCATTTAATTTTTATTTTTTAATATTTTAGTGATTAGGTATAATGAAATTTGAGAAACACCGCCCGCTTAAAAAACCTGGGGGGGCACATGCCCCCTGTGCCCTCCCCTATATGTGTGTAGTATGGAAAAATCATTTCATAAAATAAAAATTATAGAACCAAAAGAAGTAAAAAAAAAAACTTTATTCAATAACTTCTGCGCCATCCTGTACTTTATTTTCACTTTTTGTTCCATAAGGATATTATCTTGGTTAGAAGGCATATGCGGGCAGGTATCATGCGCGGATATAGGGGAGGGCACGGAGGGCACGTGTTTCTCAATTTCTCAAATTTCATTATACCTCATCACGTATAAAATTTAAAAAAAAATCAAATGATTGGAGGAAAAACAATTCTAATTTCGATCTCTTCAATCGATGGTGGGCCAATGTAAAACATCAGTCATCCCCGTATATAAAAAAATACCCCCTCTCCCCTCAATATTGGATATACCCCCTCCCCCCTCAATATTTGTTTTACCCCGTCTCTCCTCAATATTTGATATTTTACGCTTCAAGGTATGCAAAATCCAGAAATCGAATCAAACGTTTCTTGCCCACCATCTTCCATAAAAGACATTTTGCCACCTCGAAAAAAAAAAACCTTATATAAATAAATAAGGTATTTTATATAAATTGGCAACCTCAGTAGCTCAGTTGGTTGAGCCGGTGGATTCGTAACCAGGAGGCTGTTGGTTCGAATCCAAATCCAACCCCCCTCTTCGAAAACAGATTGGAAATAAAATCTTTAGATGAGAACGCCTTTAAAAAAAAAAAAATCAACATCAGTAAAATAATAAACCAAAATGCTAAATTAGCAGATTTTTTTCACCCGGGGGACGAAAACTGGCAAAAAAATATACATTTTTATAAAACTAAGAAAAGGTTTAAAAAAATCGTGTCGTGTGAACACGAGGCATAAGATTGATTCTTACTGAACAAGGATTCTGTTTCTTTTATCATTTCTCAAAACTTTCAAAGTCTTCCATACACTTCTGAAATCAACAACTCCACTTTGACACAACACTCGTATTGCATCCAAACACAATGCAACAGCCGCCGCACCAGACTCCTCATTACAAGAGGATAAGATTTTGGACATTTCTGAGAGAAGTTCTCTGCCATAAGTGCCAGGCCTGGGGAAACAAAAATAATTATTAGGGGCGGCGCAAGAAATATCATAATGTAGAGGTTTACACTCAACACAATGCAACAGCCGCCACACCAGGCTTCTCATTACAGGAAGATAAGATTTTGGACATTTCTGAGAGAAGTTCTCTGCCATAAGTGCCAGGCCTGGGGAAATAAAAATAATTATTAGGGGCGGCGCAAGAAATATCATAATGTAGAGGTTTACACTCAACACAATGCAACAGCCGCCACACCAGACTCCTCATTACAGGAAGATAAGATTTTGGACATTTCTGAGAGAAGTTCTCTGCCATAAGTGCCAGGCCTGGGGAAATAAAAATAATTATTAGGGGCGGCGCAAGAAATATCATAATGTAGAGGTTTACACTCAACACAATGCAACAGCCGCCGCACCAGACTCCTCATTACAGGAAGATAAGATTTTGGACATTTCTGAGAGAAGTTCTCTGCCATAAGTGCCAGGCCTGGGGAAACAAAAATAATTATTAGGGGCGGCGCAAGAAATATCATAATGTAGAGGTTTACACTCAACACAATGCAACAGCCGCCGCACCAGACTCCTCATTACAGGAAGATAAGATTTTGGACATTTCTGAGAGAAGTTCTCTGCCATAAGTGCCAGGCCTGGGGAAACAAAAATAATTATTAGGGGCGGCGCAAGAAATATCATAATGTAGAGGTTTACACTCAACACAATGCAACAGCCGCCACACCAGACTCCTCATTACAGGAAGATAAGATTTTGGACATTTCTGAGAGAAGTTCTCTGCCATAAGTGCCAGGCCTTGAGAAACAAAATCAATAAATTATTGGGGGCGGCGCAAGGGATATCATAAGTGTTTACACTCAACACAATGCAACAGCCGCCGCACCTGAATCCTCATTACAGGAAGATTTTGGACATTTCCGAGAAAAGTTCTCTGCCATAAGTGCCAGGCCTGGAGAAACAAAATCAATAAATTATTGGAGGCGGCGCAAGGGATATCATAATGTAAGTGTTTACACTCAACACAGTGCAACAGCCGCCGCACCAGAATCCTCATTACAGGAAGATAAGATTTTGGACATTTCCGAGAGACGTTCTCTGCCATAAGTGCCAGGCTTTGAGAAACAAAATCAATAAATTATTGGGGGCGGCGCAAGGGATATCATAAGTGTTTACACTCAACACAATGCAACAGCCGCCGCACCTGAATCCTCATTACAGGAAGATTTTGGACATTTCCGAGAAAAGTTCTCTGCCATAAGTGCCAGGCCTGGAGAAACAAAATCAATAAATTATTGGAGGCGGCGCAAGGGATATCATAATGTAAGTGTTTACACTCAACACAATGCAACAGCCGCCACACCAGGCTCCTTATTACAGGAAGATAAAATTTCGGACATTTCTGAGAGACGTTCGCTGCCATAAGTGCCAGGCCTGGAGAAACAAAAACAATAATTTATTAGGGGCGGCGCAAGGAATATCATAATGTAAGGGTTTGCACGCAACACAATGCAAAAGCCTCCGCAAAAAAAAAAAACTTCTATTAATACTACGTGTGAGATGTGTCTACCTTCTTTCTAACAACTTACTTGATTTGACATACAGTTCGCATGGCCGACGACGCTCTAATGATATCAAACTCCCATTGGTCAATATTAGATTGATTTTCTGTCAATACTCTACCTTCCTGATAACAACTTACTTGATTTGACATACAGTTCGCATGGCCGACGCTCTAATGATATCAAACTCCCATTGGTCAATATTAGATTGACTTTCTGTCAATACTCTACCTTCCTGATAACAACTTACTCGATTTGACATACAGTTTGCATGGCCGACGCTCTAATGATATCAAACTCCCATTGGTCAATATTAGATTGATTTTCTGTCAATACTCTACCTTCATGATAACAACTTACTTGATTTGACATACAGTTCGCATGGCCGACGCTCTAATGATATCAAACTCCCATGGGTCAATATTAGATTGATTTTCTGTCAATACTTGTAGAAAATATTTGAATGTCCGATTTTCTATTTTCCAAAGCTCCGTGTAAAGTGTTATCAGATAGCTTCCTATGACGGGATGATTCGTTGAATTCAGATTCTTCAATGTATTTAAAATTAAGGGAATATTATCCTGAAACACAGAACAGTCAGGCGGTTACTTAACTATTTGTTGGTTTATAATTATGACACATAAAATCCTATCCTAAATTCACTCACCTTTCACTTTTTCAAATCATCTTTATTGGAGGTAGTCAGTGAAGGATTGTTAGCGCCTAAAGATCCACTAACATTTTCTCTCCTTCTTTACTATCCTTTTCCTCTTCTTTCTAGTCCTAATCCTTCTCCTCCCTTGAAGGTTGGTAGCTTGTGCACGGATCATGGACGTGTTTGCGAGAGTGAATGAGTTTATTTTTTTTTTTAAATTCAATAGGTGGTTTTATTGCACTGTTTTTTCCCTATAACATAAATAGTAATAAATATATTGCTTGATCAGGAACATGTTTTACGATATAATCAATACATATATATTGATAAGCCGCCATTTTGTTATTATAGAATACTTCTACCTACCTTATCAGTTCCTGTTTGAATTAGCTGATCCAAATATAATCTCACTGAACCAAGTTTATCTTTTGATAACATAAATAGTAATAAATATATTGCTTGATCAGGAACATGTTTTACAATATAATCAATACATATATATTGATAAGCCGCCATTTTGTTGTTCCAATATGGACGATATTCTTTGATTAAACATGTTGTTATGAAAACTCCGGATAAGAATAGTGGCAGAACATTTGATTTGTTATCAATTAATGTATGAAGATTCATTTGGTTGGGGTTCGGATTAGTGTACACAATGCTGGAATAAATAATTAGGGCCTGGTTCAAATGGGACTCACCTATAAAAGTTTTTTTTTAAAACACGTTGGCTGCCGCAACATGAAATTTCTTTGATAATTTTGAAATTGATATTTTTGGGGTTTAAGTGTCCTTTCAGGCGGGCGATATGTCGTTAGACGAACGGATAACATAATCGCTGGAAGGTTTTAAATCAGGTACCTACATTGCACTTTATTATTATTGATAACGTTCTCAACGACTCTCAGGCCAAGAAAGGCGGCCTCTCCAACTGGATCTGTCCATAATGCTGACGGCTCTAGATTAGTTGGGTTTGATGGATAGTTGCTGGCTGCTAATGACGTAAATCATTAGCAGCCAGCATACATAGACGACAACGATTAGATACTTCAGGGTTTAGCAAGGATCTATATACAAACTCTTTGAGGAAGTATCTGGAGCAGCACGGCTGGGTCCAACGGAGGAAAAACACAGTGAGTTGTCGTCGGAACGGTGTTGATGGTCTTTTGCCGCGCCCAAGGGCACGGGTAGCCCCGGTACGAAGAATCAACCATCTTGGGGGCCCTACATTGCACTCACCCAGCCTGGCTTTGGTGGGGAATAGCCATCACGAGGTTTGGAATGTACGTGATGAACCAAGATAAACCTCGCTGGACAGGGGGGGGGGGAAGGCTACTTACAATATATTTTAATTGTCCAGCCACGAGATCCATCACTTTAAAGGTATATACCGGTACATAACATAAAGGCCTCCTATTAAAATGTTATTAAAAATATTAACTTTTAAAATAAATTAAAACAAAACACTTACTAAAAACACTATTTATTTTAATTTATGAAGAAACTAGTTTCGAATGTAGTTTCTTCATAAATAATAAAATAGTGTTTATTTATGAAGAAACTAGTTTCGAATGTAGTTTCTTCGTAAATAATAATAAATAGTGTTTATTTATGAAGAAACTAGTTTCGAATGTAGTTCCTTCGTAAATAATAATAAATAGTGTTTATTTATGAAGAAACTAGTTTCGAATGTAGTTTCTTCATAAATAATAATAAATAGTGTTTAGTTATGAAGAAACTAGTTTCGAATGTATTTTCTTCATAAATAATAATAAATAGTGTTTAGTTATGAAGAAACTAGTTTCGAATGTAGTTTCTTCATAAATAATAATAGTGTTTATTTATGAAGAAACTAGTTTCGAATGTAGTTTCTTCATAAATAATAATAAATAGTGTTTATTTATGAAGAAACTAGTTTCGAATGTAGTTTCTTCATAAATAATAATAAATAGTGTTTTTGGTAAGTGTATTGTTTTAATTTATTTTCAAAGTTAATATAAAGGCCTCCCCCAAAAGGACTTCATTCATTTCATTAAGCTTTAACCCCTTAGGTTTGGAGTCCCTACAACTCAGCCTCCTGGGTTTTTTGTGTATTGGTTAAGCTTATTTCTCTAGTTAAGGTTTAACTGCTCAGAGAGTTTGAGCAGTCTTCTTACCAGATTGTTTTGGACGAGTTCCTCTCTGGGGTTTAGTGACCCGATGATACTCACTCTCCAATTGAGCAGGGCATTGCAATCAAAGATTACATGGGAGCCTGTTTCCTCTTCCTCCCCACATAGTGTACACAATGGGTTTTCCCTAAAGATTCCCATATTGTGTAGATGTTTTCTGAGACCACAATGTCCCGTTATTAGTCCAGTGACAAGTATCATTTGTTTCCGACTTAAGCGAAGGAGATCAGCAGTTAGAGATTTTAATGGTTTGGCCATCATTTGTTTGCTGTGTCGTTGTCCTGAAGTTTTAGTCCAGTGAAGCTCATGACTCTCCCTCATCCATTGTCTCACCGAACTGCGTGCTTCAGTTTTGCTGATACCTATTGCCGGTTCAGGACCAATGAAGGGGGTTTCGGACCCCTTCTTCGCCAGCTGGTCAGCGTCCAAAAAGACTTACTTCGGCTCTATAAGATGTTTCTGAGAAATTGTGCTATACATGACCTGAAGTACGTCAAGGGTTCCAACAACGGGGCACAGGAAGGAAATCATTTATTTTTATTGTTTTTGAAGGCTCTTCCGTGCCCTTCTATATTTGGCTCTAGTATGGAGGTTCACCACCTCCGGTTTTCAACAAGATAGGATGCATTTGACTTAAAATGACTCCCCCTGTGTTTCATCCTAAAAACCAAGGCCGTTCCCAGGGGGGTCCGGGGGATCCAGAGCCCCCCCCCCCGAAATTTCAATTGTTTTTTTAATGAAAATACTCGACTTAGCACGTGACCTATAAAAAAAAAAAAAAAAAAAAAAAAAAAAAAAAAAACAGCAGCAACAACATCTGCATCACCCTCCATGATCATCATTTTCAGGTGTTCGTCCTGGCTTGGCTGTCAATCCTTCAGACCCTCCCCCGAAAAAAAATCTTGGGTACGGCCCTGGTCCCTCTCTTTGGCTGTCAATGCTTCGGACCCCGCCCCCGAAAAAAAATCTTGGGTACGGCCCTGCTAAAAACCATCTCTGAACAACTTACTTTGCTAAACGTAAACAACACATGACTGGTTCCTCATTACAAAATAACAATGACGTCATCATATCACCATCGACACTGCTCTCACACTGTCCGAGATCACTTCTGGTATTCCGTAAATTATTAAATATTAATTTCTCCACACTGAACATCTCGGCTTGTAAATTTTCATCTAATGACGATAATATAGTAAACCAAGGTAGAATTGGCATGAATAGACTGCTGGATATCACTGGGTCGAGTTGATATTTCGTCAAAAACAATTTACCTGAAAACGGAAAAATATTAGAATTAATTTAATAATAATAATAAAAAAATATATAAATGTAGAGTTTCTTTGTGGTAAGACCCAAGAGTTTCTTTGTGGTAAGACACAAGAGTTCTTTTGTGGAAAGACCCAAGAGTTTCTTTGTAGTAAGACCCAAGAGTTTCTTTGTAGTAAGACCCAAGAGTTTCTTTGTGGTAAGACCTAAGAGTTTCTTTATGGTAAGACACAAGAATTTCTTTGTGGTAAGACCCAAGAGTTTCTTTATGGTAAGACACAAGAATTTCTTTGTGGTAAGACCCAAGAGTTTCCTTGTGGTAAGGGCCTAGAGTTTCTTTGTGGTAAGACCCAAGAGTTTCTTTGCGGTAAGACACAAGAGTTCCTTTGTGGAAAGACCCAAGAGTTTCTTTGTGGTACGACCCAAGAGTTTCTTTGTGATAAGACCCAAGAGTTTCTTTATGGTAAGACACAAGAATTTCTTTGTTAGACCCAAGAGTTTCTTTATGGTAAGACACAAGAATTTCTTTATGGTAAGACACAAGAATTTCTTTGTGGTAAGACCCAAGAGTTTCCTTGTGGTAAGGGCCTAGAGTTTCTTTGTGGTAAGACCCAAGAGTTTCTTTGTGGTAAGACACAAGAGTTCCTTTGTGGAAAGACCCAAGAGTTTCTTTGTAGTAAGACCCAAGAGTTTCTTTGTGGTAAGACCCAAGAGTTTTTTGAGGTAAGACCCAAGAGTTTATTTATGGTAAGACACAAGAATTTCTTTGTGGTAAGACCCAAGAGTTTCTTTATGGTAAGACACAAGAATTTCTTTGTGGTAAGACCCAAGAGTTTCCTTGTGGTAAGGGCCTAGAGTTTCTTTGTGGTAAGACCCAAGAGTTTCATGTAGTATTCTTTTGAATCCATTCTAATAAATTTGTCTAATAATTGTAGCCTCATACTTACATAATAGTAAAACCTGTTGCAAATCAGTTGAACTAGAAATCTGTAAACATCGTGCTAAGAGTAAACTACAAGCGTATATTATCTGAACAAACTGTCTTTCAGTTTCACTTGTAGTATTCTTTTGACTCCATTCTAATAAATTTGTCTAATAATTGTAGTCTCATACTTACATAATAGTAAAACCGGTTGCAAATCAATTGAACTAGAAATCTGTAAACATCGTGCTAAGAGTAAACTACAAGCGTATATTATCTGAACAAACTGTCTTTCAGTTTCACTTGTAGTATTCTTTTGACTTAATTCTAATTTCGAATTAATTGAATTTTTAATTTCCAAAATAACTGACGTTGTGTCCATATTATTCTCAATTAATTTAAGTAATAAATTACAATAATAAAGTAGAAATGATAAATTATAATTATGTATTGAAGCAGAATTAAATGCTGTGCTGATTAAATTTAGAATTGATAATTCTCCTAACAAATCAGTTGAGTCCTGGAACAAATAAAAATTCATCCATACTAATATATAAATGCGAAAGTAACTCTGTCTGTCTGTATGTATGTATGTTACGCTTTCACGCTTAAACTACTAAACCGATTTTGATGAAATTTGGTAATGAGATAGACTAAACTTTAGGAAAGGACATAGGCTACTTTTTATAGCGAAAAAAAGGGGTTGAAACTAGAAACGGCCATGCCTAGAAGGCGCCAAGCGAAGCGGGCGTATCCTGCTATTTTTTTATATAACATTCGGGGAGCTGTTAGAATCCCCCTCCCTCCTCTTGCGATTCACAACCCTCATACTATTCCTACTTCCTGTTCTCCATCTTATTCTATGCCTACCGATCTCAAGCGGTTACTACTTACTTGTGCACAAACAAATGTTTGGAAAATGAGTGAAATGTTTTCATATTTGATACAAAGTTGAATGAACAGCGGCCATGTTGTTTGTTTACATTCATCGCACGTCGCTGATTGGTTACTGCATAACATATATCTCAACACAGACTTGAAGTACCACAAGACTAGAGTTCGTCTAAAAACATACCAATAAAATTGTTGTTACCTATACCGCCAGGGTCTCCACAAAAATAGATTAATCAACTAGCTGAGTACCCGAACTTCGTTTCGAGAAGATGAGAGAAAAAAATGATAATAAATCTGATTCTTCATTAATGATAATTATCACCGAGGTACAACCGTTTAAACGCGATCAGAGTATGCACATAGAATACATATTACATACACGTTTGTTAACCTATATGTAGAACATGGGGAGTAGTAACGGGTTGTTAAGCTGTGTAGAACGTGTTGGGAGTAGTATTGGGTTAGGTTCCAAAAAAAATAAAATGCGTGTTGAAGTCTGCTGAGTTTAGGCTGGGTCTGCGACCCAGCCTAACCTTGCGCAGACTTCAACACGCATTTTATTTTTTTTGGAACCTAACCCAATACTACTCCCAACACGTCCTACCCAACAAGCTTGGTGTTCAATTCTATTAATTTATTCGCAGACCTACCGAATGTACATAGAAAATTTCATTAAAATCAGTGAAGCCGTTTACATCATTGTTCCCGATGGTAGTCAGATGTACAAGTATGAAACTATGAGACTGCAGCCCTAAATAAGTTGTAATATAATAAGTTCTACCCTTAATGTCAGATTGGGGAGTCCCTTATCGTGCTACAAAGCGGGGAGAGAAGAGATAGAAAAATATACTAGTATTAATCAATTATTGAGTGACATCATTGTTTTCGATGGCAGACAGATGTACAAGCATGAGACTGCAGCCCTAAATAAGTTGTAATATAATAAGTTGTACCCTTAATGTCAGATTGGGGGAGGGTCTCTTATCGTCCTACAAAGCGGGGAGAGAAGAGGCAGAAAAAGAGAAACCTAATCCGGAGAAAAATATATTATTCGTTATATTCGCCTTACTATAGGCCGGAATTGAACCGACGGTGACGCGACAATCTTATATCTCAAGGACAAGAGCGCTACTTCCAAGTCAATTAGTTTGGCAGGATTGAACATTTTCCGTCTAAAATTTGTTGTTTCCTTCTTTGCTCTTCGAGTACCATCACGAGGCTGAGGACACCTGAGAAAAATACCTAACCGGTAATTTTATTTTCAGTACACGTTTTTTTATACCAAGTGTCCCAAAAGTCCGAGACCACCTGAATATCTTTTGAACGCCTTTATGTGGAGTTTTGAAATTTTGCATGATATTATATCCCCAATTAAACCACCTGATGGTGTGACAAATTATTCAGGGGCGGGTCCCATGTGTCCCCCCAAGGGGTTCAAATTTTGTTTTTTTAAATACGAACCCCCATCTGGTGATACATTTCCAGAAAGAGAATAGAATTATAAGTAATTTGCAAAAAAATTTCAAGCGTATTTGGTTTCAAAATGGCGGCCATTTAAAATTTCCAAGACTTCCAAGAGTGTCTGAAACTAGTCGAATTATTTGCAAGGGGATATTAAATAATTGCATAGGACACCAATGTTGAGGAACCTGTTTTTTTAGTAATAATTCGCCTAGTTTAAAGCTCCACATAAAGCCGTTGAAAAGATATTCAGGTGGTCTCGGATTTTTTTGACACGCTGTATAAAACAGGTGAAGTAAGATCGTACGTGGTAAAATACCGTTCCACCTAAAATACATTTTTCTCGAGGTGTCCAAGACATTCCGCTTGGCCGGGAGGGATATCCAAAAGCACCTACCTAAAAGATGAAGAACACATATCCAATTTTTGTACACAATCTAATACGATTCTCCACGCAGATGGTGTGTGTCCATGTGTCCAAGACATTCCGCTTGGCAGGAAGAGATACCTAAAAGCACCTACCTAAAAGATGAAGAACACATATCCAATGTTTGTGCACAATCTAATACGATTCTCTACGCAGATGGTGTTTGTCCAAGACGTTCTACTTGGTAGGAAGGGATACCTAAAAGCACCTACCTAAAAGATGAAGAACACATATCCAATGTTTGTACACAATCTAATACGATTCTCCACGCAGATGGTGTGTGTCCAAGACGTTCTAATTGGCAGGAACGGATACCTAAAAGCACCTACCTAAAAGATGAAGAACACATATCCAATGTTTGTACACAATCTAATACGATTCTCCACGCAGATGGTGTGTGTCCAAGGATGATAATGAACGGATGAGAAATGTCATAAGAGGGACGGTCGATAAGTGATGGATTGTTTTCGAATAACGAAATTTGAATATTCATGATTGCTTTTAAGATGGGAGACAAATTCCTGGAAGAAAACAAAAGTAATTTATTAGTAAATTTCAGATAGGAGGGCGTGGGTTCAATCCCCAGCAGATTCAGGATTTTTCCCCATTAATTTGAGTACTTAACCACATAAAAATAGAGCTCTAAGGGTTAGGTGGTAGAAAATGCCTCAGGCATTAACCTCGCCTAGTGTTCATGTTCCACTTATGAATCTATTTTTATTTTAAATTTATTAGTAACTTTCGGACAGGGGTAGAATATCTCTGAATATAAGCATGTAACTCACGCTTACGGTTCTTGTAGCGATGTTCTTCTTAAAATAAACTTTTCCCCCCAGGTGGAACATGGTAGAACTAAGTTGATATGAGGTTACCAAAAAAGTTTTAATTGCCCTTGGCTGGATACTCACCAGGACCGTGAGGACGCTCACGGTAAAAGACCTTAATGAAGTCAACTTAATTGACAACTCTGTTGAACGTTGATGGTCTTTGGTCGAGGTGGTTTCTAGTTTTAACTGTATGACTTTCCTGTAAACGTAACTATCAAGACGTTACTATAAAACATGGTATGGGTATTTATTTAATAACATTTGGTAATTAGTTTTTGGTCCCTAAAAGACCACTCGGGGCCTCATGGTGACCATTTAAACTGGGTGGGGTCAATCGTTCAAAGTACTATTAGTTACTCACTTTCCATGTCGGGCAACAGTAATAAGAGAATTCAGTATTTGTTCAGTGCTAATAATATTCTCTTCTGCCAAACGTGTCATCATAGCACAGGCAGTACTACTATTTAAATAATTTTCATGTAAAATTTGATTTTTCAACAAAATAAATTCTTCAGTCTGCAAAAAGAAGAAAAACGTACTGAGAAAATGCGAAATCTTAAAATCAGTAGAACTTCTTACTCGAAAGTACAACACAATTAGTGATTGGCCGCGGGAGAATTTTAGTTTTAACACAACAAACTTTCTTTTGTTTGTCCATTTTTCTTATTGTACCACACCTTATCCGAATTCGATGAAATTTGGTATGTACATGGATAATATTCATAGGATTTTCTGATTAGTTTGGCCACCGGAAAATACGCATACGAAGTTGCGAATATCAGCTAATTATTGAAAATAATAAATCAAAAAACTTACCGTGGATGTAATTTGAATTCCCCTTTTCTTTTTTTCTAAAATAAGTTCTTTCAGTGAATTGATAGCACTGTGAATTACTATAGGCTTAGTCTTACTCAGTTTAGTTTTAATATCTTCCATGTTTGAGATAGGTATTTTTACCATAAATAGAAAGGCATTAATGAGTTACGATTGACTGTAAGATCTGGAACCGGTAGTTAATGAATCTGTAAAATAATCAATTCAGAATTGATAAAAAAACGTAATTTTATTGACTGAACAAAGAAAAGTCTTGTTTTAACTCTACGATATTTCGTTAAACGTCTTTCTCTATCTGTTCATTTCACGATACCTCTCAAACGCTTTGTCTGAAATTAATGAATGAAACTTTGCATCTAGTTTAAATCTATGTCACCGGAATTTAAAAAAAAAGTATTGAACCAATGTTATTTTGGTCAGATGTAGACAATACGGGACAATACACACAATACACACTAATATCTTTTGTCTCCTCTTAGTATCATGTATAACTGTTCAAAGATTTAAAGCTCAGTCACTAACCACTAATCGCCCAGAGTGTCCAATCATCCTGGATCTTAATAATTTTAATTCAATTGTATTCAAAATAATTTATCTACCACGTTGATTCGTAATTTTCCAAAAAAATGAACTACCTTCTACAGAAATCACAGAATTTAATTCACGGCACTTGAATCTTGACTGAATGAAGAACGTATTTTCTTTTTCTCACAATTCTCACAGCGATCCATCCAGTGACCAGTGATGTTAAGATCCTGACAATGCATTACTTTACCCATTGCCGATTAGCGGGAAATGTACAATCTTTTTTATTTAGAAGAAGTTAGCTACAAACAGAGACTGAGTATGTCGTCATCGCCCATTTCAATATTCGATATACTTCGTTTTTCTTCGTGTTTCTCCGTTTGGTGCTCTTTTTAAATTCAAAATGGCGCTCCTGTGTTTTTGTTTACAACTCAGATCTTTGACCTTTGATAAAAGTTATAACTTTTTACGTAAGATAAAGAAAGTGTTTTCTTTGATTAGAATAAGTAATTAAAAATATATTTACCTATTGTGACCTTCAAAAGTATTTTAATTAATGATTAGTTAAACCCTCAATAATTTCATATCTCTGAAGTTCCTACATCATAGTGTTTTCTTGGGAAGTTTCTCAAGAATAATTAATAATTATAAAATGCTCAAATTTGGATCTAAAAATGATGTAAATTCTGTAATTAAATGTTCTGTTCGATTATTAGATGATTCAGAAATTGTAGAATGTGACATACAGGTAAAATATAATCTCTATTGGTTGTACGTTAGAGATTAGAAAAGGGTTGGTACCTACAACGAAGGTGTTTCTATTAGAGTAGGTAGCAACTATTGACAACTTTATGATCTTCACCTATTGATAGAACCACTCAACCGAGAGCATACTGAAACTGTATCATTGCCTTTCATTTAGTGGCTTGCTATAGATATTCATATAGATTTACGACGATATAAACCACTCTGGTTTGTGGACGATTTTTTGTTTATCTTGCTTTTCTCTCTGGTTCTATATTTGAACTCTTTTTTTTCTATGTCTACGACCTTAACGAATGAATGCACCATTTCCTGTTAGATAACAGTGTTAAAAGCAATTTTGCTTGTGGTGCTTAAATGGGAGAACATTTGAGATGTTTTCTTGGCTGTTTTGGGTGCACTCAATCTCGTGAAAACAACTGGTTCGCTGTTGTTGTTTGCATGAAAAGTGCAGGTGAGATTTTACTTTAGTATTAGTAGCATCTACTGAGCAGTCATTCATTAATAATTATCTAATTCCTATCTAGTCCGAAAAGGGATCTACTGGTCTAGTATGGTAATATTTTTGTAGGGTTCCCCACATCAAGCAAAACGCTAGTTTTGCAACGCCAAGAAAAACAAAAGGAGTATGCTATATAGCACGGTAAACCTAGATTGTAGGTATCTTCACTTTCAATTCTGACCCTTTTCAACTAAACTTTATTATTTTATTTTTTCATATTCATCATTAGCACGTGCAATAGATGAAGTTTAACTTTTATTTTACCTTTGTCCGTCAATGAGAACGCCTTTTTCGAGCACCCCAAAAATGCATACTTATTTGGTCTTGTTTTTCCACCTCGCGCTTACCACGGCAACTGTGTTAAACTTTAAAGAGGCGGTATTTTATATTTGGGGTCCTTCTGGTCTTAACTCAAGATTTTTATTAAAAAAAAATCCTTGTCTTAAGTCGCTTTAGCTGCACCCTCTATATCTCTACTCCTGATTGTCTTAGAAAGCTGAAATTTTGTAGGTATATTACTTGTTGCAGGATCAATTTTTTACATTTTATAAAAATAAATTGTAACTTTAACCGTTTTTTCGACTTTTTAAATTTTTACATATAATTTTGGCAACTCTATATCGCATAAGTATATTAGCGCTTTATCGTAACGATGTGAAATGTGCAGAACTGATTCATCATATAGCCAGAACTTTTCCTAATTAGAAGTAATGTTTTCGGCAAATGCACGGTTTTCGAGTTATGGGCAAATAGTTGTATGACAAAGGGAACACTAACAGATTGCTCCAAAAATTAACTAACCTTGACCAACCGGAACGCAATTTGGATAGCTTTCATCTTGTCACCCTTGGATTTTTTTTCTTATTTTGGATGAATCTAGTGGTTGTTCAATAGGTGACTCCCACCAATGCTCCAAAAATTCAATCCCCTTTTTCTCTTTTTTTTTAAGCCTCATCATAAGGGGAAATATCTACTTGATCACGTCTGCCAACAATTGAATCTCATTGAAGTCGACTATTTCGGACTTCGATACAATGACTCAAATAAGCAAAGGGTAAGTGAAATTTCAATCAGATATTTAGGAGCGCACCGCCAAGTTAAATACAACGAGTGTTGCTCTAAAAAAAAGGGATGTCACAAATATCATCATGAGACTTTTTTTTGTGTGAAAAAAAAAATGCATGTTTTTTGACCAAACGAAATGAGGTTTAGTTCTGACTCACGATCAATACCGATTCTACGCATCAAGACAACAGCATATCAACACTGTTTCAGCCAAGGGTCATCAACACTTATTCGGCAACCCAATATCAACCTATTTCTACCTTTTTTCCAAACCTGAATCCAAAAATGAGGAGAACAGTTTATTTTAATTTGAACTCTGCTATAACAACAATAAGAGTTATAACTCCATGATTTTTCTTTGGTTGTGCCACAATAACTATATCAACCTGTCCGAATTTTGTGGAACTTTTTATGGACATTTATTAAGTTCATTGAAGTGGCTAATTATTTTTTGGCCCTTTTAAGTCAGCGAGATATCTCACTTACTTGTGTATTAAAACCATTCTTGATTTATCTTATCTTGCTATTTTTCAGCATTGGCTAGATCCGAGCAAAAACATTCTAAAACAAGTGAAAGGTGCGTAAATATTTTATCTGTCAAATTAACCCCCTCGCGCCCGTGGTAGCAAACTTGCTACCAAAAGTTGGTGAATTATCTAATTTTGCTTCTGTCCCCCCTTAGTATTTTTGTTGATTTCAGAGCATTGTTACCCTTACAGCTAATATGAAGCGGGGGCAGAAGCGAGATTAGATAACTCACCAACTTTCTAGCAAGTTTGTTATTACGGGCGCGAGAGGGTTAAGAAAAACCTTTAGGTCACTTCTTAGAAATATCGAATACAAGACATGCAAATAATAAAAAACTCTTGACTTGATGTTCTTAAATTTAATTATATTATACTCCATAGTCAAGAATGAAATTACAATTCTTAGGAACTAACGTGTAATGTAAAACATAAAAAAAGGATTCCATCGCACATCAACATTCAGGGAAATGAGAAGGCAGATCTTGCAACGAAAGAGGCTTGCAGTATAAATGACATCATTCAGCACGCTTATGTCGATGACGCCAAAGCAGCCATAAAAAAATTTTTTCACACTGAAGTGTGGGGGGGGGGAGAAATGGCAAAACATTATAGATAAGAAACTTGGGAACATTGAGCCAGACGTAGAAGTGTGGACTAAATCCGTCTAATTAAAAAGGAAGGAACATTTTGTAATGGCCAGATATAAGAATAGGCCAAACCCACATATCACATGGATTCCTGATGAGGTTAGGGGAACCTCCAGTCAGTATGTGAGGTGTGTAACAAAAAAATATCGCATGTCCGTGACGGACTTATGTCAGAGTGCCTGAATGAGAAAGGATCAGTGTTATAGATCGATCTGTTATATACTGGGTGACTAGTAGAGTAGTCAGTAGCTACTCTCGGAGATGTCAATATTGTCATAATGACTTTGAAATGAGTTTGAAATGTCGTTGCTTTCCTAAAATCTGTTGTCTACTGTAGAATGTAACGTTTAATGTATAAAACACGGGGCTCCAAACTAATAAATTATTGCCAATCCCCGTTAGAAATATATCTTGTAAAAAAAATTGATAACTACATCCTACATTTCCATTTCAAAGAAATATAAACCCCGCCCCCATCCCCTCAAGTTTTAATTTTTCAAGTTACCTACAATCCAAAAATCAACTTTGAGCACTTGATGTTTACCAATTTAAATTAAATTTGGTATGTTCTAGAAGTGATACATACGTACAGATCTGACGGTGAAGAAGGGGCAGTGGAGAGATCCCCCCCGCTTCGAACTTCTCAAGGTGCCTGTGTTACGCCATAAGTAAAATAGTCACTACTAGAGAAAACTGAAAAGGTTATGGTTTTTACTTTTTTAAGAACTTTAACCTAGATCATTGATTACCAATTCGGGGGCTATCCCCCCCCCCAGGGGGCGTTGTAACATTTTGAGAGGGGCAGTAAAGAGAATGTGACGGTAAGGTGATTTGCGTCTAGCGTGCAATAAGTGGGTGATATGCATATTTATTATTTCGGTCATCGGGTAGGTTGGATATACAATATCACAAAAAATATCATTGAAAAAAGACCATGTTCCAAAAAAAATCTATCCATGATTGTTGTGATTTCATTTCTAGCCAGTTGGTATACTGACTAAATAAAAAAAACATAAACAACACTTACCTTGAAGAGTTACATAAACAGTATCCAGTTAGCACTAACCTGGACAACGACAGCTACAAGTACACCTTGCAGAAGATCCACACAGTGACACGATTAACCATGTCACTGCAAACTTTACTCACAACCGAGTTCTAGGCATCAATCCATCACCAGACATCAGTGAAGACGAAAAACAGCTTTCCAGAAAAGCAAGGCTGGCACAACTCCGCTCCGGATGGTGCATGCTCCTCTAGAGTTACAAAGCCAGAATAAATCCAATGGAAGATGACAAATGCCCTCTATGCAAAACAGCTGCCCACACGGTCAGACACCTGTTTGAATGTCCGGCAAACCCCACCAACCTAACACCTGAGTCTCTCTGGACGAATCCTATTGAGGCAGCAGCTTTCCTTCAGTTGGATGAGAAGGAGTGAAATCGTCGACAACGTTAGCAGCAACAACAACAACTAAAGGGGGCGTTTGGAGTAATTTTACATCGTAAAAACTTTGAAAGGGGGCTACCATTAGAAAAAGGTTGGGAAGCACTGACCTAGATCATACCAAGCAATCTTTGCATGAATAATGTTTTAGCTCCACGCATAAAATAAATTGTATTCTTAGAGAATATATACAAGAGCCACTAATCGTATACCTTCGTGTGTCATTTCGGTACTTCTTGCTTGGGGTTTTGTACTAAACAACTATAAAAACTAAACCCATGTGTTAAAGCTGATAGATTTTGCTTTATATAATTTCAGATTTGGATCCCATACAGTTCAGTTTTCGTGTCAAATTTTACCCACCAGATCCGTTCAAATTGAAAGAAGATATTACCCGCTACCAAATTTATCTTCAATTAAAGAGAGATCTGCTGCATGGTAGACTATATTGTGACCCAAATGCTGCAGCTCAGTTGGGTGATTGATAGGAATAGCTGATTTTTTCCTATTACAGAAGATATTGGTGATTACAATCCAGAGGAACACGTGGTTAACCACGTGTCGGATGAATTTACTCTGAAATGTACATTTGACTGTTTCTCACCTGTGCTGATTTGTTTCCTATTACAGAAGATATTGGCGATTACAATCCAGAGGAACACGTGGGTAACCACGTGTCGGATGAATTTACTCTGAAATGTACATTTTACTGTTTCTCACCCGTTCTGATTTGTTTCCTATTACAGAAGATATTGGCGATTACAATCCAGAGGAACACGTGGGCAATTACGTGTCGGATTTAAAAATACTTTTGAAGCAAACTCAATACATTGAAGAGAAGATGATGGAATTTCATCAGAAACTACAAAATCAAACGCCAGAACAGGTCGAAACAGCGTTCTTAAAGAAAGCATGCGCATTAGATACGTACGGAGTGGATCCACAACCAGTAAAAGTAAGAAATAAACCGGTTAAAAAGTTTTGGTTATTTTAATAAAAACGACAACAGAAATGACATTTTTCAAAAATGTTGTTTGTAATTTTTTTAATAGCTTAGCAAAAACGGGAACATTTTTTTTTAATAGCATAGCAAAAACGAGAACAGAGATGAATGCAAAAATATTGTTTGTAATTTTTTTAATAGCTTAGCATAAACGATAACAGAAATGACATTTTTCAAAAAATTTGTTTGATTGATCTTAGCCCTACTTTTACTAAAGATATGATTCAGTGGCATATCTGGAGTCTCTAGCTGGTTGAATACACTTCTTCCCTAAGATCACTGAAATTAAGCAACGTCCAACAAAGTTTCACTTAATGGGTGACCACGTAGGCTTTCGTGATGTTGCCTATTTCCAGCCCAACCCATGCAGGATGATGTCATTGTGGGTAGCTGGTTTGTAAGTTTTAAGCGAATGAAGCGTAAACCTCCTGTCTCCAATGACCAATTCATCTTAAAGAGACGTTAAGTCCCAAAAAAAGGAGCAGCATTAAGAGTTACCCAGTTAATCTTAGTCGCTGCATTGGAGGATTTTGTCGTCAGAAAGAAGGGTGGGCGACCTTCTGTCGGAAAAAGAATCCCGAGTGAATTTGGTACTTGGAACCTATCACATGTGAAGTCCTGTATCTTCGAATCCTGACAGATAATTGTGAACGTTAGTGAACCCCACTTTTGACCCCGGTATACATCCCGAAATGCACTTGTATAAGTATATGTATTGTTAGAGGGAAGCTTGGCTCCCTCTGTCAACCCTAATAAACCTAATGCCAGAGGGATGAAGGTCGACAGCAGTATAAATTCCTAGGAGATTTCCTAAGAGGGGATCAGATCAGTTTTGGAAAGAGAAATTATATTGCCAGAGATGAAGGTCGACAGCAGTATAAATTCCTAGGAGATTTCCTAAGAGGGGATCAGATCAGTTTTGGAAAGAGAAAT
>CM022876.1:1992004-2005564 GCA_012654025.1 Pachypsylla venusta | reverse complement strand
GGATCTTTATTATTTCAGGATCATGCGGGCAATCAAATTTATCTGGGCATTAACTACATGGGGATCTTTATTATTTCAGGATCATGCGGGCAATCAAATTTATCTGGGCATTAATTACATGGGGATCTTTATTATTTCAGGATCATGCGGGCAATCAAATTTATCTGGGTATTAACTACATGGGGATCTTTATTATTTCAGGATTATGCGGGCAATCAAATTTATCTGGGTATTAACTACATGGGGATCTTTATTATTTGAGGATCATGCGGGCAACGGGCAATCAAATTTATCTGGGGATTAACTACACGGGAATTTTGACGTTTCTAGGAAATAGACGCACAACACGTTATATGTGGAAACAAGTACAAAATATAAATTACGAAGGAAAAATGTTCATTGTACATTTGGTGTATTACGAAGATCCACGAACAAAAGTAAGTACTTCGTTATTTATTACGAAGATCCACGAAAAAAAAGTTTGTATTTCGTTATTTATTACGAAGTTCTACGAACAAATGTAAGTACTTCGTTATTTATTACGAAAAAACACGACCAAAGTGAGTACTCTGTTATTTATTACGAAGATCCACGAGCAAAAGTAATTACTTCGTTATTTATTCAGGTCCGTAGACAGAAATTCCGGGCCGGGGGGAAAAATTTACGGGCCCCTCTATTATTCTTTCATCTAAAATCACCGTATGGGCAGTAATAAAAGTAAAAGTAGGCAATTCACTTAGTTGATGTGAAAAGGCGTGTACGCTTCTTCTTGGCAACAAATAATTCGATTATCAGATGTTAATGTTTACGTAATATACCAATATTTATGATTGCTGTACAAGCTGAAAGGTCGCACTATATTTTAAAATCAGTGTCCTGCAATAGCCATTGTCCCATATTAGCCCACTATCGCTAAACTTCTGATTTTGTGTGTTTGAAAATTTTTCAAAATTTTTAAGTTGATTTATTTATTAATCAGAAAAAAACTTGAAAAATTTCATTATGATAATTTTCTCACCGGGCCTCATAGGAAATCCTGGTCCTGAGAGGATACCCCCTCCCCCTCTCGTCGAGCCAGTATTTATTACGAAAATACACGAACAAAAGTCATTAGGTACACCGTTATTTGTTCCGAAGATCCACCAACAAAAGTAAGTCCTTGGTTATTTATTACGGAGATACGCGAACAATACTATTTTATTACAGAATTAAAGAACAATTAAAATAACACGTAGGCAATCCAAAATTGAGAAGTTCCACTTCAAGATCCGATCGGATATTCTCGCCCACAAGATTTACTGCGTGTCCCAAAAGTCCGAGACCACCTGAATATCTTTTTTTTTTTTTTTTTGGTTNTTTTTTTTTTTTTTTTTTTTTAATTTGGCTTTAAAAATCTATTGGTCATTCAAGACGGGGGTTTTACCCTCCACAAACCAGCTACCCGCATTGACCTCACCCAGCCTGGGTTGAGCCGGAAAAAAAGAGCTAACGATACGTGGTGTTCCCAAGCGGTCACCCATCCAAGTACTGACCACGCCCGACGTTGCTTAACTTCAGTGATCTGACGGGAACCGGTGTATTTAACGTGGTGAATATCTTTTGAATGTCTTTATGTGGAGTTTTGAATTTTTTTTTTTATTATATCCCAAATTAAACCACCTGATGTTGTGACTAATTATTCAGGGGCGAGTCCCATGTGGCCCCAAGAGGATCCAACTTTTGTTTTTTAAATACGAACCCCCATCTTGTGATACATTTTCAGAAAGACAATCAAATTAGAAGTACTTTGCAAAATTTCACACATCTAGCGTGTTTGGTTTCAAAATGGCGGCCACTTGAAATTCCCAAGACATGACTTCCAAGGGTGTCTAAAACTAGGCGTTAAGTGGAAACGCAGCTTTAGTAATGCTGTGATACCCACAAAAATTGTGAAATGGCCATTGGGCCTTACCACAAACAAATTCTATTTACATTTTGGTTTATTATTTTCAATAATGAACCTTTGGAATTGTCACGGAAAAAAAAATTACCTAGAATCTTCCCCCCTTTCAATTTGTTTGCCCTCCCCCATTTTTTGGGGGGGAGGAGGGGGGCAAATAATAAACTTATGTGTCACATTGGCAGTTTTTTTGTATTCGATTTCTCGTCTTTTATTTTTCAGAGAAAAGAAACCGTGGGTTTCAAATGTGCTTCTGGCGTTGCGTGTCGTCTCACATGGAGAAATGCCATTGAACAAAAACTGTTTTTTACAATGTCTTCAAGCGCACAAATCCCATCGATCGTGTCCGGTGGAGGATTCTTTTCATGGGGAAGTAAATTCAAATATACTGGAAGAGTAGAGAGAGAGATTCTTGAAGATTTGGCGCCACTCAGACGAGATGAACCACAAGTGACGAGAGTTGGCTCGCTAAGAAGAAAAGCAGCAAGTGTACCTGCTACACCATCAACACCAATGGTGACCGATCTAGGTAAGTTGAAATGATTGATTAACTCAAATGAGCCAAATCACTTTGCTGAATCATTGACTCATGAACCACAAGTGACGAGAGTTGGTTCGCTAAGAAGAAAAGCAGCAAGTGTACCTACTACACCATCAACACCAATGGTGACTGATCTAGGTAAGTTGAACTTCATAGTAGAGATGTGTCATGAGTGATTGATTAACTTAAATGAGTCATTGAGTCATTTGATTATGAGTCATTGAGTGAGTCATAAAAATGTAAATGTATATTTCTTTGTGTTATTATCTCACAATGTTTGTGGGCATCATAGCATTTCAAGGTATTTTCAACATTCTCTCCAATGTCAATAAGCCTAAGCTACACTTTAACAATATTTACCTTATAATGGTACCACTTAGCGCTGTTACCATAGCTTCTCAATTGTCCTCAGGAGGCTGAGTTACTCTATCTATGTGTCCCGGAATGGGACCAGGAGGACTGGTCCTGATCTAGTGCCCGTCACTATCTGTGTGACCCGGAATGGGACCAGGAGGACTGGTCCTGATCTAGTGCCCGTCACTCTCTGTGTGGCCCGGAATGGGACCAGGAGGACTGGTCCTGATCTAGTGCCCGTCACTATCTGTGTGTCCTAATACTTTTATGTACTACTTATATAAAATGCTCAATAATATGTTCATCTTTTAGGTTACAGCAGCCTACCAAGGTCCACTTATTCTACAGACTTCCGCAGCAGTGAAATGCAGAATGCCATCGGACCCGATGCTTCCGCTCTGGAAACTGTATCTGAAGATACGGAATCTAGAAGCCAAAGACTCAATGGTAAGTATATCCTAGAACACATTTTATGCTCAGAATGCCATCGGACCCAATGCTTCCGCTCTGGAAACTGTATCTGAAGATACCGAATCTAGAAGCCAAAGACTCAATGGTAAATATATCCTAGAACACATTTTATGCTCAGAATGCCATCGGACCCAATGCTTCCGCTCTGGAAACTGTATCTGAAGATACCGAATCTAGAAGCCAAAGACTCAATGGTTAGTATATCCTAGAACACTTTTATGCTCAGAATGCCATCGGACCCGATGCTTCCGCTCTGGAAACTTTTATGCTTAGTGGAAGCTTCGGTGCAGAAACGTTTGACAGCCCTACTTCGCACTACTCTATTTTGGTTTATTATTTTCAATAATGAACCTTTGGAATCGTCATGAAAAAAATATCCCCCCTCAAAATTTGATATTTTAAGTTTCAAGCTACGCAGAATCCAAAAATCGAATAAAAAAATCCCTTTGTCCGTCACGCCGTACGCTATCATATAAAGGAGAGACAAGGTAGAACACACACAAAACCAAAACTCGTCCTCTTCTGCGCATAACGTCATCCGGGTTGCTCGTAAGAGGAGGTACCATTCGAGATAGGATCACGAATGGTTCGAGATAGGAAAAAAAAACATAGTGTGACGGGTTAGATACGGAAGCAGATACCTACAGTAGATGCCCCGCATCTCCACCATTGTGACGGGTGCTTCCGCGAGCAGTGGTGGCGTTACAATAGTGTTTAAAACAGCTAAAAAACATGTTTTAGGCGTTTAAAACAACCACTATGTTTGAAACAGTTTGTTTTAAACATGCCAACCCTGATAGGTCCCCTCTGGGCTCTAATTGTGCCCCAAAACTTTTGGGTGCAATCGAATACACCCTTGGCGTTTTTTGACGCTTTTTAGCGNTTTTTTGGAACCTAAGCAAATACTACTCCCAACACGTCCTACACAGCTTAACAGACGAACCCCTTAACGAACACATCTCCTTACCTTATTTCAGATCAATTGGACAATATTTCAGAGTTCAACATTCGTGACTCTTCGTTTGATCATTCATCAACAGAAAGCCAATTACAGTCATCTTCTACACTAATAGGCGGAGCTAATATTGTAGGAGGCGGAGCTTTAAGACGTTCTACACCAATCAACAGCTTAACAGACGTACCCCTTAACGAATCCGTCTTCTTACCTTATTTCAGATCAATTGGACAATAGTTCAGAGTACAATATTCGTGACTCAGCAATCAACATCTGTTAGCAATCAACAGCTAACAGATGTACCCCTTAACGAATCCGTCTTCTTACCTTATTTCAGATCAATTGGACAATAGTTCAGAGTACAATATTCGTGACTCAGCAATCAACATCTGTTAGCAATCAACAGCTAACCTAGNAGCAAATACTACTCGCAACACGTCCTACACAGCTTAACAGACGAACCCCTTAGCGAATCCGTCTTCTTACCTTATTTCAGATCAATTGGACAATAGTTCAGAGTACAACATTCGTGACTCATCGTTTGATCATTCATCAACAGAAAGCCAATTACAATCATCTTCTACTCTAATAGGCGGAGCTAATATTGTAGGAGGCGGAGCTTCAAGACGTTCTACACCAATCAATAAACAAAACATATTACTTCCTTACTCATTACCTGCACCACCGTCATCGAGCTCACATCTCGGAGGTAGTTGGTCAAAATCTTTCAATTTATTTCGTGTTTTTATCAATGCGTTTCTTTTGACATCAATATTTTTAATATTAATTACGATTTTAATTATTGAAATCGATTATGATTTGTTCAAATCGATTCGTACGTCCAATTCGGAAATCATTTATTTGAAAAAATCAATTTATGAGCCAGCTAAAAAGTATGTGAAAAATAAAATTGATTTACTTTATTAGAATTGACCGAACGTTGAGTAATCAACGGAACGCATGATACTAAAAAGAGACAAGGTATGATACTTCTGTGTCATAAATTGTTCATGCTCTGCTCTTGACGTCATGAGCGCAACATTGATTTCTTTTCATCAAGAAGAACTTGTTCCATTTCCAGTCCCGGTAGGTCAGTGGTCGAGGCGTCTGTCTCGTAATTCAGGGATCGCAGGTTGGAAACCCAGCCGGGGAATGGTATGCTATTCTCTATATGAGATTTTGACCACATAATAATATGACTTGAGCTTACTGCTGGCAGAACAGGATCCTTAAGGGACTCAATAAGGCAGTATAATAAGTCTATTATTTATTATTCAGCATATCTTAAACCAATCTTTATATATAAAAGGTAATGACCTGAGTGACTGATCAACGTAGAGCCGAAACTATTAATGCTACACAGTTGAAATTCGGGAGGGACCTTCGTTGCATCGTGTAAGTGTGCACTATGAAAGGATTTTGCAAAATTTTAATTTTAAGGGGTAGAAATCGCTATCAATATGATATGTCTACCACATGGTTTGTATACCAAAATATGCGCGGGCGAAACCGCGATCGGGGGATGCTAGTCTCCTATAATCTGCTCATTGGTAACCGCTAAAAAGCGGTAAAGAACCGCCAACGATAGACTTAATTTGAACCAAAAGTATCGTTGCGCATGCGATGCTCAATATTGGTCCGTGTGTATGCCCATCTGTGAACAAGATATCTGAAGAGCCGTAAGTGTTTTAAATTCCAAAGACTAACAACGAACTGTTTTTGTAATGTTCGCGTGACGCGACGTCAGAATGTCCTGCTCAAGAACATACCCGATCTTCTTAGTATCATGCTTCGTACGGGGACCCCACACAAGATATTAACACCATCATCATCATAGGTTAACAGCCGCGGGGCTGGTTTGCAACAACTCAAGATATTAACAACATCATCATCATAGGTTAACAGCCATCGGGCTTGTTGAGTTGTTGATACTTGAGAATCCTTACGGATAATGCAGTAGCTTCTCCTTGCTATCCGACCCTTCCTTTAGTCTCCTTTTACGGCTGACATGGACTTGGGTGCCCTAAGGAAGTATTCTTTTCCCCCTATCCACAGGGGACTTCACCATACACCAAAATATATTTCTACCTCTCAAGTCAATGGTTTCTAAAAATTTCAGATTTGACATCTTTAGAATAAAATTGATTTTTATGGGTCGTATTTCTCTTCAGACCTGGGTAAAATAAAAATATTCTCCCTCAAAGTTTGAATGGGTCGTATTTCTTTTCAGACCTGGGAAAAATAAAAATATTCTTCCTCAATGTTTGAATGGGTCGTATTTCTTTTCAGACCTGGGAAAAATAAAAATATTCTTCCTCAAAGTTTGATGGGTCGTATTTCTCTTCAGACCTGGGAAAAATAAAAATATTCTTCCTCAAAGTTTTATGGGTCATATTTCTCTTCAGACCTGGGAAAAATAAAAATATTCTTCCTCAAAGTTTTATGGGTCTTATTTCTCTTCAGACCTGGGAAAAATAAAAATATATGGGAGAAATAAAAATGTTCTACCTCAAAGTTTGATGGGTCGTACTTCTCTTCAAAATTCTCGTTTTTGGTCTATTATTACTTCCATAGTAGGCCTGTGTGGGTTGAGTTTTCTTAATTTTTAACAGTAGGAGTCGGAATATTTTGATAGTAAAGGGTTAGAATAGGATTCGGAGAATATTTTCACCACGCCTGTGACCCCATGCTTACTTATTTATTTCCTTACTTTTAGTCTCATACAAGGGTCCTATACAGAACAAACAACTGAACAAATTACTATTTACATTAGTCCAGGAGCCTAAGACACGATACGATACTTTTTCAATTGTGTTGATTATTTTTGTTGTTGTTAACGTTCTCAACGGCTCTCACTGTGCCTCCAGGCCAAGAAAGGCGGCCTCCCTAACAGGATCTGTCCATAATAGTTGAGTTTGATGGATAGTTGAATAATGGATAATTGCAGGCTGCTCATGATTTACATCATGAGCAGCCAGCATACATAGACGACAACGATCAGATACTTCAGGGTTTAGCAGGGATTTATATACCAACTCCCGTCTTGAATGACCAATAGATGTTTTTTTAAACTCTTTAAGGAAGTATCTGGAACAGCACGGCTGGGTCCAACGGAAGAAAAACACAGTGAGTTGTCGTCGGAACGGTGTTGATGGTCTTTGGCCGTACCCGAGGACACGGGTAGCCCCGGTACAAAGAACCAACCATCTTGTGTTGATTATGGAATGATCCTATTGGCTACTTCAAGGTTATTCCTTATTTGTTGTTTTGTCATTCAATTGAGTTTGGCTCATTTGAGTTCAATCACTCTTGACACATCTCTAACGCCAATAAAAACGGTCCTTAATATATATCATTGCCAACGATATGTTGGGTCGGAGGCTACCGGACTAATGTAAATAGTAGGTATTTGATAATACAAACACGTGCTATAAATTGGGTACACNGCCCCCCTTCCTACGCCCATGTCCCCCCCACCAGAATAATCCTGGATACGGGTCTGCCCCAACATATTGAGCTCGGGTACTTACACTTGTTTGAGGTCAATAGTTTCTTGTCTATTACAAGTATGTACTGATTGATTCTAACCTCAGCAACCTTATTTACCAGTTGTGACTTCCATCTGTTACCAAACGTCAAAAAAAATGGTTCCATATTAAAATATTAGACTCTGAAGCTCTGACCTAAAAGTGATTGAGGTTATTTTGGAAGCTGCGCTACTGGGGTGAAAGCATTCGAGCATCGCTGGACCAAATGTATCCCAACTCAGAGGAGATTACGTTTGAAAAATAGGACAAATGTAAGCTCCCTAAAATCAGTTCTTCCTACCGAGTCCACGAACTTCTCAAATGACACCTGTAAAAGGTATACTTTCCCTAATCTGATTATATTCAAAGGTATACTTTCCCTAAGCTGATTATATTCAAAGGTATACTTTCCCTAAGCTGATTATATTCAAAGGTATACTTTCCCTGAGCTGATTATAGCTTCTTATAATTGTAAAAATAAAATTGAATTCATTCATTCAATAGTGGCATCATCGTATCCGATGGTAACCAGATGTATGAGACAGCAGTTCTAGATAAGTTGTAGTAACATAGGAATTAACTGTTACCTTTCTTATTGAGCCATAGGAATTAACATTGAATTAACTTTTAATGGTCTGGAAAATTTCCCAGTGGGTACTGAAATTTGAGCGACATGTGTTTTTCTTGAGGAAACTCTATGAGGTTTGAGGGTGACATCCTCACGGGCCGAGTCCACCTAAGCGACGGTGTAAAATAATGCAGAAAGCGACTCGGTGATATCATGTTTGTAACTCTCGTGTTACTGACGTGATAATATCACAGTGATTGTCATGGTTCTGGGGGCCCATGTCAATTATCAGCCTCCAAGAACAGATGTATGATGACAATTAAAAACTTTAGTAGTAGACTACAACTTGTCTGGAGCTACTTTCTCATACATCTGGCAACCATCGGACACGATTATTTCTAGGCCATAAAAAAAATCTTCTTGCCATAATCTTTTGTTCGATGCCCACAATCTTTCACTGTACCCCTTTCCTGTCATGGTAACCTTAGCTTTTGCTTCTCACAGTATCCATAGAAACTGCGTGGAAGCTCGCTTTTTGCTGATGACCTCCCATCATTGGTTTGAAGCAGAGTTTTTTAAAGCCTGGATGCCCTACTTAACACCAAACCTTCTGTATTTAACAGGCTTAGGACCGTCACCTAATGGAGCTGGTTTGCTCCCCTCGGTGGCCATAAAAACAAAATCCCATGTTAATTCCTTTGAAATTATATTAACGGGAAGTAATATAAGGTCTTATAGCTTCATACAAAAATCGTTAGACACTTTTTATAAAATTAGGATCTTAGCACCTCTNGCCACCTTTTTTTTTTTTTTTATTATTATTTAATACTTACTTAAATATATTTTTTTCGTATGTATTTGATGATTTATAGCTGTTTTCCCGTGCTTCGCTACGGTTACAAAATTCAACAACTTTGAGATTTTAGGTAGAACCGACCCCCAGAGTGAAAACGACTCCTATTTAGATAATTCAATATTTTACCCAAAGATATTACTTTTTGTACTGCGGAATACCTTCGTATAAAATTTCAGCTTTCTCTCTAATCCCGAAGTGATACTTCTTAACTATGGGTTTTTTGGTGGAACCGACACCTAGAGTGAGCAAGAAAATTCAATATTTTATTCAAGGATATGACTTTTTGTATTTCGAAACCCCTTTGTATCAAATTTCAGGTTTCTCGCTCATCCCGAAGTGGTACTTCTCAATTCCGATTTTTTGGTGGTGAAAACCGTAANTTCTAATTTCAAATAAACCGATATATATATATATCGATATGTTTCTCATATATCGATACATTTGTATATCGATATATTCGGAAATTCGATATATCGGTATATTTTTGAACGATATGGCATCACTAGTCCTTACTCTGCCACGAAGACTTCGTCTTGAAATTGATAAACATTGAGTTACGACTTTTTCGAGTTTGGTCAGTTCTTATTATTTATTTATTCAGGAATTTTATTTTAGTGTTTCGCATTTATTATATTTTAAATTTAAGATTTTATTTTGGTTTTGGTGGATTTTCTTTGACTATTTTTTTTTTTTTTTTTTTTTTTTTTTTTTCGTCTGTCGTAGGTTAAAATAGATTTAAGGTGTGTTGTTAATGCCGAATGAAACACAAAATTGAGTTCGGTATATGACAAGAAATATGGAAATTTTAGAATATTTTTTAGTTAAAACCTTGCTGGACGTTGCTTAACTTCAGTGATCTAATGATAACTGGCGTAGCACCTTGGTCGACTGATTCGACATTGAAATACATCCAAATACTAGTATTATGTGTGAAATACATCCAAATACTAGTATTATGTGTGAACGGGGCAGTATGTTGGATTGACATAATGTGGACTTATCCTAATCAGTAGGGGCCGGATTATATGCAGCCGAAAAAGAGCCAAAATATGCACTTGCATATGCAAGCAGAAAGGCCAAAATATGCAAAAAAAAATCTTAAAATATGCAATCTCTCTTTTAAGCTTAATAAGTTTCAGTTTATTTAGAGGAAAAACATTTTTACTAATAAAATAAATTGGACACTTCAAGAAAATTAACTTTTCTTTTTAAAAAAAAAAATATATTTCGTCCAACTATGTCCAAGTACTGGAATTTATTTCTTCCAACTATATCTAAGTACTGGAATTTATTTCGTACAACTATGTCCAAGTACTGGAATTTATTTCGTACAATTATGTCCAAGTAATGGAATTTATTTCGTCCAACTATGTCCAAGTACTGGAATTTATTTCGTACAACTATTTCCAAGAACTGGAATTTATTTCGTCCAACTATGTCCTAGTACTGGAATTTATTTCGTACAACTATGTCCAAGTACTGAAATTTATTTCGCTCCACTATTTCCAAGAACTGGAATTTATTTCGTCCAACTATGTCCTAGTACTGGAATTTATTTCGCTCAACTATTTCCCAAGAACTGGAATTTATTTCGCTCAACTATTTCCAAGAACTGGAATTTATTTCGTCCAACTATGTCCTAGTACTGGAATTTATTTCGCTCAACTATTTCCCAAGAACTGGAATTTATTTCGTACAAATATGTCCAAGTACTGGAATTTATTTCGTCCAACTATGTCCAAGTACTAGAATTTATCTCGTACAACTATGTCCAAATACTGGAATTTATTTCGTACAACTATGTCCAAATACTTTAATATATTTTGTACAACTATGTCCAAGTACTGGAATTTATTTCGTACAAATATGTCCAAGTACTGGAATTTGGACATAGTTGTATCTCGAATTTGGACATAGTTGTACCTCGTACAACTATGTCCAAATTCTGGAATTTATTTCGTACGACTATGTCCAAATTCTGTAATTTATTTTGTACAACTATGTCCAAGTACTGTCCACATATTATAAAACAAAGTGAACGAATTACATTTTATACTGTCAGGGCAGACGACCTTTGGAAGCGACTAAGAGCAAACAATGGCGGATACTGGTTTTGGAAGCGACTAAGCGCAAAAAGTGGCGAATAGAGGTTCTTATTTGGGGGGGGGGCAATCGAGGTTCTAAGTTATAATTGACATTTAAGTCAGTAGTATTCATGAGCAATAAATTCGAGATAATCGTTTCCACGTTCAATTGGTTTATTTATGGGGGGTGAATGGGGGGACTGTCGCCCCCTCCTGTATCCGATCCTGCGCACAACTGCAAGCTCAAGTCAATCATGAGTCAATATGACAAGTTCAAGTCAATCATGAGTCAATATGACAAGCTCAAGTCAATCATTAGTCAATATGACAAGTTCAAGTCAATCATGAGTCAATATGACAAGCTCAAGTCAATCATGAATCAATATGACAAGCTCAAGTCAATCATGAGTCAATATGACATGCTCAAGTCAATCATGAATCAATATGATAAGCTCAAGTCAATCATGAGTCAATATGACAAGCTCAAGTCAATCATGAGTCAATATGATTGACTTAAACCAACTCCAGGAATATTTGAAGCTTGTAGGGTGTACACGGTTGAAGTCGCTCATAGTAGCATGAGCTTGAAGTCGCTCGTAGTAGCATGAGCTTGAAGACGCTTGTAATAGCGTGAGCATGAAGTCGCTCATAGTAGCATGAGCTTGAAGTCGCTCATAGTAGCATGGGCTTGAAGTCACTCATAGTAGTATGAGCTTGAAGTCGCTCGTAGTAGCATGAGCTTGAATTCGCTCATAGTAGCATGAGCTTGAAGTCGCTCGTAGTAGCATGAGCTTGAAGTCGCTCGTAGTAGCATGAGCTTGTAGTCGCTTCCAATGGACGACCCTTGTCGCATTGTTTAATTTTTTAATAATTATTTTTCTGATGTGCATTTCAATTTTGTTTAATTTTTTTTATATATAAATTTCAATATTTCTTTATTTATTGTAAATAGAATATAATAGAGTCTATTGACAAATAATGTGTGTTTCTTTTATTTTACTAGCTGTTTCGCCCGTGCTTCGCTATGGCCTATAGCTTGGCGCCTTAGAGGCATGGCCGTTCCCGTGCTAATAGTATTCTATGAGTTTCCTTTCAAAAATGGAAAGCTAATAGTATTCTATAATTCCCCTTACAAAAATCGGAAAAACGGTCATAACTCGAAAACGGTTGGACCGTTTTTTGCAAACTATGTTTCAAATTAAGGTTTAAAAGGCCACGTAAAACCGTTTCGCTTTGAGTTGATATGTTGTCGTGACAAAATTTAAGATATCGGACCACGCGCGGCTAAATTTGATCAAAAATCGAAAAATCGGCCGTAACTCGAAAACGGTTCGATATTTTTGAATTCTGATATTTTATCTGGGGTTTCAGCCTATGGTTTCGGGGGGGTCCATTCTCGTCAATTTTTGGATTCTACGTACCTTGAAACGTATAATACCAAATTTTGAGGAGGGTTATTATTTTTTTTTCTGTGACGATTCCAAAGGTTCATTAATGAAAATAATAAACCAATAATTCTCCTAGTTTTAGACACTCTTGGAAGTCATGTCTTGGAAATTTCAATTGGTCGCCATTTTGAAACCAAACACGCTACACGTGTGAAATTTTTTGCAAAGTACTTCTAATTCTATTTTCTTTCTGAAAATGTATCGCAAGATGGAAGTTGGTATTTAGAAATCAAAAGTTGGACCCCCTGGGGGTCACATGGGACCCACCCCTGAAAAATTGGTCACACTATCAGGTGTTTTTTTTTTTTTTTTTTTTTTTTTTTTTTTTTTTTTTTTTTNTCGCTGGAAACTTGTAAACCAGCTACCCACATTGACCTCACCCAGCCTGGGTTGGGCCAGAAAAAAGAGCCAACGATACGTGGTGTTCCCAAGCGGTCACCCATCCAAGTACTGATCACGCCCGACGTTGCTTAACTTCAGTGATCTGACGGGAACTGGTGTATTCAACGTGGTATGATTGTTGGATAGAGGTGGTTTAATTTGGCATATAATCCCATGCAAAATTTCAAAACTCCACATAAAGTCATTCAAATGATATTCAGGTGGTCTCGGACTTTTGGGACACGCAATATAAGTATCACAGCCTATTTAGACTAGATGACAGAAACCACAGGACCGCCGCGTCGATGTCTTTGGTGTACGTTTTTTGCTTACCCGACACCAAACGTCTGGGTGCCCCGCTATACATCTGTTTTAATATAATATAGAAGAAGAAATGTAAGGGGAGTAGGACGCCTGTGTTTTTTTGTTTTTTTTT
>CM022876.1:1950231-1961214 GCA_012654025.1 Pachypsylla venusta | reverse complement strand
CATTGATCATGATTTGTTATTAATAGAAGTAATTTAACATCATTAGTTTATATTATACATCATGGATACTTATATTTAATGTTTAGGTTATTTGCTTTTGAGGATCCATGCATTTTTGTATAGGGGCCCGTAACTTTTCAATCCCGGGCCCAAATTTTCTCTTGGTGGCCCTGGTCATTGCCTTTAACAAAATTTAAAAACAAATTGTACTCACCATGTGTATTAATAGTACACGTTGTATTATTTCCTCTGTCCATGACGACAACACTTGTCGCTAGAGCCGCCATTCTATATTTAATAAAATAAAAAATTAAATACAAATATTTCAAATTATTCCTGAAGAAAACAGAAACACAATTAAATAATTAATAAGAAAGAAATATTAATTAATTAATGAAACAAATATTTCGTGTTGGTTAATTTTTTTCGCTCAAAAATACCGCGAACCGTCGCTCACAACAACTATCACTGAAATGATAAAGATTCAAAAATGTAAACAAAAAATGAGAAATTGTTGGTTTGAAAATTATGAGATAGAATGATAAGGAGAGAGAGGGGAAGAATGATAAATGAGGGGGGTGGGGGAAGAAATATTGGCTAAGGGGTGGGGGGGGGGGAATATGACTCCGGGGAGAACCGTAAGGTACCATAGTTGTGGGATTTTTGTCGTGTGCGACGTGACACATCGCTAAAAAAATCCCACCAACCATATTTTTATATTTTCTACTTCTCCTTTGTTTTGTTTTTAACTTTTTATGTTTACTTGTTAGCTTTATTGACATATTTTAACCCCCCCTCGACAGATTAGGAAACGTTTTTACGGCCATGCCTTTATTGCTTGAGCAAATTTTTTTCCCCCAAACGGGAAAAATATTTTGAAAACGGGAAAAATATTTTGACCGTGATATTTTCCCTTGTTCGGGGACCTTACGGTTCTCTCCTAAGTCGGACCCGAGATAGAACGATAAGGAAAGAGAGGGGAAGAATGATAAATGGAGGGGTTGGGGGAAGAATGATAAGGACTAAGGGGTGGGTGTAGAATGATACAAGATAGGAAAGGAGGGGAAGGAGTATGTCAGATTTCCCCTACTTTGACAAGTGTAGGAGAAATTATAGGCGTTCAGTACTGCATTTTAAAATTAACAATTTTTGGTGATATTCACAAATCTTGCATGAAAAGAAAGTGCGTACTGGAGACTTGCTAGTATGTCAATTATTTACATTGGACTCGTCACTCTTGCCAATATGTCAATTATTTGAGGCTGTGCCATGTGGCTGTCCACATGGGTTCGCACCCTCGTGGTCCCGGCTATTTTTCCCGCCCAATCCATGCTGGGTGAGGTCAATGTGGGTAGCTGGTTTGCAAGTTTCCAGCGAATGGAGGGTGAAACCCCCGTCTTGAATAACCAATAGATGTTAAAGAGACGTTAAGCCAAATTGAAAAAAAAAGTTCATTTTTAATTTAAATTGGCTTAACGTCTCTTTAACATCTATTGGTTATTCAAGACGGGGGTTTTATGTACTCCATTCGCTGGAAACTTGCAAACCAGCTACCCACATTGACCTCAACCAGCCTGAGTTGAGCCGGAAAAATAGCCAGCATCATGAGGGAGCGAACACACGTGGACAACCAACATGTTAGAACCTCGCTGAACGTTGCTTAACTTCAGTGATCGAACGGGAACTGGTGTATTATACAACGTGCCATAGACACTAGCAGTTGATTTTTAAAACAATCGATGGACATATTTTTTTTTTAATAAATAATTATGTTCCGAGTTTACATCAGAAGAGTAAAATCAAATCGACACTTTCAATTGAACACTACATTGAAAACTAGGTAACCTATGATGGGCCTTTATGATAGGAAGCAGGTCAATGACCCCATGACCTTTATGATAGGGAACAGGTCAATGACCCCTAATCTTTATGATAGGGAACAGGTCAATGACCCCCTAGACCTCAATTATAAACCTAATAGTAACAAGGTTGTTCTTCCTGGTCTAGTGGATATCACACTGGCATTGCACTTGGGGGACCCGGGTTCAAACCTCCGCGGGGTCGGAAATTTTTCGACTTTGTGCTTGTGAGGACGATTGAGTAGCGACCAGTAGCGACATTACCAGAGTAAAAAGATTAGAATTTTGAAGAGATTATTAGTGCAGGAGGCTCTTTCTTAGTAATGCTGTGATATCCACAAAAATTGTGAATAGGTCATTGGGCCTTACCACAAAGAAATTATTGTGGTGATGATAAACAAGTCTTCTATTTGGGATTGGCGTGGCCTTCCTGAATTCCACCATGCCACAACTTTCGTTCGGTGCCTACACTCTTTAGCTATAACTCTTTCCTGGCACGGTGCCCTAGCTAGCTCCTCACAGTATCAATTGAAACTGCGTAGAAACTCACTTTTTGCTGATGATCTCTCATCATTGGTTTGAAGCAGTGTTTTTTAAAGGCTGGATGCCCTTCCTAACACCAAACCTTCTGTATTTACACGGGATTAGGACCGTCACCTAATGAAGCTGGCTTGCTCCCCTCGGTGGGCTACATTGATGGTATAACTTTACATCATAATTTTATTCAGATAAATATTTAATTTTCTGATAAAATAATAATAATATAATATTAAAAACAATATATTTTTTATTTTATTATTACAGAATTATGTTTTATAATTGTAACGCGTTTCAGTAACACTAAAATAAATTGATAGCTAATTTAATTGCTAAACCAATAGCTCTGCCAATATCTAGCACATGGGTTCATTATTTTATCTTTAACCGGATACGTCACGTGAGTGGACAAAAGTATCAGGAACTTTTTTTTTGGGCTTAACACGTCTCTTTATCATCTATTGGTCATTCGAGACAGAGGATTTAACCTCCAAACTGGATACTTGCAAACTAGCTACCCACACTGACATCACCCAGCAAGGGCGTACACAGGATTTTTTTTCGGGGGAGGCTGGCTGGGCAAAATGTATACCATAACAGCATCGCGGCGTTGAACCCATCTACGACCATACCACGTTGAATACACCAGTTCCCGTCAGATCACTGAAGTTAAGCAACGTCGGGCGTGGTCAGTACTTGGATGGGTAACCGCCTGGGAACACCACGTATCGTTGGCTCTTTTTTCCGGCCCAACCCAGGCTGGGTGAGGTCAATGTGAGTAGCTGGTTTGCAAGTTTCCAGCGAATGGAGGGTAAAACTGCGTCTTGAATGACCAATAGATGTTAATGAGATGTTAAGCCAAATTAAAAAAAAAACAAAAAAAAAACAGTTTTTAAAGCAGGACCAGACACACACACGGACCAATGGCTGAAACTCGAGATTCGGGTTCTGGGGACCCCAAAACGTGTTTTGGCATTGAAAACTCGACATCGAAAATTTCAGCCAAGTACAATACTTTCCTTTTTATAGGATAAGGAATGTAGAAAATGTAAGTATCCCAAAAAGTGTTTTCTGCGTGACATTGAAAAAGAAGATTAGGGTTAGATGATATACACTCGCCGTACTCGCGTTTCACATTTGATGGCTTAACCTGAAAAAAAAATTCGGGGGAGGCTATAGCCGGCCAGCCCCCCCCCCTTGTGTACGCCCCTGTCACCCAGTCTGGGTTAAACAGGAAAAATAGCCAGCATCACGAGGGCGCGAACCCACGTGGACATGGGTGTACAACCTCGCTGGACGTTGCTTATTTCAGTGATCCAACGGGAACTGGTGTATTCAACGTGCCATAGACGCTGGCTAATTAGTAAGATACCATTACATATCAAATCAGAAATGAGAAAATTATAGGGTGGAAAAATATATACAGAGTGTTCGAAAAGTCCCGCAACGGATTTTTTTTTTATTTTTAACGTCTAAAGATGGAAACTTGAAATTTTATAAGTAGTTTTAACACAAATTAATCTATTTTTTGGCGTAATTAAAATTTCTACAGGGTATCTCAAAAGTGGGTAAACAGACACTAACTTTCGATTTTTAAATTGAAACCCCTATTTTTTATTTCATATTCAAATTTTACGTCAAATTCTACACACAATCAACTCTTCACTCGATACATTGATCAAATGGATCCCTGATCAAACCCGCCCAATCATTAATTTTTCTTCGGAATAAAAGTGATAAAACCAAGAGTGTAATACATCAAATCAGTCAAGCTTTTTATGCTGTATCTCGTGGTACCATTGGTTTTTAATTTTTTACACTTTTTATACCCAAGTAGGGTAGAAATTCATTTTTTGTTGATGTGATTTACCTTCTTTTTTTTCGAAAGTTGGTGTCTGTCGGTGAGTGATAATGGGAGTCAATTCATTTCCTTGAAGTTCGAGGATTATCTCAAAGATAGGTCCATTACACACCTAACATCAGCTCCCTACCACCCTGCATCGAATGGTCTTACAGAAAGGATGGTCCAAACGGTGAAACAGGGGTTAAAGACAGAGTGTCTACTAAATCGTCAAAGTGAAATTCCCTGACTTTTCCAGGTTTTTTGTCTACTTTTCCAGATTTTCCAGTGTACTTTTTCAAGATTTTGACTCCCCCATCTGACTTCAAAAAACACAATAATGGGCCAGGGACCCCAAAAACTATACAGCAAATTTCCTTCATACCCTAAACATGTATACCAAAATTTTTGAGAAAAACAATAATGAGCGCCGCAGGCAAAATTTTTTGGGAAAAGCATGTTCACGCATAAAATTGGCCATTGAGATAAAAAAAAACAACTCAATTTGAAAAATTCCCTGACTTTTGGCGTTTTTTCCTAAATTCCCTGACTTTTCCCTGACATTTCCAGTCTCCTAAAATTCCCTGACAATTCCAGGTATTCCAGGATTTCCATGTTAAAGAAAATGGAAAGTGAAGGAGGCGATATAGAGACTAAATTAATCAAATTTCTAGTTCAACATCGGAGGGCTCCTCACTCATCCACTGGTATTAGCTCCTACGAAACAATGTTCGGAATGGAAATAAGAAACAATTTGAGTCTCTTAAAACCCACAATTTTCACATCTCAAAATCAAAAATGTTATACGACGAAGATATTCAGAGTGGGGGGAACCCGTTCAAATACGAAATTATAGGGGACCTGAAAAGTGGTATTTTGAAGAAAACTTTTTTGTTTAGGCCTTAGTTTGGGAGTTATCGCTAAAAACGTGATTTTCTTTGATGAGCTCATTCATAACTCCTTTAAAAATGGTCCGATTTTCAAAAATTAAAATGATCTGAAAAGCTAATTTTAAGCAGCATTTATTTAGTTTTAACGTAACAAAATGGCGGCTATTTGAAATTTTCAAGTTAGATTTTCTCGAAAACCACTCTATGGATTTTTAATTTTTTTTCTCTCATTTTTGTAGAAATAAAAAACACCACAAACTTTACTCCAAACAATTTTCCGAAATATTAACCCTTATGGTTTTTTTAATGCTGAACGTCTATTGACCAATTTAAAAAGCGTTGAGACTTAATCATTGATGCTAACTTTTTGGCTAGCAGTAGGTAAAATTTCTATAAAAAAACTTACCTTTTGCTATTCTAGGCTCCCTCGAACTGTCTTATATTCTTTTCTATGCACTTTTGCCACCTCAAAAACATGTTCTGCGTCACAGTTTTTCGTAATACATCCGGTCTGGCACTTATTTCTTGGACAGCTATTAAAACTCTTCTTCAGATGCAACTTGGGTTTGATAAACCAAGGAGTGCATGTAGCCCCACAAATAGTAGTCCTAGGGGTTTAAATCGGGACATCTTGCTACCCAACTCCTGGACCCACCCCTACCAAGCCACCTTGACACATGCACTTATTAGTTAGTTTATCAAACCCCAGTTGCATCTGAAAAATAGTTTTAGTAGCTGTCCAAGAAATAAGTGCCAGACTGGATGTATTACGAAAAACTGTGACGCAGTTATTGAGGTGCCAGAAGTGCATAGAAAAGAATATTGCTGGCCAAAATGTTAGCATCAATGATTAAGTTTCAACGCTTTTTAAATTGGTCAATAGACGCTCAGCATTAAAAAAATCATAAGGGCTAATATTTCGGCAAAGTGTTTGGAGTAAAGTTTGTTGTGCTTTTTAAAACTATAAAAATCAGATAAAAAAAATTAAAAATCCATGGACTGGTTTTTGAGAAAATCGAATTTGAAAATTTCAAATGGCCGCCATTTTGTTACATTGATTCGGAGCAAGTCATTGTGTACAACTAAATAAATGCAGATTAAAATTAGCTTTCCAGATCATTTTAATTTTTGAAAATCGGACCATTTTTAAAGGAGTTATGAGCTCATTAAAGAAAATCACGTTTTTAGCGATAACTCCCAAACTAAGGTCTAAAAAAAAAGTCACACCTGTAAAAAGTGATTCTTTTTTCATGCTCTACAACTCCTATTCATTTGATACAAACAACCTGAATCACCCTGTATAGTCAAATACTCAAATTAATCCTGCCTCTGCTGGGGATTGAACCCACACCCTACTGTTTATCAGGCGAGCGTTCAACAACTGAGCTACCAAGGCAGGTAACTTGTCAATCTGATTTGGCAATTGTAATAGAATAATGAACAACGGATTAGAATTCATGGGGTCTTCAACAGTTTTCAGTTTGTGGGCCACATTCATTTTCCAAAAAAAAAATGCACAAATAGGTGACCGCGTGACGGTATTTATTTAAAATAAAAATTACTATAATGATAATATCTAGTCTACTCTAATATAAACAATATAGGATAAAATAACAAAATTATAGTGACACGATAATAGTAACACTAATAAAAAATACTATAAAAAATTCATTTCATTTTCACTGTTTATCCTTCCATTTTGTTTGGTGGACGGGAAAATATTATTAAGTGGACAATCTAGATACAACCTAACTAACTAAAGACCTTTTCAATAAGGATGGGTTCATGTTGGCAGTCTGTGGCGGCCATGTTGTTTCTGTGGTGTATGTCTAATCTGTTGTCTATTATTAGATTACAGTCTGTGGCGTCCATGTTGTTTCTGTGGCGCATGTCTAATCTGTTGTCTATTATTCCATTACAGTCATTGGCGTCCATGTTGTTTCTGTGGCGCATGTCTAATCTGTTGTCTATTATTTGATTACAGTCTGTGGCGTCCATGTTGTTTCTGTGGCGTATGTCTAATCTGTTGTCTATTATTCGATTAGAGTCTGTGGCGTCCATGTTGTTTCTGTGGCGTATGTATGTCTAGTCTGTTGTCTAATATTCGATTAGTTTGTGGTGTCCATGTTGTTTTTGTGGCGTATAGCTAATCTTTTTTCTATTATTCGTTTACAGTCTGTGGCGGCCATGTCGTTTCTGTGGCGGACTGTTGTTTTATGACACATCTCTAGTCGCCACAGGCTGCCAACATCGACTCGCTTTCATAGAAAAACTGTATTTTTAACTAATAACTAAAATATTGCCAACTACATAAATCAAATTATATGAAAAATAATACTAAAAAACAAATGATTTAAAAAAAAAAAAAAATAATAAGAGAAACAATATTATTAATTTAAAACAAATAAATTATTTAAATAATACATTTTACTTGAAATAATAGAAATCGATTCAGATTAATTAGATATTGACTGAAATAAGTGAACTCTAGTTTTAACTCTGCGATTTTTCTTTAAGTCCGTTTGTCTATTCCTTTCACGATAACTCTCCTTAGTTCAATTTTGATGAAATTTGGTATGGACACTTGAAGAGTTTTCGGCCCTTTTTGGGATTGCTCAAGCCTCGTGGTTTTAACCGAGTGAAGAAGGGGTAGCCCTGCTAGTTATGTTGTTGTAGCAGCAGGCAACGGATCATCAAATTTCGGGGACGGTATCTTCTGTTAGACCCAGATCAAGGAATGAAGCCACATATTTAGGTTTCTCCCACAGATCTCACACTGTCAGAATTAGTGGGGCAAATATAAGCTGAAATCAGCAACCTGCTAGTCTATAATAATAAAACTCAATGTAACAATTAGTGATACATACATAAATATATGTATGTATGAATCACTAATTGTTTAGCCAAAACGGTAAGAGATATCGAAAAATTGACGAGAATGGACCCCCCCGAAACCATAGTCTAAAACCCCAGAAAAAATATCAGAATTCAAAAATGTCAAACCGTTTTCGAGTTACGGCCGATTTTTTACCGAATTTAGCCTGTCATGGTCCTATATCTCAAATTTTTTCGCGACAACATATCAACTCAAAGCGAGAAAGTTTTAGGTGACCCTTTTAACCTTAATTTGGAACACAGTTTGCAAAAAACGGTCCAACCGTTTTCGAGTTATGGCCGTTTTTCCGATTTTTGAAAGGGAAATCATAGAATACTATTGGCACGGGACCGACCATGCCTCTAAGGCGCCAAGCTACAGACCGTAGCGAAGCACGGGCGAAACAGCTAGTTATCAATAAAATTGGATTTTAACAAAGCGTAAGTTATCGAACAAGAGTTTGATAAAAGTATCTGAATCGATTTGTTTAATTTGAAAATATTGAAAAAGAAAGGTGAAATAAATTTACATTGCACGAAATAATATGTAAGGACGGTTAATAAAAAAATATAAAATATTTATTTTAACAAACAACAACCTAATCATAAACAGTAAGAGTCGAGTCCACCAATGGCAAGCTGAAATTAATATTAAGACAATATGTAGGATGTAGGGGAGAGTGGGGCAAGTTGTACAACGAGGCACGATGAGCCTCTCAAAAGAATATAAAATATTTCTTTTAACAAACTACAACCATAAACAGTAAGAACCGAGTCCACCAATGACAAGCTATAATTAATATTAAGACAATATGTAGGGGAGAGTGGGGCAAGTTGTACAACGAGGCACGATGAGCCACTCAAAAAAATTTTCTTATATTAATTTAAACTAAATATTGGTGAACCTAACTCTAAATAAATCTTTAATAATAATATAAATTAATAGGTTACAGAAAAAAAAAAAAAAAAAAAAAAAAAAAAAAAAAANAAAAAAAAAAAAAAAAAATTGAGGAGTTAATTTTGGACGCTAAAATATGGAGTTCTAAAATTTTAAATTGTAAAATTAATTTGGACGTTACAATAAAGTAGTAAATTATTCCTGTTTAAAATTAAAAAATAATTATTGTTATTATTTACAAATAAAATAAATATAATAATATCCTAAAATTATTCACAACACTATTTAAAGTACTTTGGATGGATATTTCTGCAAATATATAAAAATAACAAATAAAAAATAATAATAGGTCAAATATTTTTCTCCTAAAAACTTGCTTTTCTTTTTCGGGATTTTGCACTGAAATTTAGCTGATTTGTTTTTTAAACCCAGAAATTGGCATGCATTGGAAAGAACATAGCCCGCTAAGCTTTAAAATAATACGAAAATTTTGGGCTCCTTCACTACAAAATTTGTTTGTTTTTCTCTTCGGGATTTTGCACTGAAATTTAGCTGATTTTTTTTATCCCGAAATTGACATGCATTCGATAAAACAATAGCCGTACGCTAAACTGTAAAAAAATAACACTAAAATTTTGGGCTTATTCATCGCAAAATTTGCATTAGAGCGAAAACGACATATATCCATTGGAATATATTGTCTACCCTGTCTGTGTACACCTAATTAGGGTTCACCTCGTATATTTAAGTTAAATCGGCCATGTATAATCCGAATTCGCAAAAAAAGGGCTCCATACAATTGATATTCATTTTTTATAAGTTTTTGGTCGTAAAGGTCGCCTTCTCATTTCTCTATCTACCTCTATGTCTTCAATTTTTTGTGTTAAAGCTAACTTTTGTTGTACAGCCAAACGTAGAATTTGGTTCAAAGCTTTCTTTTCATCCAACTCTTCTTTGAGTTGTCGTTGCAGTTCGTCCACTTGGGTGACGTATTCTTCACAACGAGCAGCGAACATTGCACGTAAACCTGGAATTTAAAGTTAATGAAAGGGAAAATGTATTTCTTTGTGTTATTATAAATTTTGTGGGCATCATAGCATTACAAGAAATTTAACAATCACTTTAATACACCAAATTATACTCAACGATTCCCTCATAATGCTACCACTTGTTGCTATTATCATAGCTACTCAATTGTCCTCAGGAGGCTCAGTTACCCCCAAACACAACCAGACCAGAAAATTCGAAGAAGAAAAAAATTCAAACTTTCGACCCCACCAGGATTCGAACCCCGTTATCTCCCTGGTGCAAGCCGAGTGTGATGCACACTCTGTCACGGAGATGTCATGAAAGGGAAAATGCATATCAGGTCGGTAGAACACGGAAGTTAAACAATATCCAGTGAGGTTTTACTAAGCGGGTGACCATGAAGATTCTCCCACTCGTGATTTTGACTATTTCCAGTGCAATCCAGGCTGGGTGAGGTCAATGTTTGTAGTTGGTTTGTAAGTTTCCAGCGAATGGAGTGTAAAGCTCTCGTCTCAAATGACCAATAGATGTTAAAGAGACGTTAAGCAAAAAAAAAAAACCCAGACTGAATTATGTTGGCCAAAAAGAAATCAAATGAGGTGTACAAATTTCGTACATTATTATTATTCATTCTGACGATTTTTCTNAAAAAAAAAAAAAAAACAGACTGAATTATGTTGGCCAAAAAGAAATCAAATGAGGTGTACAATTTTCGTACATTATTATTATTCATTCTGACGATTTTTCTCTTTTAACCATCTCCAATGACCAATAGATTTAGAAGAGACGTTAAGCCAACATTATTGAAAAAAATCACATCTCGGACAGTTTTCAAGATAAAAATAAATTTATTTGACTCGGTACATGCAAAAGCGTCATCAATCATAAATTTAACGAAAATGATAGAAATTGATTTTCTTTTTACATAAAAGGGAACAAATTCACAGTTTTACGAAGAAAAAAAAACATGTTTTGTGTGTTTTGGTTGATTATTATCAATTATAAACTTTTGGAATCGTCGCAAAAAGAAAAATACTATTTTTTTTTTTTTTGGAG
>CM022876.1:1918573-1945923 GCA_012654025.1 Pachypsylla venusta | reverse complement strand
ATTTAAAAGTGAGTTTTCTCGTATTTTCCACCATTTAATCGTGAAAATTAACCTTCTACTTTCAATTAATCATATTTTAAGTTAGGTTAGTTGCTCAGAAAAAAATAATAGTATCTATCTGGTCCCGAAAAAAAAACAAAAAAAACTCAAAATTTGATATTTAAAAATCGAATAAAAAAATTATCAAAATCGGTAACCGGTCGGGTGGAAAAAAAGAAGAAAAAAAATTCCCACCCTTCTTTCTTGTGAATACAATGAAAACTGTTGACAGCTACTGATCTAAGTCAAACACTTACTATGTCAGTACAATGAATGATCCTGAGGATATCTCAATTGAAGCAATACCACTGAGCATTGTTCACAATCGACTTTCGACTTACTTGAAAAGGTTGCCGCATCTTCTTTCAACATTGCCAATTCGTTTCTTAATTTGAGCATTGTTTCCGACACAATTGACTTCTCGTTGTCCTATTTTGCTTTCAAATTGTTCAAAGCCACTTCTGCCGTGTTCCTGTTTGATTTCAGCACAAACTCTACTACTTACTTGAAAAGGTTGCTGCGTCTTCCTTCAACTTTGCCAATTCGTTTCTTAATTTGAGCATTGTTTCCGACACAATTGACTTCTCGTTGTCCTATTTTGCTTTCAAATTGTTCAAAGCCACTTCTGCCGTGTTCCTGTTTGACTTGAGCACAGTTCTTAAGGTTGCAATTTGTTCTCTTTTGGTTGACAATAGACTTCTCAATTTGATGATTTGTTCTTGATAATCTTGCACCTCTTCGTTAACAGCTGGTGTAATATCTGCTGGGGGGAAAAATTAATAAGAATAATGAGCTGCAGCTCTAGCTTGTTTGAGGATTTTTTAAAAAAAATATTTTAATTTTCGTCGGATCGACTTTTTCAAATTAGATAGAAAAGATAATGAACATATTTTTAAATTCTAGATCTGATTATATTCATACGATAGTTCACAATTTCTAAGGTTTTGATCATGACAATGTCATATCAATGCAAGATGTTAGAAATTGGGAACTATCATATCAATATATCTTAAGAACTAGAAATCCAGACGGTCTAAACAATAGATAAAAAAGTACAGCAAGATCAAAGTCATCAAATATGTACAACTGCCGATACGCAGACACCAAAATGTGGCCAAATTTAACCTATTCAGATCTAGAATTTAAAAGTATGTTTATTTTCATTTCTATCTAATTTGAAAAAGTCGATCCGACGAAAATTAAAATATTTAAAAAATCCTTCCTCAAACAAAGAACCTAAAGTCACCAAAGACTTTCATTTAATATAATTAATATTCAGAAGTCTGTGTGGTAGGGGTTCTCTGTTCAACCAATATCGTGGACCAAACGGAAGTAGACAGCAAATTAATGGGAATGGTCCCCCCGCCGCCATGGTCTAGGACCTCAGAATTTTTTTATCCGAACAGAAATATTAAACCATTTTTGATTAAATTAATTATCATTTTGAAATTTTTAAATTGAAAAAAAGTTATCATTTTGAAAATTTGGCAAGTCACAGTCCGACATCAATAATTCAAAGCGAGAAAATTTAGGGTCACCAACCGTTTAGTAGTTAGTTCTTAATTTAGGACATAGCTTGTAAAATTACAACTGGTGCACGAATGAGACGAATGCCTTAATGTGGCGAGATGTTAAGAGTAATGCCTCAAAGTGGCGAGATGTTAAGACTAATGCCTCAATGTCGCGAGATGTTAAGACTAATGCCCCAATGTGGGGAGATGTTAAGACTCATGCCTCAATGTGGCGATTTATTAAGACTAATGCCTCAATGTGGCGAGATGTTAAGACTAATTTCTCACCATCTCCACTTGTCTTTGTCTTCATTCCATTTATAGTCACTTGTACCGCACTTCTCAAATGTCCAATTTGATCTTGTATCGTAGAAATATATTTGGCTATGAGTGACACATCCGATAAACTTTCCAACTCTTTAATCGGAACATCCGACTTGAGTTTTGCACAAAGGAGTTCTATTTTGTTTACACTATCTCGTTCTGCACAATCTTTCAAAACATCTTCCGATTTTTCGTGGTCTAACAGAATTCTGAAAATAAAATAAAAACAAATGTTAAACGTTATGTGAAAAAAGTACCTACCACTTACGTTGGCCCTCAAGATGATTGGTTCTTCGCACCGGGGCCACCCGTGCCATCGGGCACGGCCAAAGACCATCAACGCCGTTCCGACGACAACTCACTATGTTTTTCTTTCGTCGGAGCTGTTCATCCCAGTCGTACTGCTCCAGATACTTCTTCAAAGAGTTAATATATAATTCCTTGCTGAATCCTGAAGTATCTGATCCTTGTCCTCTATGTATGCTGGCTGCTCATGATGTAAATCATTGATTCAACTGTCCATCAAACCCAACCAATCTAGAGCCGTCAGCATTATGGACAGATCCTGTTGGAGAGGCCGCCTTTCTTGGCCTGGAGACATAGTGAGAGTCGCTGAGAACGCTATGAACAACAACAACAACCACTTACGTTTCTTCCCTAGATTGTTGGATACTCATCAAAGGTTAACAGCCATGGGGCTGGTTTGTAACAAATCGCTTTGAGTTGTTGATACTTGAGAGTCCTCACTGCATGGGTAATGGAAAAGATATCGTTTCCGACCCTTCGTTTATTCGCCTTTTACGACTGGCATGGTCTCGGGTGCCTTGGAAATATTCTTTTTAAGTCCCCCTTATCCACAGGGGAAACATATTACGTATATTTCAATTATTTGCCTACGACGTCTGCGTGACAGAGTGCGCATCACACTCGGCTTGCACCAAGGAGGTTCCGGGTTCAATTCCTGGACGGGTCGAAAATTTGAAAAAGGTTTTTCAAATTTTCTACTTGATCTGGTTGTATTTGAGGGTAACTCAGCCTCTTGAGGACAATTGAGTAGCTATGGTAATAGCGACAAGTGGTAGCATTGTTAGAGTAGCTTAGGCTTAGTGACATTGGCCCACAAACACTGTGACATAATAACACAAAAGGAATATGCATTTCAATTATTTATTATTGAAAATTATAAACCAAATTGGGCTATTTTTCTGCGGTTGAAAAAAGTTGATTCCTCCGATTAAGAATCTTCAAAATGTCCCAAATTCAACATAGTTCTGGCATTCGAGATATCTATCGCAAAGAATCAGATTACCTGGAAGGAGTCACTTTGTTGACAGCACACACATGATGATAGAGTTGGGCCAATTCATCTGACACTCCTAAAAGATCATTTTGTGCATTCCCCAAAGAAGTGCTCGCTTGACCTGCAAGTTCACCTAAAAGTTTCACGTCACTTTGTAATTCTAAAGCTCGTTGTTCTGTTTTTAGGAGCTGCAAGAAAAAAACAACGGCAAGTTTAGGTTTAGTAACAACAACGGCAAGTTTAGGTTTAGTAACAACAACGGCAAGTTTAGGTTTAGTAACAACAACGGCAAGTTTAGGTTTAGTAACAACAACGGCAAGTTTAGGTTTAGTAACAACAACGGCAAGTTTAGGTTTAGTAACAACAACGGCAAGTTTAGGTTTAGTAACAACAACGGCAAGTTTAGGTTTAGTAACAACAACGGCAAGTTTAGGTTTAGTAACAACAACGGCAAGTTTAGGTTTAGTAACAACAACGGCAAGTTTAGGTTTAGTAACAACAACGGCAAGTTTAGGTTTAGTAACAACAACGGCAAGTTTAGGTTTAGTAACAACAACGGCAAGTTTAGGTTTAGTAACAACAACGGCAAGTTTAGGTTTAGTAACAACAACGGCAAGTTTAGGTTTAGTAACAACAACGGCAAGTTTAGGTTTAGTAACAACAACGGCAAGTTTAGGTTTAGTAACAACAACGGCAAGTTTAGGTTTAGTAACAACAACGGCAAGTTTAGGTTTAGTAACAACAACGGCAAGTTTAGGTTTAGTAACAACAACGGCAAGTTTAGGTTTAGTAACAACAACGGCAAGTTTAGGTTTAGTAACAACAACGGCAAGTTTAGGTTTAGTAACAACAACGGCAAGTTTAGGTTTAGTAACAACAACGGCAAGTTTAGGTTTAGTAACAACAACGGCAAGTTTAGGTTTAGTAACAACAACGGCAAGTTTAGGTTTAGTAACAACAACGGCAAGTTTAGGTTTAGTAACAACAACGGCAAGTTTAGGTTTAGTAACAACAACGGCAAGTTTAGGTTTAGTAACAACAACGGCAAGTTTAGGTTTAGTAACAACAACGGCAAGTTTAGGTTTAGTAACAACAACGGCAAGTTTAGGTTTAGTAACAACAACGGCAAGTTTAGGTTTAGTAACAACAACGGCAAGTTTAGGTTTAGTAACAACAACGGCAAGTTTAGGTTTAGTAACAACAACGGCAAGTTTAGGTTTAGTAACAACAACGGCAAGTTTAGGTTTAGTAACAACAACGGCAAGTTTAGGTTTAGTAACAACAACGGCAAGTTTAGGTTTAGTAACAACAACGGCAAGTTTAGGTTTAGTAACAACAACGGCAAGTTTAGGTTTAGTAACAACAACGGCAAGTTTAGGTTTAGTAACAACAACGGCAAGTTTAGGTTTAGTAACAACAACGGCAAGTTTAGGTTTAGTAACAACAACGGCAAGTTTAGGTTTAGTAACAACAACGGCAAGTTTAGGTTTAGTAACAACAACGGCAAGTTTAGGTTTAGTAACAACAACGGCAAGTTTAGGTTTAGTAACAACAACGGCAAGTTTAGGTTTAGTAACAACAACGGCAAGTTTAGGTTTAGTAACAACAACGGCAAGTTTAGGTTTAGTAACAACAACGGCAAGTTTAGGTTTAGTAACAACAACGGCAAGTTTAGGTTTAGTAACAACAACGGCAAGTTTAGGTTTAGTAACAACAACGGCAAGTTTAGGTTTAGTAACAACAACGGCAAGTTTAGGTTTAGTAACAACAACGGCAAGTTTAGGTTTAGTAACAACAACGGCAAGTTTAGGTTTAGTAACAACAACGGCAAGTTTAGGTTTAGTAACAACAACGGCAAGTTTAGGTTTAGTAACAACAACGGCAAGTTTAGGTTTAGTAACAACAACGGCAAGTTTAGGTTTAGTAACAACAACGGCAAGTTTAGGTTTAGTAACAACAACGGCAAGTTTAGGTTTAGTAACAACAACGGCAAGTTTAGGTTTAGTAACAACAACGGCAAGTTTAGGTTTAGTAACAACAACGGCAAGTTTAGGTTTAGTAACAACAACGGCAAGTTTAGGTTTAGTAACAACAACGGCAAGTTTAGGTTTAGTAACAACAACGGCAAGTTTAGGTTTAGTAACAACAACGGCAAGTTTAGGTTTAGTAACAACAACGGCAAGTTTAGGTTTAGTAACAACAACGGCAAGTTTAGGTTTANAACCTGTGTGCCAAATTTCAAGTCTCTACGTTTAGCTATCGTGGAGCTACGTTGATTATCAGTCAGTCAGTATACCAACTGGGCTTTGCGTTTTATAAGTAAAGATACATTGATTAGTAACGACTTTCTAGCTCAAATTGAAATATTAACTTACAAATAAAATAAAACAAAACACCAAAAAAATTTTTTTTTATTATTCATGAAGAAACTTGTGTTCTAATCCTTCGATTCATTATAAGTCTAGTCGAGTCGAAGGATGGTAATTGACTTTTTCGACTTCTAGTCTAGTCAAGTCGAAGAAGTCAATTACCATCCTTCGACTCGACTTCTAATTTTATTGTCTTTCTGAAAATATAGCACGATGGGGGTTCGTATTTAAGAAACAAAAGTTCGTATTTAAGAAACAAAAGTCCCATGTGACCCCTGGGGGTCACATGGGACCCGCCCCTGAAAAATGGCCAGACCATCAGGTGATTAAACTTGGGATATAATACCATGCAAAATTTCAAAACTCCAAATAAAGCCGTTCAAAAGATATTCAGGTGGTCTCGGACTTTTGGGACACGCTGCATCCTCTCCTGAGCACATCATTAGAGCTAGGTTGGTCGAAGGCTGAGTTTATTCAGAAGAAACAATATAAACTCTCAGTCAACCTAGCTCTGATAATGTACTCAGGGGAGTACGAAACTAGTCGGGTCCTACACCGAGTCCATGTTGGACAATTGTACATAATAGAGGCATGGCCGTAAAAACGTTTCCTATCCTTTCTAATTGGATTAAAATTGGTTACATCATTTTGTGGATTACCTTAACACATCTCCTCGGTGTCAAATCCGAAACTAGTCACCTCTAACACCATTTTAATATTTTTATAGTAAAGTGAAGATATTATAGGTTTTTATCTGCCTTATTATGGTTTTATTTGACATAGTATTCCAATTCAAACAAATCAACTTCACATGTTTATCATTTTATAAAATGATAAAACCACTTTAGCATACTTAGAGTATGAAATCTAGTTTTTAACTCACTTGGTTTTCCTTTCCTTCTGCATCCTTGAAAAGCACAGAAAAAATAAAATCAAAAATATAATATTTACAGGATGTCTACCAAATCGTCAAAGTGAAATTCCCTGACTTTTCCAGGTTTTTCAGTCTACTTTTCCAGATTTTCCAGTGTACTTTCTCAAGATTTTGTCTCCCCCATCTGACTTCAAAAAACACAATATTGGGGCCCATCAGGGCCCCCAAAAGCTATACAGCAAATTTCCTTCATATCCTAAACATGTACACCAAAATTTTAGAGGAAAACGATAATAAGCGCCGCAGGCGAAATTTTTCAGGAAAAGCATGTTCACGCATAAAATTGGAAATTGAGATAAAAAAAAAAAATGAATTTGAAAAATTCCCTGACTTTTCCCTGAAATTTCCAGTCTCCTAAAATTCCCTGACAATTCCAGGATTTCCAGTCTGGTAGACATCCTGATTTAACATAGGCCCAGATTATACGGAGGGCACTGGAGGCAGCCGTCAGGGGCCTCTACAAAACAAAATAATCGTTACCGTGTGGATAGGGGGACTTAAAAAGAATACTTCCAAGACATCCAAGTCCATGCCAGTCGTAAAAGGCGACTAAGGGCAGGGTCGGAAACGATATCTTTTCCATTACCCATGCAGAAAGCAAGGAGAAGATACTGCATTATATCCTTCCTATGTCCCCTGTGGATAGGGGGACTTAAAAAGAATACTTCCAAGGCACCCAAGTCCATGTCAGTCGTAAAAGGCGACTAAAGGAAGGGTCGGAAACGATATCTTCTCCATTACCCATGCAGAAAGCAAGGAGAAGCTACTGCATTATCCGTAAGGATTCTGAAGTATGAACAACTCAAGGCGAGTTGTTGCAAATCAGCGCCATGGCTGTTAACCTATGATGATGAAGATGTATACAATAAAAGGCCATACGCTAAATATAGAATTCAAAGAAAGCATACTCTATCGTGCGCCCCAATCTCTTGTTCTGCCTTTGCTTGACGTATACAATAAAAGGCCATACGCTCAATATAGAATTCAAATAAAACTTACTCTATCGTGCGACCCAATCTCTTGTTCTGCCTTTGCTTGGGCGGTCCATGACTCCAAAGCTGTAATATGAGCACTAAATTGTAAAAGCCGAACTTTGAGTGTTTGCAGTTCGGATTGATGCTTCTCAGAATTTGTTTGGGACTCTTTCAGACTCGACGTCAGCAGTTGTTTATCTCCTTCAGCCTTTAACAAAAAAATAATCAAAGATTATTACTAGATACCGGATTGTAAAGCCGATCTCCGTGGCCGAGTTGTTAAGAGCATTGACTCTTGGTCCGGAGGTTGTGGGATCGAATCCCGCCCGGAGCGAACATTTTCTGATCGAATTTTCTCGTTTCCGGAAGTGCATGGCTGTAAAAAGGAGTGTCCTGAAGTAATAGGAATGTGGTTCCGGGGCACAGATTTTTATTTAAAAAAAAAGAAAAGATACCGAATTATATCTTTATGGTTTGTTGGGTTTTGTCTTATTTTACAGAAATTCGGAATATTTCCAGCAAAACTAAAAAAAAAAAAAAAAAAAATAAANAAAAAAAAAAAAAAAAAAAAAAAAATTAGAATTTTTTGTGTTAAGGCTCAATGAACTTTTCACACATTTTGTGAATATCACAGCATTACTAAGAACCTCCTGCACTAATAATTTCTTCATACTTCTAATCTTTTTACTATGGTAATGCCGCCACTTGTCGCTACTCACATTAAAGTAGCTACTCTATTGTCCTCACGAGGCTGAGTGCACTCCGAAATCACAAGCACGAAGTTAAATACTTTCCGACCCCGCCGGGGATTGAACCCGGGTCCCTCCAAGTGCAATGCCAGTGTGATACCCACTAGATCAGGAGGACTGCTTTTTGGAGCAAAACTATGAATGAAAATACAGAACTCATTATTCTGTCGGGAAAGAAACACACTTTTTCCACTATCTCTCAGGGTAACGCGAAGCGACACAATGTCGAGCAGGAGGAACTAGAATTTGATAATTCCAATAGTTAAGTATAGGGTACCTATACATGTTTGGTACCTGTTCCAATTGTTTTTCCAATTTCTTCAATTCGTTCAAATGAATTTCACTGAACAGATCGACCGATCGGTTGTTACATTCTTTGCTTAACGTATCTTCGAATCGTTTCAATTCTTCTCCTTCTCCGTCACTTCCTGTAAAACAAAAGTCAACAATCATCAAAAGAGAAAACGTTGCCGTCGCGTTGTTCAATTAATCGTTTCAATTCTTCTCCTTCGTCGTCACTTCGTGTAAAACAAAAGTCAACAATCATCAAAAGATAAAATACAAGCCACTATTTTCATCCAATTTTGACGAAATTTGGTATACACGTTTGAAAATTTGCTGTATAGTTTTTTACAGCAAATTTTCCGCTAGTATTATTTTAAAAATTACACTTTTGTCATCTGTCTCCACCGTCCGCTTGTATTATTTTAAAAATTACACTTTTATCTGTCTCCAAGGTCCGCTAGTATTCTTTTAAAAATTACACTTTTGTCATCTGTCTCCACGGTCCGCTTGTATTATTTTAAAAATTACACATTTGTCATCTGTCTCCACGGTCCGCTAGTATTATTTTAAAAATTACACTTTTGTCATCTGTCTCCACGGTCGGCTAGTATTATTTTAAAAATTACACTTCTGTCATCTGTCTCCACGGTCCGCTAGTATTATTTTAAAAATTACACTTTTGTCATCTGTCTCCACGGTCCGCTAGTATTATTTTAAAAATTACACTTTTATCTGTCTCCACGGTCCGCTTGTATTATTTTGAAATTACACTTTTGTCAACAGTCTCCACGGTCCGCCATTATATTACAGCTTAAGTACCTGTTTGGATGTCATTCCTCCAATACTCAAAGGTACACTAAGTACCTGTTTGATCATCTGATGTCATTCCTCCAATACTCAAAGCTAGACTAAGTACCTGTTTGATCATCTGATGTCATTCCTCCAATACTCAAAGCTTGACTAAGTACCTGTTTGATCATCTGATGTCATTCCTCCAATACTCAAAGCTAGACTAAGTACCTGTTTGATCATTTGATGTCATTCCTCCAATACTCAAAGGTAGACTAAGTATCTGTTTGATCATCTGACGTCATTCCTCCAATACTCAAAGCTAGAGTAAGTACCTGTTTGATCATCTGACGTCATTCCTCCAATACTCAAAGCTAGACTAAGTACCTGTTTGATCATCTGACGTCATTCCTCCAATACTCAAAGCTTGACTAAGTACCTGTTTGATCATCTGATGTCATTCCTCCAATACTCAAAGCTAGACTAAGTACCTGTTTGATCATCTGACGTCATTCCTCCAATACTCAAAGCTAGACTACTCAAATTGAACATCGATTCACTATTCAATCTTGTGTCCAGCTCTTTTTTGAGTGCATACTTTGCTTCCCTTTCGCCTTGTAATGAATCCAGCGCGCTCTCCAATTGTTTTTCTGCTATTTTCTTTAGTTTGCCCAACTCACTCACTTGACTATGAAGTTCTAGATTATCTTCTGTTAGACGACGCTTTTCATGTTTTAAACTTTCAAATTCCACCTGAAAAAAAAAAAAAAAAAATATATATATATATATATATAAATGTTATACAAAAACTTATATTATATTCTTCGTTGTCAATGGAAACTTTACCTGACTTGATTTCAACCAACATTAATTCACTTTACCTGACTTGATTTCAACACGGACACTTGTTTCTGTAGAGTAACATTTTCTTCTTGGTGTACAACGTTAATTCAATTTACCTGACTTGATTTCAACCAACGTTAATTCACTTTACCTGACTTGATTTCAACAGGGACACTTGTTTCTGTAGAGTAACATTTTCTTCTTCCAGCTCGCTGTACTCGATGTTCAATCTTTGTTCCGAGATTTTTATTTCTTTCAATTCTTTGCGTAGTTGTTTCTTTTCATTGTCAATTCTTTCTTTTGCTAATTTCAATTCTTGAATTTCTTGACTATATCGATCACGTTCTAATGTTACTCGTTCCAATTCTTGACGAGCCTGTAAGAAAAAAAAAGTAGAAAAAACAAGTGAAAGATTGATACATAAAAGTGATGAGTCACTTAGTTTATTTTGCGTTTGCTCTTCTATCTTTTAGTCCATAATTCTATAGCCTGAGACGAAGGCCTAAAATTTTTAGGCCTTCATCTCAGTAATAATCTGAAATGGAAAATCCACTTAGAAAATTTGAAAACTCGATTAGGATCTTCTATGTTTGCAATTAAATCAATCGGAAGTCATCTCGGAGAACATTCAGCTCGCATCACCTACTTTTCATATTTTCACTCAATCATTTTATTTTTTATTTTTATTTTATTAAGGTACAATTAACAATCAAGGTTCTCTTAATATATTACAAATTATACCTGGATGAAATGGTCAGAAATTAAAGCTAAATTCAAAATTTAGTTCCATTTTGCGACTAAATTTTGTTTTATTTTTGTTGAAATAATCAACACCAGCAGCCGCGAGTTGATTAGACACAGAGAGTGGCCCCCAAGATGGTTGGATCTTCGTACCGGGGCTACTCGTGCCCTTGGGCATGGCCAAAGACCATTAACACCGTTCTGACGACAACTCACTGTGTTTTTCCTCCCTTGGACCCAGCCGTGCTGCTCCAGATACTTCCTCAAAGAGTTTGTATATAAACTCTTGCTAAAACCTGAAGTATCTGATCGTTGTCGTCTATGTATGCTGGTTGCTCATAATGTAAATCATGAGCAGCCAGCAATTATCCATAAAACCCAACTAATCTAGAGCTGCCAGCATTATGGACAGATCCTGTTGGAGAGGTTGCCTTTCTTGGCCTGGAGACACAGTGAGAGTCGTTGAGAACGTTAACAACAACAACAACAGACACAGAGAGTGAGTAGTAGAAAGGATCAGGAGAGGTTATATTATTAATGCTAAAAGTATTGTTAAAAAGTCTGTTCGAATAAATTCTCACAGTTAATCCTATGCAAGAGTTACGGTATTGTTATTTTATGAGTTACGGTATTACTTTCTGGGGAACTTCTCATCAAACTCAGGAAATATTCATTCTTCAAAAAAGAGCTCTTGGTGCTGTCTATGGTCTTGAGGACATAGCTCATTGCAAAGAGTATTTCATTGAAAAAATAATATTAACATTATGTATGTCAACAATGAACTCATTGAACGTGTCTCCAAATTTCAATATCTGGGCACATGGTTTCACGAAGCACTAGACGCCTCAGTAGAAAGAGCAAGACAAACTTTCCTAAACATGCGCAATCTAATGACAAGAAAAGATGTAAGCCTTGATCTGCGCATGCGATTGGTACGCTGCTATGTTTGGTTCGTGTTGCTATATGGCATGGAAAGTTGGGTTCTAACACAAGCTCTAGAGAAGAAGATCGAAGGTCTAGAAATGTACATCTACAGGCGCATACTGAAAATATCATACATAGATCATGTCACAAACGTGAAAGTATTAAATAGAATGTCTAAGAAAACAGAGCTCCTCTTCACCATTAAAACCAGAAAACTGGAATACTTAGGTCATATGAATCGACACCCTGATAAGTATAGGGCATTCTAAATTGTCCTTAACGGCGAATTGGAAGCCCATAGACCTCGAGGAAGAAGACGTATGTCCTGGCAAGCAGATCTGCGGAAATGGTATGGCTGCTCAACCTTAGAACTTCAACATGCTTCACTAGATAAAAATCCTATTGCAATGATGAACGCCCAACTTCGGTCAGAGATGGCGTAACAAGAAGAAGAAGAAGAAGAACATTAGATATGTGCCTCCTCATTCATAAAAACATCTCTTATCTACAATGGTATTGTAACAGTCAAACCCTACTCAGGGTGTCTACCAAATCGTCAAAGTGAAATTCCTTGACTTTTCCAGGTTTTTCAATCTACTTTTCCAGATTTTCCAGTGTACTTTTTCAAGATTTTGTCTCCCCCATCTGACTTCAAAAAACACAATATTGGGGCCCAGGGACCCCAAAAACTATACAGCAAATTTCCTTCATACCCTAAACATGTATACCAAAATTTTAGAGGAAAACGATAATAAGCGGCGCAGGCGAAATTTTTCAGAAAAAGCATGTTCACGCATAAAATTAGCCATTGAGATAAAAAAAAACTCAATTTGAAAAATTCCCTGATTTTTGGCGTTTTTTTCCTAAATTCCCTGACTTTTCCAGTCTCCTAAAATTCCCTGACAATTCCAGGTTTTCCAGTCTGGTGGACACTCTGCTACTACATGGGTACACAGGTACCTACATACAAATTTCTGATTTAAAATTAAGGAACGCTTTGAAATTCTCTCTAAAAATAAAACATTGATTTAAGAAAATACTGACGTTCCAAATGAGGTTCAATCTTTTAGTTTTTGGTTTACCTGTTTTTGGTCAAGTTCTAATTCTAGGATCACAGTATTTAATGAGGTCTCCCTGGCTGCTGATTCGGAGAGTAGAGTTTCCTCTTGTTCAATCCCTGTTTTAGTTGATATGATATGACTATTCTTGAACGAGCTTAATGCCTGTAAATAAAGGAGAAAGAAAAAATAGTTTAATTTAAGTTGTTGTGGAACTTAAGCAGAACCGTGCTTCAGCGCTTTCCTTGCAAAGAAAAAAAGAACAGACTGAATAATGTGTCCAAAAGAAATTTAAAGACGTGTATCAAGTTGCGGGACAGCCTTGATAGCTCAATTGTTGAACGTCAGTATTTTCTTAAATCAATGTTTTTTCGCCTGGTAAACAGGAGGGCGTGGGTTCAATCCCCAGCAGAGACATTAACCTGCCTCGGTTTATCACTGGTTAAGCGCTCGTCTCATTAACCTGCCTCGGTTGATCAGTGGTTAAGCGCTCGTCTGGTAAACAGGAGGGCCAGGGTTCGATCCACAGCAGAGGCAGAATTTTTTCCTCATTAATTTTGAGTATTTGACCACATAAAAATAGAACTCTAAGGGTTTGGTGGTAGAAAATGTCTCACGCATTAACCTCGCCTTGTGGTTGGTTACCTTCCACTCAGGAGTCCATTTTTTTNTTTTTTTTTTTTTTTTTTTTTTTTTTTTTTTTTTTTTTGGACCACATAATAATTGAGCTCCAAGGGTAAGGTGGTAGAAAATGCCTCAGGCATTAACCTCGCCTAGTGGTAACCTTCCATTCAAGAGTGTATTCCTTTTTCTCTAACAACCCCAGTAGTTCAGTTGGTTGAAGCGGTGAATTTGTAACCAGGAGGCTGTTGGTTCGAATCTAACTCCATTCCCGCCTACTGGTCACAATAGTTCTAAATAAAGGTCGCAGTCATATTTGGAACCAGTCTCAATAGAGACCTGTAACATAGACCTCAAAATTAAGTTGCGTTTTGTGAGTAAATTTTGTTTAATTTTTATTGAAAAAATCAACACCAGTAGCCGCGAGTTGATTAGACACAGAAATAGGGAAGTAGAAAGGATCAGGAGGGATAATATTTTTAACACTAAAAGTTTTGATCAAAAGTCTGTTCGAATAAATTCTCACAGTTAATCCTATGGAAGAGACNTTTTGTTTAATTTTTATTGAAAAAATCAACACCAGTAGCCGCGAGTTGATTAGACACAGAAATAGGGAAGTAGAAAGGATCAGGAGGGATAATATTTTTAACACTAAAAGTTTTGATCAAAAGTCTGTTCGAATAAATTCTCACAGTTAATCCTATGGAAGACCCCATGTTGGGGAAGTCAACCTTATTTTGGAGAACATTAAAAAGGAATTTTGAGACAAGCAGATCGCGACGATGACTCAGTTTTTCAATATTTAGTAGGAAGCAGACATTATCCTATCACAGAACAAACCCAGAAATCTATTTTGAACATTTAGAATTGGCAATAGCCTTAGCTAAAAACTTTTCATTGCCAACAGATGGTTCTGGACCCCACTAAATGGTGTTCAAGCGCCGCCCCTGTCCAGCTCATCAGCTTTTAATTTACCTCAATGCCCTGCCGCCCAGTTACAAAGCTAGATATACATTGAGATCCGCAGGCATATTCCTACCTGTTGCGTAATGTCCAAATCTTGTCGGGTAGTTTCATACAATATTTCCAATTCTTTAACTCTTCTTTCAAGGCTTGACTTTTCTTGTAACAAACCCAAACCAATTTCTGCACTCTGACATTTCTCTCCTAATGCTTGATCAAGCTCTCTTTGAATTTGAGTGATATCTTGTTTGAGTTTCTCAATGAGACTATCTTTTTCTGAATCCATTATGACAAACAGGATGATGGTTTAGGAAGGCAGTGGTTTCGAATAAATTCTTGTGGATGGCCAAATTATGAATAATTACCTGTTGAGACGATAAAAAAAGCGTCAATGGCACATTCAATACAAAGGTTCTTGTAAGATTACTGAAGTTAAGTAACGTTTAACTAGGTGACTACCAAGGTTGGAGCTCTCGAGATATTGATTATTTTCGACCCAACCCAGGCTGGGTGAGGTCAATGTGAGACACCTGGAAATCAATTGCTGACTAATGTTCGGATTGAAGAAATAGATAGAAATTTAACAAAGGGTACCTAATTCCCAAAGCTGCTCCAAAAATCAAATCAAATACGATGATCCGTCATACCCAAAAGTGAGGAAAAATGTTTTTAAGCTGCTGTAGCAGACTTTTTTTTTTTTTGGCTTATCGTGTCTTCATATATTGGTTATTCGAGACAGGAGTTTTACACTCCATTCACAGGAATCATCCAGTCAGAGTTGGGCCGGAAAGAAGTCAGCATCACGAGAGCGCAAGCCTACGTGGACACTCACTTGGTAAAACCTCGCTGAACGTTTCTTATCAGTGATCTAACAAGAACTCTTGCATTCAACGTGCCATACCATTGTACCAGACTTTAGATTTTATTTCCTTAACAGCTTTGAAAACCTGACGTTTCGCAGCAGTCAAGCTGATGTTATCGTGTTTGCGTGTTAGCTCTATGTAAATTTTGGAAGTTGGATGGAATTTTCTATAAGAAATAAATTTTTAATGAGGTAGATAATCTTCTTCTTCTACACCTTTTCCCGTTCAAACGGGGTCGGCGTTTCTCGTCAGTCTCTTCCAGTCATTTCTATTGTGTACTTCATTGCCTGATAGGTGTTTCTGTTGCAGATCCCCGTTTCTTCACAATTTTCCCATTTCTTCTTTGGTCTACCTCTTCTTCTGGTTCCTTGAAGTTCAATTCTTGCTGTCTTCTTACCCACATAATTTTCAACTCTTCTCTCTACATGACCATAAACCTCTGTTGTTTTTATCCTATTTCTAATATCGCAGTTTCTTATCCTGTTTATTTTTGTAACTCCACCTCAGCATTTTCATTTCAGCAACCTCCAATTTCTTTTCGTGTTTTTTCTTGATTGCCCATGTTTCTCCGCTGTAAGTCATCGCTGGCCTCACTACTGATTTGAATACCTTGCCTTTTATCTTAAGATTAATTTTCACTCCGGTCACTCAATACTCCAGTCATCCTCTTCCAATTCATCCAAGCTACGTTTATGCGATATGTAATCTCATCATCCAAGGTTCCCTGCTTGTTTATGGTGGATCCCAAGTATTTGAAACTGTCCACAGTTTTAAGTTCTTGGCGATCAATATGTATCTTAAGATAATATATTATCTTATAATATAATACTATATCTTCATTATATTATCTACCTCATTATGGTTTTACTTAACATAGCAACCCAATTTAACAAAAAATAAACTTTTGTTTACACATAAAATGGACGGAAGGGGAGACAACTTTGTCGCTGTTAATTTTCAATACATATCAGAACGTATTGCTATACCAATCAACAAAAGTTTTTTTGTAACTACGGTCTCTCGTAATTCCAACTGAATTATCACCTCTTTAGTTAAGTTGTTAAAGTTAAGAGCTCTGAGCGAACGACAGCGAAGATAATTTGACCCTAGAAGAAATGAAGATAGATGAAGTAAACAATTAGCTATATTCCTTGATAAAGCTACTTGAAAAAATAAGTGATTTTCTTAAAACAGTGTATAGTGTACTAGAATCTCTCAAATTAAATTGATTTCTATATAGTAAGCAATTATGTATTTCTTGTTCCTTGATAGAGCTATTCAATTGAGGAGAAATTTAATATGTAATTCTTACATACTGAGTACCTATGTTGTATTAGGATACCGTACCTATAACTTTGTTCTAAATTAAAATTCCGATTGCAACTGAGTTACAATATTGAAGAGTGATAAAGAATGCAAACATTTCTTGACTATCTTCGATAAAAGATAGATCATTTTTGACTGATAATACACCTACCTGATAGCAAAAAAAACACAATTAAGTTACCTGTACAATGCATTGTGTTTATTAAAGGTTTTAATTAATTCTTTTTCTGGTAATAACCTTCGATAAGAAAATTAATAACAAAATATAAAAAAAAAACACAAAAAATAATTAAAACAATTAATTAAAAATAAAACTATTTGATTATGGATAATCAATATCTAATTAAAAAGAATTTAAAATTTCATTTTTAAACGTTCTCTTTATTTCCGAATTTCCATTTTATTTCCCGTTTGTTTTTGATCATTTCCTTTTCCTTATCTTCGTCCACCTCTCCTACCAAAATTTTGATATCAGAAGATTTCAAAGTACTTTCCCCATTCTTTCTTATCAATTTCTCTGTGCTGTTATCAGCTGAATGAGAATTTTTCTCTGAGTAGTGTGATAAAAAAAGTCTAAAATGGAGAGTTGAGATTGTTATTTGAAAAAAAAAATTGATAAATAAATAGAAAAAAATAGCATTAATTATTTTGTTTCATCCATATATAACTCGAGGAATTGAAAAATTCTTTATAAAAATAATTTGAATTTTATGTATTAAAAATCCACATATATTTCTCCCCGGAGAATCAGAACGAGAAAGTTTTTAAAAAACGGCAAATTTGAAACGCGGTAAAAATTTGAAATTTGGTTACATTCTCATAAAATGGTAAACAGGGATCCTTAATTTTGTTTTTCAATTTGATTTCTAAAAATCAATTTTAATACAAGATACATATTAATTAGCAAACAATAGTTAAATTTATTTATTTTGTATTCCTCTGTAAAGTTAACAATATCTCTTTGCATTTGCCATGGATGAACAGGAATGTCCAAGATGTAAAACAACTAAGTATAGAAAGCCAACTCTCAAATTAATGGTTAACATTTGTGGACATCCTCTATGTGAAGGCTGTGTGGATTTGTTATTTTTAAAAGGTAAAGTTATTTTAATAGCAAATGTAGGTATGCAATTGTTTGTAACTAGTGGACGTAAACATAGTTACTGATGGTGACAAACTGTTATAGGGCGCTCTCGTCAGTAGCAGTGTGGTTAGGATTAGGACGAAGGCAACGTTGCCCCTTTGATTCACGAAACTATTTTTTTTTTGCCTGAAGTAATATCCTGCACGTCCATCTTTTGTCTCAAACACCAAGATATAGGAAATGTATTGGAAGAACTTCAAAGAATATTTCTTTAAAGGTTCATAAAATTGGCTAATTGTTCTGTTAACTGTTGACATCCCTTACTGTATATGGCCGCTATTTGAACGCGGATGTGCAGTGGGGTCTAAAAACAAATCAGCTAATTCTATGAATGTAAAACAGTGAATAACGAATTATATTTTTGTTAACATAAAGATCTGAGCGCACGGCAGTGCGCCAGGCCAAGTTCCAGAAAGCACCAGTGTATCTTTANCTGTGCGAAATCCTCATTTTTAATCAATTGAACTGATAGGGTCGTAATCTCGTAATTCTATGAATGTTCACCAAATCCAGATAAGACGTCCGAGAATTATCGCAGTGTTCGTACAAAAACTCATACACAGGAAAGAAAAAATCTTGCTGTTAAAAATAACCCTCAATTCGTTCGGTTCTTTAATTTCTATGTAATATTATTTTCTAGGTACTGGAAACTGTTACGAATGTAATCAACCATTAAGACGGGGCAATTTTCGTGTTCAGTTATTTGACGATAGTTCTGTTGAAAAAGAAATCGATATTCGTAAGAAATTACTCAAAGATTATAATAAAGTTGAAGAAGACTTTGATTCTTTAGAAGAGTACAATAATTATTTAGAAGAAATCGAAACTATTGTTTATAATTTATGTAACAATATAGAAATATTGGAAACTAATAAGTAAGTGAAAGTGAGAAAACAGTATGTTGTTGTTGTTGTTAACGTTCTCAACGACTCTCACTGTGTCTCCAGGCCTCTCCAACAGGATCTGTCCATAAATCTGACGTCTCAAGATTAGTTGGGTTTGATGGATAGTTGAATGATAGACAGTTGCTGGCTACATAGACGACAACGATCAGATACTTCAGGGTTTAGCAAGGATTTATATACCAACGCTTTGAGGAAGTATCTGGAGCAGCACGGCTGGGTCCAGCGGAGGAAAAACACAATGAGTTGTCGTCGGAACAATAGGAAACAGTATTAGAAAACACATTGAACTATCTCTGCATAAAAAAAAATCCTCGGTAGCATAGTGGTTAACTAAGCGCTCGTCTGATAAACAGAAGGTCGTAGGTTCAATCTCAAGCTGAGGCGGGATTAAAAAAAATAAAGCTGTAAGGGTTAGGTGTTTGTTTTTTCAGCCTCAGTAGTTCAGTTAGTCGAGGCAATGAATCTAACTCCATCCCCGCCGCTGGTTACAATAGATCTTATTAAATGTCGCAGTGATGATTGCAGACTCAATAGAGACCTAAAACCATTATAATAAAAATCGTCTTGCCGGGGACGTAAAACAGAAAATGGACCGGACATGTCAAGCCAAAAACAATAAACCATTCGCTCGACCTGAGGTAATCCACATTGTCTGGCAGAGGTTTCCTATTGCTGGCAGTGTTTCTGTTCAGAAATATCTCCAGACCACCAAGGCAGGGAAGCCTCTGGCAACATATCACGCAAAGAAAAGATTGAAGTAAAATACTTTCGGCGTGATATGTTGTGAAGCAAAACAACCCTATTACCTTGTCATAGACCGGTAATAGGATGAATACCGCAATAGCGAGAAGTAAGTGGAGAAGAATAATAAAAAAAGGTGGTAGAAAATACCTCAGACATTGATCAACCTTGCCTAGTGGTTAGTTTCCACACAAAGAGTTTATTTTTTTAGGGGAATAACAAAGCAAGCTGAACTAGTGGTTCTGTAAACTGTAGACCTCACTAATTTGTCACCATTTGGACTCAATATTGCCCAAAATCTAACCAACCTCTCGAACGCCCTTTCATAAAAATATATAAAAAAAAACATTTTTTTAAGTAGGTATGTATCTACATTTTTATGTTTTATAATTTTTGACGGTGTTCCACATGTACAAACTGTATATTTTTTTAACAATAAAATGCATATTATTATTATTATCCAACTCTGAAGAAATTTGGTATAGACATTGATTATATTCATAGAATAATAAAATATCAAATTTTGAGGGTTTTTTTTGTGACGATTCCAAAGAAAATAATAAAAAGACGATGAAAATAATAAACCAAAAATGTTGATTAAACTTTAGTAATAAAAAATGCATTCTACTTTCGCTTGAAAGGGTCTTTTTATAAATAATAACTTTTTATCATTATTAACTTTCTTTTTACCAAACCATACTTTTTTTTTAGGAAAATAGAAATCAAAGAATTAATAATGAAAAATAAAATAAAACAAAGTAAAGCAGAATATGAACTAAATGTAATTCTGGAAGAAGAAAAACATTCGGAGACATTGAAACGGAATCAAATGTTAATGCTGGAATTGGAAAGTAAGAAGAGGAAAATACACAACAAAGAGGCGCTTATAGATGAGCTGACAATGAGCACAGGTGAGAGCAATTCAGCCAACATGGACCATGCAATTATTATTTACATGGTGGAATTTTTAAGATCCAATATGACGGGGAACAAACCATGTTCCGGAGGTCATACTGAGTCTTCATCAGTTTGTGAGAGCAATTCAGCCAACATGGACCATGGGATCATTGGATAGCATTCAGCAGCACATTAGTGTTTTGAATGATATAGCATTCAGCAACACATTAGCGTTTTGAATGAGATAACATTCAGCAAAACATTAGTCTTTTGAATGGGATAGCATTCAGCATTAGTGTTTTGAATGAGATAACATTCAGCAACACACTAGCGCTTTGAATGAGATATCATTCAGCAACACCCATACCCATTCATAATTTATAATGGAAGGGTGAGGGGGGCGGGGCGTGGAAGACTTTCATTTCAAGAAAAGGGGGCGCGGTAGCAAAAAGTTTGGGAACCCCTGATCTAAACAAAAAACTTGATTCTTTCATCTAAATACAAAAAGATTTGGTTTCAAATTTTGTAATCTTTTTATCAGTCGAATTTCGAGTAGTAGTATTTCGATTAATCGATTCAGTACCTGATTTATCAGTCGTGTAACTCTTACTATTTTATTTCGATTAATCGACAATACCTAATTTATTAGTCGATATATCGTATAACTGTTACTATAGTATTTCGATTAATCGATTTATTACACAGTTTTATCGCAAGGTATACTATAAATATTTCATTTCAAATTGAACACCTTTATTTATCTCCTTGGCATTTATTACCTAATTTTATCGCAAGGTATACTATAAATATTTCATTTCAATTTGAACACCTTTATTTATCTCTTTGGCATTCAGTATCTAATTTTATCGCAACATGGACCATGGGATCATTATTTACATGGTGGAAGTTTTAACATCCCATATGATGGGGAACGAACCATGTTCATGAGGTTATATTGAGTCTCCATCAGTTTGTGAGAGCAATTCAGCCAACATGGACCATGGGATCATTATTTACATGGTGGAAATTTTAACATCCCATATGATGGGGAACGAACCATGTTCATGAGGTCATATTGAGTCTCCATCAGTTTGTGAGAGCAATTCAGCCAAACATGGACCACGGGATCATTATTTACATGGTGGAAGTTTTAACATCCAATATGATGGGGAACGAACCATGTTCATGAGGTCCTATTGGGTCTCCATCAGTTTGTGAGAGCAATTCAGCCAACATGGACCATGGGATCTACCAAATGTTTCTACCATCCACCTGCATCGGTAGCTCAGTGGTTAGGTGCTCGGCTGTTAAACAGGAGGGCGTGGGTTCAATTCCCATCAGAGGCAGGATTTTTTCCTCATTCATTTATTTGACAACGAAAAATAGAGCTCTAAGGGTTACGTGGCATTACAAGAGCATAGAAAATGCTTCAGACATTAACCTCGTCTAGAAGTAACCTTCCACTCAAGAGTCAATTTTTTTTCTTCCTAAAAGTCCAACATGCGGAGCAAAATTTGTTTTTTTTAGCATTTTCTTAATTTTGAGTCTAGAAATGGGAGAGTAGAAGATGAATGCCGCTAGATCAACAACAAACCGATTGTTTGCACTCAGGTCTCAGCTTTTTGAGAACAATTGAATAGCTACTTTAATGTGAGTAGCGACCAGTAGCGGCATTAAAATAGCAAAATGTATATTGCACTGATAGTTAAGTATAGTGTTCCTTGTAATGCTGTGATACCCACAAATCTTGGTTGTTACAATAAAATCTTCTTCATTTTCATTGTATTTTCTTTTACAGAAGGCGCCAAAGACATTGTCAGCATATACGCATCTCGTATGAACAACGACAATGTCGATCTGCAACCTGATTTGAAACCAATCGATCTTCCACGTCATTTCTCATCGGGTGTCCTCATTGGTAATTCTTTATNGCATTAAAATAGCAAAGAAATATATATTGCACTGATAGTTAAGTATAGTGTTCCTTGTAATGCTGTGATACCCACAAATCTTGGTTGTTACAATAAAATCTTCTTCATTTTCATTGTATTTTCTTTTACAGAAGGCGCCAAAGACATTGTCAGCATATACGCATCTCGTATGAACAACGACAATGTCGATCTGCAACCTGATTTGAAACCAATCGATCTTCCACGTCATTTCTCATCGGGTGTCCTCATTGGTAATTCTTTATCATCAACAGTTGTGAAACAAGAATTAGGTCCTCTTTATGAATATGAGCCTCCTGAGCCTTTAATAGATGGACCTGACTATCCTTTGTGGAGTGATTTGCCTGTTAAAGGTTATTTAAAATATATTCGAACTGAGACAGTTGAAGAGAAAGCAGGAGGTTATGTTTGTCAGATTGCTTGTATGAGAGCTTTGCAAGATGCTTTCGCCGGATTGTATAATTCAAATAAGAAAACAGTGCCTGTGTCCACAAGCTGAGTCAAATGATTCTTGTAACAATCACTGCCAGCAACATACCAAATGTTCTCATGATGGTTGGGTCCGTCCCAGGACAACTGAGAGTTTTCTTTGGACACCAACTTTTGAGTGTTGGAATTTGAAAACTCCATCAATACCAGTAACCTACCAAATGTGTGTTCACTTCCATTGTTGCAGATTTCTGGAATGATGACTGTTTTTAGAAAGACAATACAATCTGTTCTCTGTTAGTAAAATGAATATGTTTCCATTTCAATCTTATTGTGATTGTGATTCATGAGTCAATGACTCAGCAAAGTGATTTGGCTCATTTGAGTTAATCAATCACTCAAAACATATCTCTAGTGTACACCAATGTCGTTATCGCGTGTCACTATTAAAATTGAAATCCAAACAGAAGTACTAATCTATCCAGTTGGTATACTGACTCACTGAGTATCAACGCAGCTCCGCGAAGGCTAAAACTAGAGACTTGAAATTTGGCACACAGATCCCTTTGAGTATGTAGGTGCTTAATAAGAAAGGAAAAAAAAAATTGAAAGTTCAAGTGGAAGCAAGTTACAGTCAAAAATGTCACTTTTAATCGGGTTTCTTTGCATTGTGTGCTAACTTAAGGAGATAACGAAAAATCGTATTGGAAAAAGAAATAATATCAAAATTATATTTATTACAAATAAATATCCGGTTGCCATGGTATAATACACAACAAATAAAATGTGTGGCATGGCAAATAATTTTATTTGGAAGTCTCATCAAATAGTGTGATCGGAGATCAAATATATACCAAACACACAAATTCAACAAAATATACAGGGTGCGGCAATTAGTTCTCCCACATTTCAAAAAATCATGGAAGGTGAAGTGATAGTGGGAGGAGCGAGGGGTTTGTGATATTCAACACGAAAAGACTTCTAGTTTTTACGTGTCGCAATGGTTTGTTCGCGCGAGCATCGTGCGCTCGTTGTCAATGTAGGAGGGGAGGGGTCCGGTACGCTCATGGTGTTTCAATGTCTTCTGACAATTCCATTATAGCCACTCAGAGGTCAGATCTGTGGAGTACAAACCACTCAAGGTATGGTTTGCACTCCAGAGATCCAGTTCCTGATTGAAAAAAAAATTGAGTTGGGTTCACAACTTTAGGACTACATCACTAGCTTTTTGCTGTATTGGGGTACGGCCCATACAGCCAATCGTTCTCGTGAGATTCTGCGGGACATGTTCCCCGGTCACATGATCTCCTTACGGCATGGCATTCCTTGGGCCAAATTTGAGTTCCTCTGACTTTTTCTTGTGGGGTTACCCCAAGGCTGAGGTCTTCAAACATCGCCCTGGAACCCTTGAAGAGTTAAAGGAGGCAATTCTTGAAGAAATCATCCAAATTGATGCTGGTATACTGAGGAGAGTCGTGGAAAACTTCCGCTAAAGACTCCAATTGTGCATCACTCGCCAAGGCCGACATTTGAACGACATTATTTATGTTTAATAGATGAAAAAAAAAAAAAACTTTCAGAATACAAAATAATTTTTCAAACATCTCATTTCGTTTTTATTTGCCAGCTCTTTCAAATGTGGAAATACTAATTGCCGCGCCCTGTACTGATAATTGTGCCAAAATTTGAAATGGTTACAAATAGTCTAAATATTCAAAATTTTAAATTTGTCACACTGAATACGCAATCGAATGACCGTCAGTTGTTGTCGTCCATATTTGTCCGTACACCCTATAATTTCCGTACTTTATTTGGTCAAATCCATATAAGGTGTACGTGCCGTATAATCGTCAACGCCCAAACACTGATGAAGTAAAATGTCTATATTATCTATATGCTTTCTCAACATTTTAAATTGTTGTCGTCCATATTTGTCCGTACACCCTATAATTTCCGTACTTTATTTGGTCAAATCCATATAAGGTGTACGTGCCGTATAATCGTCAACTCCCAAACACTGATGAAGTACAATGTCTATATTATCTATATGCTTTCTCAACATTTTAAATTGTTGTGGACCATATTTGTCCGTACACCCTATATTTCCGTACTTTATTTGGTCAAATCGTGCCGTATAATCGTCAACTCCCAAACACTGATGAAGTACAATGTCTATATTATCTATATGCTTTCTCAACATTTTAAATTGTTGTGGACCATATTTGTCCGTACACNTTATTTATCTCCTTGGCATTCATTACCTAATTTTATCGCAAGGTATACTATAAGTATTTCATTTCAATTTGAACACCTTTATTTATCTCCTTGGCATTCATTACCTAATTTTATCGCAAGGTATACTATAAGTATTTCATTTCAATTTGAACACCTTTATTTATCTCCTTGGCATTCATTACCTAATTTTATCGCAAGGTATACTATAAGTATTTCATTTCAATTTGAACACCTTTATTTATCTCCTTGGCATTCATTACCTAATTTTATCGCAAGGTATACTATAAGTATTTCATTTCAATTTGAACACCTTTATTTATCTCCTTGGCATTCATTACCTAATTTTATCGCAAGGTATACTATAAGTATTTCATTTCAATTTGAACACCTTTATTTATCTCCTTGGCATTCATTACCTAATTTTATCGCAAGGTATACTATAAGTATTTCATTTCAATTTGAACACCTTTATTTATCTCCTTGGCATTCATTACCTAATTTTATCGCAAGGTATACTATAAGTATTTCATTTCAATTTGAACACCTTTATTTATCTCCTTGGCATTCATTACCTAATTTTATCGCAAGGTATACTATAAGTATTTCATTTCAATTTGAACACCTTTATTTATCTCCTTGGCATTCATTACCTAATTTTATCGCAAGGTATACTATAAGTATTTCATTTCAATTTGAACACCTTTATTTATCTCCTTGGCATTCATTACCTAATTTTATCGCAAGGTATACTATAAGTATTTCATTTCAATTTGAACACCTTTATTTATCTCCTTGGCATTCATTACCTAATTTTATCGCAAGGTATACTATAAGTATTTCATTTCAATTTGAACACCTTTATTTATCTCCTTGGCATTCATTACCTAATTTTATCGCAAGGTATACTATAAGTATTTCATTTCAATTTGAACACCTTTATTTATCTCCTTGGCATTCATTACCTAATTTTATCGCAAGGTATACTATAAATATTTCATTTCAATTTGAACACCTTTATTTATCTCCTTGGCATTGTTCTATAACATGATCAATATCGTTTATATGCTCTCTTAGAATTTTGAATTGAGCCAAATTCAATAAAATACCTGAAATCAGACATCAAATAATTAATTAAAAGGGGCAAATGCCCGGGTAAAGGGGCAAATGCGCCCCATTGGGGAGGAGAAAAATATGTGTGAGAAAATGTATGGGGACCCCAATAGCCCCCAGTTCATTGTAGGGCACTATTATGAAAGAAAAATACATCTAAAATATGTGTAAAAAAAAATATGTGGGCCCCAATGGGCCCCCCATTCATTGTGGGGCATTATTATGAAAGAAAAATACATGTAAAATATGTGCGAGAAAAAATATGTGGGACCCAATGGGCCCCCAGTTCATTGTAGGGTAATATTATGAAAGAAAAATACATGTAAAATATGTACGTGATGAAATATGTGGGCCCAATGGGCTCCCAGTTCATCGTAGGGTAATATTATGAAAGAAAAATACATGTAAAATATGTGCGAGAAAAAATATGTGGGACCCAATGGGCCCCAGTTCATCGTAGGGTAATATTATGAAAGAAAAATACATGTAAAATATGTACGTGATGAAATATGTGGGCCCAATGGGCCCCCAGTTCATCGTAGGGTAATATTATGAAGGAAAAATACATGTAAAATATGTACGTGATGAAATATGTGGCCCCAATGGGCCCCCAGTTCATCGTATGGGCATTATTATGAAAGAAAAGTACATGTAAAATATGTGCGTGAAAAAATATGTGGGCCCCAATGGGCCCCCAGTTCATCGTAGGGTATTATTATGAAAGAAAAATAAATGTAAAATATGTGCGAGATAAAATTTGTGGCCCCAATGGGCCTCCAGTTCATCGTATGGGCATTATTATGAAAGAAAAATAAATGTAAAATATGTGCGAAATAAAATTTGTGGCCCCAATGGGCCTCCAATTCATCGTAGGGCATTATAATGAAAGAAAAATACCTTTAAAATCTGTGTGAAAAAATTATATGGCCCCCTACTCATCGGGGGGCAAAAATGTGGGAAAAAAAATACATGTAAAATATGTCGTGGGGCCCACATATTTGTCCGGCCAAAGATTCTAATTTTTNCCCACATATTTGTCCGGCCAAAGATTCAATTTTTTTTTTTTTTTGATGTCTTACCTTTTTTTCCTGGCAACATTTGGCCATCTTTTTCATAATGTTCCCGAATGTCGACGTACAGTTTGCCCTTGTACTCCTTGACCTTCACAAATCTGGTGTTGTCCAATTGCCAACTCTTGTAAACACCTTCCTCTTCAAAATCGGCGGCACCTTTTTTCGCCTGCTAATAAAATAAGTTTAAAAATTATTGTCGAACACAAGGAAGTAACTTTTAGACAAACGCGACCAAAAAAAAAAAAAAAAATAAA
>CM022876.1:1880465-1909310 GCA_012654025.1 Pachypsylla venusta | reverse complement strand
GCTTTTTGTCCCTGATTCGATTTTAAAAAAAAAAAAAAAAATCGAGATTTTGATTTAAAACTTGTTAAATTTGGATTTAAGTTTTGGGGTTGGGTGGTAACGGCTGCCTTTTAGAAAAACTCTGCCCATATGACATGGGTTTATTATTTTACGGGCTAAAAAAATACCCCCCATCCCAAAAAATCTGAAAAATAATTAGACCCTAAATTTGACATACCAAATTTTAAATCTCTAGCTCTTACCATTCTCTTTTTAGGCAGCAATACTGAAAACCGCTAAAAAGAGGAAAAACCGCCAAAAGGACTTTTATTCGGGGCCTTTGATTGCACCCAAAAGTTAGGGGCAATATTAGACCCCAGGTGGGACCTTTATACGGACAACCGTGTTTTGGTTTATTATTTTCAATAATGAACCTTTGGAATCGTCACGAGGAAAAAAAACCCTAAAAACCACTTCGCGGTAAAAAGTTCCCGCCAAGTCATTAGTCCCAAAAAGCACTGATATCAATTGTATTTGACTTGACGGGCGGAGCGCTGCTGCGCTCCTCAATACGTATCATTGCCGCCCGAAATAGAGATGGGTAAGAGACTTTCATTTCGAGGAATCTTTCTTACAGTTTAAGATCCGAAAAAATTTAATGTCTAATCGATCATGAAAGTCAAGGTCGGATTTGTTATGCTGACTATGCATAAAAATGACTCATAAATTTTAAGCAAGAAATGAAAAAAAATATTGGTAGGAAATTCGAAGTATTTTTAGTGGGACGAAAAATATAGACATAATCGATTTGGACCCGGCTGTCACAAAAGAAGATATATATGCGAGGAATTAAAAAACATACTTCCCAAGCATCCGCAACAGGCCCGCATAAAGGACAGGGATTTAAGAGTTCGAACTCCCCCACTCCGAATAATTTGAAAAGGTTTGATTTTTCCTATAATCCCTAATATGGTAAAACACCCTTTATATGCCCCCCCCCAAAAAAAATAAAATCCTAGATAAGGGCCTGATCAGCAACACACAGTTTCGAGTCTAAAGCAGACAGGCTCCAAGTAGCAGTAGATAACATGAGAAAAGAGGCGGTCGATAGAGTAATACAAAATCGTTATATGAAGGATGGGTATCTTGCCCGGTCAGGAAAAATATAAAATTGAACGGCACGTGAGAAATACGAGAAAATTAAACATTAAACATACGAAAGCAGAAAAAATCGATTCGGAACTAATTACAAACTTTAATCAATTATGGGAGACGTTTGATACAAACATCTGCTTAACACGAAAACTGAACATTCAAATGCTTCCATAATGGAAAAACCAGAAAGAAAACTGACATGAAACAAGTAAATAATATCATAAAATGGGGCTACAATGCTTCTACCATTCTTTCAATTTGGAAGTTCTAGAACTTCTATAAGTTTGATATTGGCCATTGACATCCAAGTAAAGGGAAAAATCCGAAAATTTGAGCATTTTAACTCTAAGTGCTCCAAAACGGGTACGCTTTAGGGACGACAGTACAACGTATTGTAATGTAGTTTTAACTAATAAAACACTGAAATCTTGCATAAAGGTAGATATTATACATGTAATTGCATGTATAATAGGAAAATATTTTTTGTAATCCTGCCATGGTAACAATAAAGTCATATAACTACTTTTATGTAATCCAGTTATGGTTACAATAAAGACACATATCGACTTTTTTGTAATTCAGCCATGGTTACAATAAAGGCACATAACGACTTTTTTGTAATCCAGCCGTGGTTACAATAAAGACAAATAACGGCTTTTTTGTAATCCTGCCATGGTTACAATAAAGGCACATAACGACTTTTTTGTAATCCTGCCATTGTTACAATAAAGACACATAACAACTTTTTTGTAATCCTGCCATGGTTACAATAAAGACACATAACGAGTTTTTTTTAATTCTGCCATGGTTACAATAAAGACACATAACGACTTTTTTGTAATCCTGCCATGGTTACAAAAAGACACATAACGACTTTTTTGTAATCCTGCCATGGTTACAATAAAGACACATAACGATTTTTTTGTAATCCTGCCATGGTTACAATAAAGGCGCATATCGACTTTTTTGTAATCCTGCCATGGTTACAATAAAGACACATAACGACTTTTTTGTAATCCTGCCATGGTTACAATTAAGGCACATAACGACTTTTTTGTAATCCAGCCATTGGTTACAATAAAGACACATAACGACTTTTTGTAATCCACCCTACTTTTTTTTTCATTTTTTTTACAGGTTTATCACTTAAATGGGGTTGTGCTTATACTGATGAATCGTCCTTTTCCCTGAGAGCATCAGTGTTGAATGGAAAAAATAACTTAGTCTGGGGATATCATGGCATTTCTGTAGCATTATTTACAAACTGGGTTGCACTCGCACAAGTGTTGGGGAAAATTCAAATCTCTCTTCAAGCAATAGTTTCTCTTTGGCCACACAATACCTTTGACAATATCCCAAAGTAAGTAACCATATTAATGCTATAAGAAAAGACCTTAAGATTTAGTGCAGCATGTCAGATGCCATACTAAAGTCAGTTTGACACGTCTCGTCACCAGGACCCACGATTCACAAAAAAAAAAAAAAAAAAAAAAAAAAAAAAAAAAAAAAANAAAAAAAAAGCCACGATTTTTTTTTTTCAAAGCCAATATGCTACTAAACCTATGTATTTGACAATATTACCAAATTATGGAGACCTCAAGGTATCCTTGAGGCTTTAGGGTCATTCATTATAAGGATTAAAAAAAAAAAAAATGTACGGAAAACCTTTTCTAGGATAAAACTAAAGTTGATCCTAGGAATTCGGCATAAATTTGGCTACCTCCATCTATTGTCGCAGTTCTCTAGTAAAATTATACATGTATTAAAAATGTGGTAGCTTTTTGTCTTCAATTTCTTGTATGAAATTCATATGAATAGGCACTAAATTTCAAGTTCTTTTTTTAAAAAAAAAATCAGGGACGTAATTAGATCCTAAATTTGACATACTCTTTTTAGACAGGATTATTGAAAACCGCTAAAAAGCGATAAAAAACGCCAGCAGTATATTTGATTGTACCCAAAGGTTTCGGGGAATAATTAGACCCGAGATAAAGCTATAAAGCAAATTTCATCCAAGCCGGTCCACGCTAAGTGGCAAAAGTGCCCATCATTGGTCGCTACTCAATCCTCTTCACGAGGCTGAGTGCACCCTGAAATCACAAGCATAAAGTCGACAATTTTCCGATCCCGACGTGTATTGAACCCGGGTTCCCCATGTGCAATGCCAATGAGATATCCACTACACTAGGAGAACAGCTTTAATGAGAATTTATTTATTTCACAGATTTTACACAAATGTGAAAAACAAGATGTTAAGGGATGGTTGGAAAAATTGGAAAAACGTGACTTTTGATACTTTCAAATCGTATTACAAAATATATAGACCCAAGTATTATCATGATAGTACATTTGGACTGATTGTTAAAGTGTTAACATACTTTCTAGCGGAGTGTCCTGAGCATAGAAATTTTGTATATTTGACAAGCGTGTATGCAGATGCATCTGATCAATATGCATATGATCAAACGGCAAAGTTCCAAATAGATGATACATTTGTTCATAATCATGTAGCAGGTATATCATTATATTTTTACTATTAAAATAAATTAATTTAAAACAAAACACTATTTAAAATTACTTATCCTCTTCAGGCCCAAGCGCAAAAAGTGCTTTGTAGTGGCCGACGCTCGATGTACACACCTGTGTACTTTGAGTTTGTAGTGCCCGGTGCCCCGCTGTCAAATCTATTTTGTAGTGGCCGACGCGACGCTTGAAGAAAACACCTGTGCACATTGAATTTTGAACTTAGGCGCTTATCCTAACACAGAGAAAAATAAAAAAAATCCGAAGTTTTAATTTTAGTCACCAGAGAATTTTGTTTTCAATCATTTTGTTTTGTTTACATTTTGAAATTTTCATTTGGCGCAGAGATTTTTTGATAAGAGTGAAGGAAACATAAAAAAGACACAACGGAGCGGCATTAGGACACTACACAGAAAGGGTTACATCGGGCGTCTAGCACTAGAACACCAATCTATGCTCTGGGCTTCGAGCATTACAAAATAAAAGTACACGGGTGTGTACATCGGGCCATTCGATTCATCACCATTCTAGCCGAGTCGAAGGATAAAAGTTGACTGAGGATTGTTCAACGCATGCTGTGAAGGGTCACGCGATGTTCCATTAAAATATTTTTTAATGTGGCAACACACTTTGTATCATGATTCCAAACTTTTGGCACAATTTATTTGTGGTATATTTGTTGAATTTGTGTGTTTGGTATATATTCGTGCCCCTCTCACACTATTTATTTGATGAGACTTTCAGACAAAATTATTTCCTTTCAAATTTTGTTGTGTTTTATACCATAGCAACTAGATATTTATCATACACTCTGATTATTATGATATTAATAATGAAGATAAAATAACAATAAAGAACATTTTCATAGCTCAGAATATATTCAAAAGATAATTGTTTCCAGTTATATTTTTAAATTAGAGATGAATATTCTATATATATATAAACAGGCAACATTTCTTCTTCTTAAAAAAAGCATTTTTTTATTTATTTTTCCAATTTGAATTTTCCAATACGAATGCATTTTTCAGTTCAATATGAATTTTCTTTTTCCTTTGAAATCGTATAATTATATTTGTTTTCAAAAGAAGACCTTTGAGTATTATGAAAAAGTCGGGTAATATGAGTTACTTTTATATCCGTACTAGCAGGATACGCCCGCTTCCCTTGTGTGTCTTATAGGCATGGCCTTTTATAGTTTCAACCCCCTTTTTTCGCGATAAAATCTTCTGTCCGAAATAACACCTCTTTATAATAGTGATGCAAAAGTAACTGCCGTGTGCAGATTTAATAGAAGAATTTTTGACGAAAACGGAAAGGTGAACTATATCCCAACAGGTACCATCCAGGTGACCTTCAGAACCCAATCAATTCCATTGCACATCTCCATATTTTATGTAAGACAGTTCTGCAACTGTCGAAACTGTCTACGTTTCGGTCACACTGAAAAGTTCTGTAAAGGAGCAGTTCGATGCGGTAAATGCGCAGAGAATCATTCAGATAACCTATGTACAAAGGATATTACCGAACAAAAGTGCCTTCACTGTAATGGATCACACTCGTCTCGAGTCAACTTTAAAAGCACAGAATGTCCAGAACTTCAAAAAAAAAAAAAATTATGCTTTCGAAAGTTTAATATCGATAATCGATATTATCGGATGATCGAAAATCGATATAAACATATCGATAAGCAATATTATCGAATATCGATAAGCAATATTATCGAATGGCCGAATAACAAATATCGGTTACTCGGTGATATCGAAAAATTTGATGGTCAATAAAAACATTACCTTTTTTGAAGCGAAAACACAACTTTTATCCCCTTACTCTTCAGCACTTACAAAAAGTAAATCACGTACTACTTTCGAGGAGATCAAAAGTGGTCAGAATAAAATTAGACCTCTAGAATCAACGATGAGAAAACAAGTTTTTATACCAAATACACCAGACAGGCTTCACAGTAAGAAGAGGCTGCGCCGAGAGTCGCCACAAAATCACCAGTTTTTCTTGGAGTGCCAGGAAGTTTCACGGAGCTACCAGTATGACCAAAACCAGGTTCCAAATGAAGTATGTCTAGTTGATAAGAATTCAAAAAGCGAAACTCAGAACCGAAGAAAATCTACATTTGAGTTTGAAAATTTAGATAAATTGACTAATTTTATTTGTAGTGTAATTAAAAATTCTGTAGGTTTAGTAGGTAGTAGCAAAAAGGTAACTCAAATTCAGTTAACAGATATCATACAAAAAGAAATATTACAAAATAAGAATAACACGGAAAAAAGACGCTGCGAGTAGCAGTGAGGACGAAAATGAGATAAAATGAATTTTAATTTTAAAATTTTACAATGGAATGCTAGGTCCGCTGTGGCCAACAAAGGAAGTTTGGAAAATTTTCTTTACAAAGAAAAAATTGATTTGGCATTAATTTCAGAAACCTGGTTCAAACCTGGAAAATATTATAATTTCAGGGGTTACAATTTAAGGATAGGGCAGATGGTAAGTCAGGAGTGGCCGTGTTTATAAAAGATAATTTTTACTGTACAGAAATCAGATTACTACAAAATTAATAATGTTTTGGTATCAGCCGTAAAAATTAAGCACAAAAACACTATCATTAACTTTTTCTCCTTTTATAATAACCCAGAAAATAAAATTAAACCTCGAGATTGGGTAAATTTTTTCAATAGTTTTCAAGGACACGTAATCAGAGGGAGCGACACAAATTGTCACCATTCTGTATGGTGCTGTAGAATAACAGACCAAAAAGGAATCGATCTCCTACAAGCAATAAACGATCAAAATTTAGTTATTTTAAATGATGGAAAACCGACCCTATTAAATAGGGTCGACCAAATCAACGAAAGTGTGATTGATCTAACTCTAGCCTCGCCTGAGATTTCATTTAAGTACTACCATAGAAGATACATTAGGTTCGAATCACTTCCCCCTCGTGCTGGAGTCAAATAATTTTGAAACAGAGTGCATTTTAATAANATACGTCTCTTATGACAAATTTTTTGAAAATATTGAACGGGCTTGTGCGAGAGCCATCCCAGAAGTAAAATATTTTAATGAAAACCAGAAATATCGAAAGCCATGGTGGGGTAAAAAATGTGAGGAAGAAATGAAAAAACGAAAAGAAAAATTAAAATTGTACAAAGAAACCCCTTCAATAAATAATTTTATTGAATACCAAAAGTCAGACGCTCGATGTAAAAGAGTATGTAAAGAAGAAAATGGGAAATCTTGGGTGGTTTTTGCAAATAGTTTAAATAGACGCACAAAAATATCAGATATTTGGTGTTCCCTCAAAAAATTGAAAAATAGAAAAACTACTAATAGAGTTCCAATGAAGAATGGTTCCTGGACAGAGAATTTAGTAAACTCCCTAGCGCCTCCCTATGCCATTCAATATGTAAAACCGGTGCTACCCCTAACTCCCGAAGATCACAGAAATGATATGAACAAAAAATTTACGTACAAAGAATTATTGGCTGCAATTAAAATTGGTCTGAACACAGCCCCGGGTAGTGATAACGTGCACTATCCGATGATAGAAAATTTGCCAGATGCAAGTAAAAATCAACTTTTACAAATTTATAATGCTATTTGGGAAAAATCTGAGATACCAGAAAAATGGAGAGAAATAGTTGTTGTACCTTTCCTAAAACCAGGAAAAGACGCCGAGGTCCACACGTCTTACAGGCCTATTTCACTCGCCTCATGTTTTCTTAAAACCTTTGAAAGAATGATAAAACTAAGATTTGATTGGTGGTTAGAGCACAATAACGTTTTACCTAAATCTCAATATGGTTTTAGAAAAACCAAATCAATCCAGGCTTCTCTGATACTCGATATCCATCAGGGGTTTCTCGATCAAAAATCAACTTTGGCTGTCCTGTATGATATAGTCGGAGCATATAATAATGTGCAAATACCAATATTAATGCAAAAAATAGAACAAATTAATGTACCAAAGAGGCTTCGTAACATTATCTACGAAATAATTCATAGCAGAAAATTATTTTTGAGAATAAACAATGAAATCATAGGACCTCAACATTCTTACCTTGGCTTGGGACAAGGTGATATATTAAGTTGTCCTCTGTACTCACTTTACATCTATGACATAGAGGAAAACTTACCACCCAATCTATCAATAGTTCAGATAAACAGATAAACAAGGCCCTCTGGCTGTATGGAATGGCCTCGCCATCCAATGCCAATAAAACCAAAAAAAAGAAAAAATAAGTCATTTTAATGGAAAGGGCTACAGGTAAGTGTCGAGCTCAAGTAGAAATAATTTTTTTTTTTTTTCAAAATTTTCAGAAATTGGGCGATGATGATAAAAAACTATTGGAATATACTTACAAAGGATTGCAAATAAAAAATGGTGAATTATTATTGAAGATTATAAGAGATATGAACTCTATTATTAAAGATAAAAAATTTTTAGAAGATGTTGAAAATTTTTTAAAAGAGAATTCAGTTAGGTTGAACTAAGTAATTAGTTCGGATTTATTTTCTTGAGTTAAATTAATTTTACAGGGTGCGGCAATTAGTTCTCCCACTTTTCAAAAAATCGTGAGAGGGGAAGTAATATTGGGAGGAGCGTGGGGTTTGTGATATTCAACACGAAATGACATCTAGATTTTAGTTGTTGCAATGGTTTAGTCGAGCGTGAATTGTGCGTTCGTTGTCAAGTTTTTTTAAAAAGTGAACCATTATAGCAACTCAGAGGACGTTCCCCACAAAGTATGGTTTGCACTCCACGAATCCCAGGCTACTTTCCAAACACAAAAAGCCCATAAGAGGCTTAGGTACAGGGGCTTACATAGCCCCAAAGAGGAATTTAGCTCACGAATACTCCACGGATCCAGTTCCTGATGGAAAAACAATTTTGAGTTGAGTTCACAAATTTAGGACCACATCATCAGCTTTGGTGCTACCCATACTGCCAATGGTTCTCGTGAGATTCCGCAGGACATGTTCCCCGGTCAACGGATTTGAATCCCTGTGACTTCTTCCTGTGGGATTACCTGAAGGCTGAGGTCTTCAAACATCGCCCTAGGATCCTTGAAGAGTTAAAAGGATGCAATTCTAGAAGAAATCATCCAAACTGATGCGGGTATGCTGACGAGAGTCATAGAAAACCTCCGCGAAAGACTCCAAATGTGCATCACTCTCCAAGACCGTCATTTGGATGACATTATTAACAAAACATAGATGAAAAAAAACTAGAATACACAAGCTTACAGAATACTAAATAATTTTTCAAATATCTCATTTCGTTTTTATTTACCAGCTCTTTCAAATGTGGAAATAATAATTGCCGCACCCTGTAAAAGAAATAGGTTTGCTGTGTGTTATTATTATTAATTCATTTTTATATTTAAAAAAGAATTAACCTTTTACCAGAATAATTCCTAAACATTAATTAACAAGGTTAGGTTTAGGTTTTTAGGTTGGACTAAGTAATTAGTTTGGATTTATAAATTAATTATAAAAGAAATAGGTTTGCTCTGTGTTATTATTATTATTAATTCATTTTTACATTAACTCCTATACACGAAGTATAGGAAAATAAAAGTATTGTTTTGGTGGACATTTTCGATATTGTTTTTGCTTTTCTGGACGAATCATAACGACTACATTCAATGTGACACCTGGGTTTATTATTTTACTAGCAGGATACGCCCGCTTCGCTTGGCACCTTATAGGCATGGCCGTTTATAGTTTAAACCCCCTTTTTTCGCGATAAAAAGCTTATGTCCTTTCCTAAAGTTTAGTCTATATCCATACCAAATTTCATCAAAATCGGTTCAGTAGTTTAAGCGTGAAAGCGTAACATACATACATGATTAAGGACTCCATCGTTGTCGATGATGCCTCATCCTCTTGTCCATGTTCACGTGCATTTGCCGCTCCGGGTATAGCTGGATAAGCCGGCTCTGGATCTGAAGGTTCGGCTACATCCGGAACATATCCATTGACCAGATACTGGTCAATGAGAGTTACTTTCGCAGACAGAGTTACTTTCGCATTTATATATTAGTATGGATATGGATATGGATTATTATACGTACCAAATCAAAATAATTTTTCAACCTACGGCACTGATGAACTGAACGTGTTTCTCATCTTTTTTATTTCAAACAATTTTTCCACCTACGGCACGGATGAACTGAACATGTTTCTCATCTTTTGTATTTCAAACAATTTTTCCACCTACGGCACTGATGAACTGAACATGTTTCTCATCTTTTGTATTTCAAACAATTTTTCCACCTACGGCACTGATGAACTGAACGTGTTTCTCATCTTTTGTATTTCAAACAATTTTTCCATCCTACGGCACTGATGAACTGAACATGTTTCTCACCTTTTGTATTTCAAAGCATTTTTCCCCTCTACGCCACTGATGAACTGAACGTGTGTTCTCATCTTTTGTATTTCAAACAATTTTACCACCTACGGCACTGATGAACTGAACGTGTTTCTCATCTTCCACCCTATGGCACTGATGAACTGAACGTGTTTCTCATCCTCCACCCTATGGCACTGATGAACTGAACATGTTTCTCATCTTTTGTATTTCAAAGCGTTGTTCCACCCTGCGGCACTGATGAACTGAACGTGTTTCTCATCTTCCACTCTATGGCACTGATGAACTGAACGTGTTTCTCATCTTCCACCCTATGGCACTGATGAACTGAACATGTTTCTCATCTTTTGTATTTCAAACAATTTTTCCACCTACGGCACTGAATAACTGAACGTGTTTCTCATCTTCCACCCTATGGCACTGAATAACTGAACGTGTTTCTCATCTTCCACCCTATGGCACTGATGAACTGAACGTGTTTCTCATCTTCCACTCTATGGCACTGATGAACTGAACGTGTTTCTCATCTTCCACCCTATGGCACTGATGAACTGAACGTGTTTCTCATCTTCCACCCTATGGCACTGAATAACTGAACGTGTTTCTCATCTTCCACCCTATGGCATTGATGAACTGAACGTGTTTCTCATCTTTTGTATTTCAAAGCATTTTTCCACCCTACGGCACTGATGAACTGAACGTGTTTCTCATCTTCCACCCTATGGCACTGATGAACTGAACTTGTTTCTTATGTTCTGTATTTCAAAGCACGGTTACTGACCATCAAAAGCATTGAATACAATTTTCGTTTAAATTTTAAGTTTTGGTTGCCGAGTAATTTTAGAAGAAAATAAATATTGTTAGTTAACGTTATAATTTGAATATTATTATTTTTTTTTTTTTATTATTATTTATATATGTTATTTAATTTTTTAAAATGTAAAAAAAATGTAATTTTCTCTTTTTTTTTTAATTTGTATGTGATAAAATAAACAATGAATCATTTTTAATAATATTATTTTGGATTGAAAGTTAATGATAGTATAATAAATTAAACAATAAATAACAATACGATAAAGAGTACAACAATAAATAACGATAAATGAATAGCGATAATAATTATAATTAATGAAATTAATTATAATTAAAATTATAATTAAATTAATTATAATAAAATATTATTATAATTAATGAAAGAAAATAGTTTTAAATATTTTTGATATTTTCGTCGAATAGCCTTTTTCAAAAGAGATAGTCAATGTAACGATAAATAATTAGGTAATAACGATAGGTACTGTTATTAGGTAACGATAAATTACTAACGATAATATTATGGTGAATATATTGACGATAAAATTCTACAGGGTGAGTTATTTTAGAAGAATCAAATATATCGGAATTTTTTTTTTTTTTTTAATCTTTCCCTCTCCCAATAATCAAAAGGAACGTCAGGCTAATAGAATACAACCCTACAAGGGAGGTTTCATCCGATCAGTATCCTTTGTAGTGTGAAACAGGGTGATTCCTTGGTAGGAACGTCAGGCTATTAGGATACAACCCCACAAGGGAGGCTCCATTCGATCAGTATCCTTGGTAGTGTGAAACAGGGTGATTCCTTGGCTCTCCTGATACATCTTGTCTCCCAATAACCAAAAGGAACGTCAGGCTATTAGGATACAACCCCACAAGGAAGGCTCCATCCGATCAGTATCCTTTGTAGTGTGAAACAGGGTGATTCCTTGGCTCTCCTGATACATCTTTTTCATTGCATGTATTAGGGCCCAGAGTTTCCTAACTTTACGTCCAATCGCGCAGATGCCAAACCACTCAAAGTAATTTTCCGACGCCGTACCGTGATCTTTACAGTGATTTGACATGAAAATATCTCCATTGTCTATTCTACTTAAAATGACTCACCCTGTAAAGGATGAATTTAAATAAAATTATTTTTTATCAGTTTGACCGCAAACTTACTTAATTTTCGTTCAAAATGAGCCCCAGAGCTTTGGTGTTTGTAATTTGCGTGGTCCTTGCAAGATCCAGTCAGTCAATGGAGAGGTCCTATGATTATGAATCGCCTTGTCCAATGGTGTTCCACTATGAATTGTATCAAGAGACGCCATCTGTGTTAATGGCGAGACTGACAGTTCCTTATCCGAGAACTGTTTCTGTGATTCATACTTCAGTAATATTGAGTATTCCTTACAAATATGAGGTAAGAAGCAGGGTGGGAATTGTAGTTCAATTGATTGAATCGCCCTCATTAACATCTGTGCTGACAGGCGAGACTGACAGTTCCTTTTCCGAGAACTGTTTCTGTAATCCATACATAGGGGACTTGTAGTTCAGTTGGTTGAGGGGGTGGATTCGTAACGAGGAGACTGTTGGTTCGAATCTAACTCTATCCCCGATAATTGCAACCACAATAGAGACTTGCAACCAGTTTAATCTATGCTTGTAAAACGCAAAGCCCAGTTGGTATATTGACTGACTGATAATCAACGTAGCTCCACGATGGCTAAACAGAAATTCGATACATAGGTGTCCCGCAGTACAAAAAGTCATATCCTTGAATAAAATATTGAATTTTCTAAATAAGAGTGGTGCTCACTCTGGGGGTCGGTTCCACCAAAAATCCATAATTTAAAAGTATCACTTCGGGATGAGCGAGAAAGCTGAAATTTATTACGAAGGCGTTCCGCAGTGCAAAAAGTAGGTAATATCCCTGAGTAAAATATTGAATGTTCGGGTCGGTTCCACCAAAAATCCAAATTTCATAACCGTAGCGAAGCACGGGAAAACAGCTAGTATATATATATATGATGAAAATTTTCGGCACACAATTAGACCCCAAATGGGACCTACATACCAAATTTCATCAAAACAATTTTTGGATTTTTGTCTGATTTCCTCACTCTCTTCACCAACACGCAATCTTGGTGGGGTACCTCTGATCATTATTAAAACCGCTAAAGTAGAACAGAGTGGTCCCTATCTCCTAGTGGTTAAACGAACCGAGGTACCCCACCAAGACTGCGTGTTGGTGAAGAGAGTGAGGAAATCAGACTAAAATTTTGAAATCGTTTGAAGTGGGGCAGGAATTTAAAGTCATTAGGTATTTCTAAGAAAGGAAGAGTGGATAGCGGGGCCCAAAATAGATTTCATATCATTTTTGGGGCGATGACTTGGCGGGGAATTTTTATAGCACGCAGTGATATTTTTGGGGGGGATCAATATTAGTTTTTGTTTTTCAGGGATTCAAAGGAGATTTGGTGACAGTTCGGAAAGAGTTAGAAGTTATAAAAGATATTGTGGACAACCGAATGGAGTACTTGGAGTTCTTTGTAGTGCTGCCCAAAGTAGAGCCCCCACCAATGTTGAGTGTGGTGCTTGTTAATCAAGTCATCATATGTTTGGGACCAATGAGTTCCCGGACCTAAAACGTATTCTTGTGGTACTTGGAGTTCTTTGTGGTCCTGCCCAAAGTAGATCCCCCACCTCTGAGGACACCGGACTAGATGTTGATAATCCCGACCCCTTCCATGTCCATCACGGAAAGTGATGGTGGTGGAAGGGTTTGGTAGCATATTATATATGCTACACTGAGGACGTCGGACTAGATGTTGATAATCCCGATCCTTTCCATGTCCATCACGGAAAGTGATGGTGGTGGAAGGTTTGGGTAGCATATTATACTACTCTGAGGACGCCTGACTAGATGTTGATAATCCCGACCCCAATAGTGATAAATATCTCAAATTAATGAGGATGAAATTCCATGGGCTGGCTGGGTTTGAACTCATGCCCTATCATTGAGTGTCAACGCTGAGCGATAAACGTTTGACGCTTGGACGCAAGTTGTGTTTGAATTTTTTCAGAGAACTGACCGTCAAACAGTGAAAATGACTGGCAGAGAACAGATCGAAAGAATTATTTCCTGAGTGCCGCTTATCAGTATGGTTTACTTCGATGCTTAAAAAAAAAAATCAATTGACGCGTATCGATCTCCCTATCGAAAAGCGACACACAGCTGCTATTTTCGGGGGCTTGCCTTCAATTCAGTAGACAAAGTTCAAATGTTTAAAAAAATATTTTTTTTTTAATTTGGCTTAACGTCTCTTTAACATCTATTGGTCATTCAAGACGGGGGTTTTACCCTCCATTCGCAGTAAACTTTCAAACCACCTACCCACATTGACCTCACCCAGCCTGGGTTGGGCCGGAAAAAGCCATGCCCGGACGTTGCTTAACTTCAGTGATCTGACGGGAACTGGTGTATAAATAAATCTAAAATCTAAAAAAAAAAAGGTTGGGGTTTATATTCAAAGTAATCATCAGTTAGCGTCTATTGCACGTTAAATACATTAGTTCCCGTTGATCAGTGAGGTTAAGCAACGCCCAACGAGGTTAGGATGTCCACGTAAGTTCACGCCCTCGTGATGCTCGCTATTTTTCCGGCCCAAACCAGTCTGGATGAGATCAATGTGGGTAGCTGGTTTGTTAGTTTCCAGCGATTGGAAGGTACCCCCCCCCCCGTTACGAATGACTTATTTATTTTATTTTTTTATTTAAATTAAATGGTTTGGGCCCATCATTGGGCTACAAGAAACCAGTTTACAATGAATGCTTATGTACCTAATAATCTTAATAACTAACATACAATGAAAAACAAAAATATCCATTATTCTTGTCCTAAAAATAAATTAAATAAAATAAAAGGATCTCAATTTCCATAATTATATTCTATTCTAATTGTCTCACCAAAACCTCCGCTCGTCGATAAAAAGATTCCCCTGAATCAGAGAATATACAGAGTGTGCTGTCCTTTGTTTGTGTTATTTTGTTATATAACTGGGTGGCCACGTCAACAGGGGAGAGATTCTGCAACGAAGTTGGTTTGAAAGTTTCCTTTTTCAAATTTCTGAACTTTAAATTCATTATGTTTAAATTTATTTTTTCTAATAATATTTTTCTTATAGATGTTAAAGAGACAAATTTTTTGTTTTTCTATTTCCAGTGATTCCCCAAGATGATTCACCCATAACGAGTTTGTCACTACATCATATATTATATTTATCAAAACCAAAATCCAATCAATCATTTGATCTGAGTACTTCTTCCTCCGTCACATCTTTCAGCACAACACAAACTTCCGGAAGTCCGCCAACACTACAACATCACCTGGCTGGAAGATTTGACAACGAATCAGATGTCCAACTTTTAAGAGACGTTTTGAAAATGGAATATAATGACACAGACAATCAAATTACGGAGTCTGTCAATGGTCAATTGGATTTAAGAGTAGATTTAAAGGATCAAAATGGAGATCAAGAGTCAGGTAATACCTCATTCTCTCTAGCTAATCAAGAGCCAGGTAATACCTCATTCTCTCTAGCTAATCAAGAGTCAGGTAATACCTCATTCTCTCTAGCTAATCAAGAGTCAGGTAATACCTCATTCTCTGTAGCTAATCAAGAGTCAGGTAATACCTCATTCTCTCTAGCTAATCAAGAGTCAGGTAATACCTCATTCTCTCTAGCTAATCAAGAGTCAGGTAATACCTCATTCTCTCTAGCTAATCAAGAGTCAGGTAATAACTCATTCTCTGTAGCTAATCAAGAGTCAGGTAATATCTCATTCTCTCTAGCTAATCAAGAGCCAGGTAATACCTCATTCTCTCCAGCTAATCAAGAGTCAGGTAACACCTCATTCTCTCTAGCTAATCAAGAGTCAGGTAATACCTCATTCTCTCTAGCTAATCAAGAGTCAGGTAATACCTCATTCTCTCTAGCTAGTCAAGAGTCAGGTAATACCTCATTCTCTCTAGCTAATCAAGAGTCAGGTAATACCTCATTCTCTCTAGCTAATCAATAGTCAGGTAATACCTCATTCTCTCTAGCTGTCAGGAGTCAGGTGATACCTCATTCTCTCTAGCTAATCAGGTGTCAGGTAATACCTCATTCTTTCTAGCTAATCAAGAGTCAGGCAATACCTCATTCTCTCTAGCTAATCAAGAGTCAGCCAATACCTCATTCTTCTAGCTAATCCTGCCTTATTCTCTCTAGCAATTTATTTGTCGCGCGGCATATACATCTAAATTGAATAAAAAAAATATTTATGAAAAAAAATCTTCTTCTTAACGTCTCTTTAACATCAATTTGTCATTCGAGACGGGAGTTTTACCCTCCATTCGCCGGAAACTTACAAACCAGCTACCCACGTTGACCTCACCCGGCTTGGGTTGATCCGGGAAAACCCAACATCACGAGGGCGCAAACCTACGTGGTCACCCACTAAGTAAAATCTCGCTGGACATTGCTTAACTGTAGTGATTTTACATGTGTATTCAACTTACCACAGACACTGGTTAATCGTAAGCTAATAATAATAAAATTATTTACATAAGGACAATATCGATTCGAAATAAAATCCGCCTTAAAATATAAAATTACTAGCTGTTTTCCTGTGCTTCGCTAAGGTTACAAAATTCAACAACAATTTCGAGATAACGAAATTAAATCTTCTCAATTCACCCAGAGTGAACACGGCTCCTATTTAGAAAATTCAATATTTTACTCAAAGATATTACTTTTTACACTGCGGAACATCTTCGTACAAAAGTTCAGCTTTCTTGCTCATCCCGAAGTGATATTTCTTAACTATGGGTTTTTGGTTTAACCGACCCCTAGAGTGAGCACCGCTCCCAGTTAGAAAATTCAATATTTTATTCAAGGGTTTGACTTTTCGTACTTCGGAATACCTTTGTATCAAATTTCAGCTTTCTCGCTTATCCCGAACTGGTACTTCTCAATTCCGATTTTTTTGGAGGAGAAAACCGTCCAAAAATCGGGGAAAAAACGGAAATTTTCAAATTTTATATTTTTATGGGGTCCTTATATACTATTTTGGGGGGGGGTCTATTCTCGGTCTTTTTTCGTTATCTCTTTTTGTTTGCCCATAAAAAAATTGCAAAAAGACCCTCTAAATAGCGTCATTTTTGGCGGTAACTTGCTCCCACTTGAACTTTAATTTCTTTCCTTTCTTATTGCGCACCTACATACTAAAAGGGACCTGGGTACCAAATTTCAAGACCCTACGTGTAGTCATCGTGGAGCTACGTTGATTATCAGTCAGTCAGTACGTCAGTCAGTCAGTATACCAACTGGGCTTTGCGTTTCATAAGTATAAATAAATAGGTGTATCTTTGTCCTCGATTTCATTTAATCGTTTTCAAAAATATCTTTCGAAATAATGATTTTTTTTTTCTTCTTCTTCAGCAGGACTGATGTGTGGAGCATCCTTCAGACGTGGCGTGTATCCATGGATTGTAGCGCTTTATGTTAAATCAGATTTGGGAGTACATTATCATTGCACGGCAAACCTAATTACAGTTTCTCATGTCATTCTGGGTGAGTAGTGGACGTTTAGGTGGTCCGATTGGTTGTAGAGATCTAATTAATTACACAGGGGAACTGTCCTCACGATGGCCGGTCATACGCACCAGGACGACTTGGAACGCATACCATCACAGTTCCAGCGAAGGACCATCAAAATCTTTTCGGTAACCTCAGATCAATCTGTTTTTAAAATTGTTTTACCACGAATCTAGTGAGGAACAGTTGATTTTAAGGGGAAACCGCTGCAAAAGAAATTTCGCTCGAAACTTACAAACCAGCTACCCACATTGACCTCACCCAGCCTCGGTTAGGCCGGAAAAATAGCCAGTATTACGAGGCGCGAACCTACGTGGAGTCCCGCATGGTACAACATCGCTGGGCGTTGCTTAAGTTCACGGGAACTGGTGTATTCAACGTGTCATAGACGCCGGCTGACGATACCCCCTAATAATGTTTTGTTTCTTTTTTTCAGCGGCACATTGTGTACAAGAATCTCGCGGTAAAATTTTATCAAAAAATAAAATGGTTTTATTTTTTGGTAAAACCAAGTTAGAATCTTGGGAAGGCGGTATTCAGTCCAGAGAGGTATGTGCAAAGATTCTCTGTTTTACCTTGGTTGACCTTTGGAAGCAACTACGATAATGGTGTTTTTGTGTAGCAGTCTCTGAAAGACAAAAAAATGTGAACTTGTAATAAAAATTTCAAGTCTCAAGCACTTATCATTCTCTTTTTAGACAGGAACACTGAAAAACGCTAAAAAGCGGAAAAAATCGAAAACAGAATATTCGATTTTTGAATTCTACGTATCTTGAAACGTAAAATATCAAATTTTGAGGGGGGGGGTATTTTTTTTATTTTTTCTTTTTCGTGACAATTCCAAAGGTTCATTTTTGAAAATAATAAACCAAAAATCATCTCAACATGAAACTTTAAAATGTTCTCCCCAGTTTGACCACTTCTCAAACTCCTCTGTTTGCAGATCAGTGACATGAATGTACATCCCCAGTTTGACCACTTCTCAAACTCTTCTGTTTGCAGAACAGTGACATGAACGTACATCCCCAGTTTGACCACTTCTCAAACTCCTCTGTTTGCAGATCAGTGACATGAATGTACATCCCCAGTTTGACCACTTCTCAATCACATCAGACGTGGCCATCTTAAAGTTCCTACCTCCAATAAAGACATCTGATATGGTTAAACCAATTTGCTTGTGGAAATCTGACGTGTGTAATGCTGCATCAAAAGTTGGACTTGTGAGTGAATTTGATTTTTTTGATTTACCTAACAGCTGGTGGCCGGTTCCACGCGACGGGACGATTTGGAACGCATAGCATCATAGTTTCAGCCAAGGGCCAATAAAACCTTTTCAGTAACCACTTACCAACCTATTTCTACTATTTTACCCACATGAATCTAGAAATGGGGACATACAACGTGTTCTACTCACCAGGATGAGCTGGAACCCATAGCATCATAGTTCCAGCCAAGGGTCATCAAAACCTTTTCGGTTACCTCTTATCAACCTATTTCTACCATTTTACCCACATGAATCTAGAAATGGGGACATACAACGTGTTCTACACACCAGGATGAGCTGGAACGCATACCATCATAGTTCCAGCCAAGGGTCATCAAAAGCTTTTCGGTTACCTCTTATCAACCTATTTCTACCATTTTACCCACATGAATCTAGAAATGGGGACATACAACGTGTTCTACACACCAGGATGAGCTGGAACGCATAGCATCATAGTTCCAGCCAAGGGTCATCAAAAACTTTTCGGTTACCTCTTATCAACCTATTTCTACCATTTTACCCACATGAATCTAGAAATGGGGACATACAAGGTGTTCTACACACCAGGATGAGCTGGAACGCATAGCATCATAATTCCAGCCAAGGGTCATCAAAACCTTTTCGGTTACCTCTTATCAACCTATTTCTACCATTTTACCCACATGAATCTAGAAATGGGGACATACAACGTGTTCTACACACCAGGATGAGCTGGTACGCATACCATCATAGTTCCAGCCAAGGGTCATCAAAACCTTTTCGGTTACCTCTTATCAACCTATTTCTACCATTTTACCAACATGAATCTAGAAATGGGGACATACAACGTGTTCTACGCCCCACAAAGACTTGGAACGCATACCATCACAGTTCCAGCCAAGGGCCATCAAACCCTTTTCGGCAACCTGTTTCTAACATTTTTCCAACCTAAACTCTTTGCACCACAAGCCTATGTACATATATTTGACCTTTCCTGCACGGAGAACATTTTTTTGGAAAATGCAATATTTTGCGTACCTCTAAAACTAGTGAAATTGTCAAACAATCGGAGACAATTTGACAAAATTGCACTTGTCACTAAAACTGGAGACCAATAGAAATAGGGTAGGTATTGTGGTTCTCAATCATTTGCTATGAGCAGAGACAATGTTATAGAATTTTAAACAGAGTTTCCTGTAGGGACCACCATGCAACTAGGTACAAAATTGTAAATGTATATTTCTTTGTGTTATTATGTCACAATTTTTGTGGGGACCATAGCATTAGTCTCCCGTGGATAGGAGGACATAAAAGGAATACTTCCAAGGCACCCAAGTCCATGCCAGTCGTAAAAGGCTACCAAAGGAAGGGTCGGAAACGATATCTTTTCCATTACCCATACAGAAACAAGGAGAAGCGTCTGTATTATCCGTAAGGATTCTCAATTATCAAGAACTCATGGCGAGTTGTTGCAAACAAGGCTGACGGCTATTAACCTTTAATCACTCCAATATCACTAAGTCTAAGCTACTTTTTAACATTTTCATTATAATGCTTCTACTTGTCGCTATTACCATAGCTACTCAATTATCCTCAGGAGGCTGAGTTACCTCCAAATACAACCAGGCCAAGTAGAAAATTTGAAAAATACTTTATCAAATATTCGACCTGTCCAGGAATCGAACCCGGAACCTCCTTGGTGCAAGCCGAATGTGATGCACACGTCATGTTGTTTAGTTTTGAGGGCTTTCTGGTGACTATTTTAAGTGATGTCTATAGTTCACAGAAATACTAGTCTTAATGTTTTAGGTTGTTGGATGGGGAATGAATCCGAAATCAAGAAACCTTATTCCGAACAATCTGAGAGCGGCAATAGTACGTCTGATCCCGTGGGAACTTTGTATTCAAGATAAAGATTTTTTTTATATAACATCCAAGTCCACTCTGTGCGCCGTCTCTGTCGATGGTAAGTAGAGCCCCTTAGAGGTGGCAAAACCAAAAGGAAAAAATGGCAAATTGTCTGTTTGCCATGTTTTTTATTAGTGGTTTTATGTGTTGTGGTTTGTTGTTGTTTTGTGTTGAAGCTATTTGTATTGTGTATTTGTACTGTTTTGTGTTATTGTTGGTGTTGTTTTAATGTTTTTATGTGTTGTGGCTTGTTTTTGTTTTGTGTTGAGGTTATTTGTATTGTGTATTTGTACTGTTTTGTGTTATTGTTGGTGTTGCTCTATGTTATGCGTTGTTCTTTTGTATTGTGTATTTCAGTATTTTTATGTGTTGTGCCTTATTTTTGTTTTGAGGGTTTTTGAATTGTCTATTTTTTTGTGTTATTGTTAGTATTTTTTGTGTCGTTTATTTTGTTGTTGTTGTTATTGTTTTGTGTTATGGCTGTTTGTTCCTTGTCAATCATTCAATCAATAGGATGTAACAATTGTTGATGTGTTACGTAAGGTGTTGATATTCTTACATTTGTTGTATTGTTTATTTGATAGATTTGTATCTCAACTTCTGTTCTCTTACTAAATCCATCTGATACTTTTTGTCTTAACCAACACAATTTCATTTTCAATGGAGGCGTTGTATCATTTACATATTCACAACATGATCGAAATGTACATCCATATTATGCGTTAAAATATTCTCTTATTTTGGTATCACATGCTGTTGAATTTTGTTCAGTTGTTCTGCAGATGTCCACATTGTTATAGTTTGTTAGGTTGATTGGATCTGAGTTTTTTGATACATCGTATATGTTCCATCTTTGGTGTGGACTTTCTGTTTCTATGTATTGTACATAATATATGGACAATTGAATTGTGAGGAAATAGGTTTTCAATATCATTTCAATCATGTTTTTGGAGATAGTTTTTTGTACGTCTGTAAAATACAAACTCTTCCAATGTGATACATGGGTTTATTATTTTACTGGCAAAAAAGTCCCCCCCCCAAAAAAAAAGTTTTTTTTTTTGTAGCTCAGTTGGTTGAGGCGGTGGATTCGTAACCAGGAGGCTGTTGGTTCGAATCCAACTCCATCCCCCCTCTTCGACACAAGATTGGAAATATAATCTTTAGAAGAGGGCGCACTCTTAAAAAATATATGTATATATATTTTTTATAAATAAAAAAAAAAAAAAAAAATTAGACCCTAAATTTGACATACATACCCAATTTCAAGTCTCTGGCTCTTACCATTGTTATATTTGATTGCACCCAAAAGTTTCGGAGCTGACTGAGACCCCAAATATCCCAAATATGACATACATACCAAATTTCAAATCTCTAGCTATTACTATTCCCTTTTTATACAGCAATACTAAAAGCCGCTAAGAAGCGGCAAAAACCGCGAAGGGTGTATTCGATTGCACCCAGTTGGGACCTATAAACCAAATTTTATACAAATCGTCAGCGCTAAGAAGAAAAAGTGTCCTTCACGGCGTACAACGGACGAACGGTTTGTTTTATTCGATTTTTGGATTCTACGTACCTTGAAACGTAAAATATCAATTTTTGAGAGGGGTGGGGGGGTCGTGACAATTCTGGAGGTTCATTGTTGAAAGTAATAAAACAATAACTTGTTCAATTTTTTTTTTTTTTAATCAGCACATTTTTCGCCACTAGTAAAAGTGCCTATCACGGCAGACAATCTATTTTTGGAAAGAAATCTATTTTTGCATTCTACGTACCTCAAAACGGAATATATCAAATTTGGAGGTTAGGAGTTTTTTTTTTTTTTTTTTTTTTTTTTTTTTTTTTTTTNTTTTTTTTTTTTTTTGGTGACGATTCTAAAAGTTCATTATTGAAAATGATACACCAAAAGATAAAAATTAGAATGAGATTTTATTATGTATCTACCGTAAAATGGGGTGACTTGAAGCAGTTGGGTAACGAGAACCAGTGAGATGAAAAGAAACAAAAAATTTCAATCACAAATACGAGTATATCTATTTAAAGTAAACGAAATATATTCATAAACTGACTTCACTTTGATGTTTGCCCATCGACAAAGTATTGTTATCAAACAGGTTTTTCTTCTTCTTTTAAAAACAAACATATAAGGGAGGTTCGAAAAGTTTATGGCCTAATCTACATGGAGAAGGAAAATAAAAACCCACCGTGCCTTATCCATACTAATATTATAAATGCGAAAGTAACTCTGTCTGTGTGTCTGTGTGTCTGTATGTATGTTACGCTTTCACGCTTAAACTACTGAACCGATTTTGATGAAATTTGGCATGGAGATAGACTAAACTTTAGGAAAAGACATAGACTACTTTTTATCGCGAAAAAAGGGGTTGAAACTATAAATGGCCATGCCTATAAGGCGCCAAGCGAAGCGGGCGTATCCTGCTAGTTTTTCAATATAATCTCCCTTGACTTCAATACATATTTTACATCTCATTATCTTATGGGTAACATCTCTTAAGGTCCACATGGTACGGTGAAAATATTAACAATCTCATGTTTTGCTTCCGATATCTTATATTGTTTCGTTTTTTCTTTTTTCAGGTACAGGACCTTGTAATGGTGACAGTGGTGCTGGATTAGTTATGTTAGATACTAAATCTAATCTGTTCTATCTCAGAGCTATCGTTAGTCTGGCAATGATCGATGAAGAAACACAGAAATGTAATTTAAATAGAAGCGTTGTGCTGACAAATATTGACAAGTTTAAAGATTGGATAGAGGGAGTTTTGAAATTGTGAGGAAACACAGAAATGTAATTTAAATAGAAGCGTTGTGCTGACAATATTGGCAAGTATAAAGATTGGGATTGGATAGAGGGAGTTTTGAAATTGTGAAGATTTTTTTTTAATATTTTTATCGAATTATCGAGCAGATGTTCAACCTTTCCCAATTCTATTTGAGGTCGGCGCTGTTTTCCTTATTTCTGCTATGCCATAAACTTTTGTTCGGTGCCTAGTCTATTTAGTACGGTAATCCCCGCTTGCTTCTCACAGTATTCATAGAAACTGCGTAGGAACTCGTATTTTTGCCGATGATCTCTCATCATTAGTTTAAAGCAGAGTTTTTAAAGGCTGGATGCTCTTCCTACCACCAAACCTTCTGTATTTACACTGGCTTAGGACCGTCACCTAATGAATCTGGATTGCTCCCCTCGGTGGCTACATTGAATTTTGGAGCAGATGTACCTCAATAACTACCAAACGTGTGCTATCAGGTCCTTATAAAAATCTTCTTTCTTTCTGAAGAAACAAAGTTTGTATTTCGTCACATCTTTGTGGTCGCCCAGTATTTATTAATTTAGATATGCAATGTGCAGTGCACATAATAGAATTAGAAGTTTTAGACACTTCGCCTACATTTAGAAATAATTCGCCTAGTTTTAGACACTCTTGGAAGTCATATCTTGGAAATTTCAAATGGCCGCAATTTGGAAACTAAACACGCTAGTCGTTTAAATTTTTCCAAAACTTCCAAGAGTGTCTAAAACTAGGCGAATTATTTCTAAAAGTAGGCGAAGTATCTAAAACTAGGCGAAGTATCTAAAACTAGGCGAATTATGTCTAAAAAGCAGGTTCTTCAACATTAATAGTGTTTTTGGTAAGTGTTTTATTTTTATTTATTCAAAAGTTAATATTTTTAACACTTATAATAAACATGTTATTCAAAGATTTAAAAGTATAATAAAATGCAAAATTTCAAAACTCCACATAAAGCCGTTCAAAAGATATTCAGGCGGTCTCGGACTTTTGGGACACCCTGTATGATACAAGCAATGCATTTGGATCTCGGTATGATAACTGTTTACTTAGTCTCTTCTATAATTTTCCTTGCAATAGAGATAAGTAACGTCTCGTTTTAAAATAAATTAATCTCAGACTGGGTAATGATTACGTTAGTAAGTGTGTGTTTCATCGATATTTTAAAGCGCTGGCTGACCCAACAGAAAAACTTTGTTAATCTAGCAATGGGGGGTATTATTTTACGTTCGCTTTCTGACGTTTACAATATTTTTGTAAGGGATCTACAAATAAAATATTTTTTTGTTGTTTTTACTTTCTCTTCCTAGAAGATAAAGTATTGTATTCATGCAGAAATTTTAGAGATATTTTTAAGTCGTCTATGTCCCATCAATTCTGTTCTTTAACAATTACAATATTGGTGTCGTTATCGGCCACGATTACATGTATTCGTATATTCGTGAGCTAAATTCCTCTTTGGGATTTTGTAAGCCCCTGCACCTAAGCCTCTTAGGGTCTTTTTTTGTGCTTTGAAATTAGCCTGTTTCCTAGCTAAGGCCCAAGATCTGCGCAAGCTACCTGGGATATAGCTGTCCCATACTTAGTCTCCACGCAATGAGGGAGACGCAATCAAAGATAACGTGAGAAGCAGTCTCCTCATCCTCCCCACAAAGTCTGCACATCATTCCCAAGTTATCTTGGAGTTCGTGCTATTACAACATTGGTGTGTCGTTATCGGTCACGATTACAATATTAGTGTGTCGTTATCGGTCACGATTACACATTGGTGTGTCGTTATCGGTCACGATTACAACATTGACGTGTCGTTATCGGTCACGATTACACATTGGTGTGTCGTTATCGGTCNATAATTTTTTTCTACCTAGAGGTATTTTTATTTTAATATAAAAAAATAACGAAAATGATGCTACATTATCTCTTTTGTAAATGCCCATTTTACATTTTTACTAAATTGCCATTTCTTTTAATAAAAAATGTTATGATTTGACGGAAAGATTATTTTTTATTCAAATAAAGTTAAATAATCAAATTAAAAGGAAAATATTATTATTTATTGAATAACTTGTAGTATCTATCAATATATAACTGTTAGTCGCCTTTGGGGAAAATTAATGGGGAATTTATTTAATAAGATTTTGGATGTCTACGTTTAAGGTATTAATTCAAACTTTCTGGTTATTATAGTAAACTAGCTGTTTCCCCGTGCTTCTTCGCTACGGTTACGACCCCCCAGGGTGAGCATAGCTACTGTTTAGATAAATAATTCACTATTTTATTCAAGGATATTGCTTTTTCTACTGCGGAACACCTCCGTATTAAATTTCAAGTTTCTCGCTCAGCCCGATGTGAACCATCTCTCCACCTCATGGGTTAAATTAAGCAAGTTTCCTCACTTCCCTTTCTATTCGTTATGTGTATGTACACTAGCGCTACAGTTTCACCATCTCTCCACCTCATGGGTTAAATTAAGCAAGTTTCCTCACTTTCTGTTTCGTTATGATCCGCATCTCAATTGGGCGGCGACTCGAATAATATTTTAACAACTAAAAATGCTGATTAATATAACCCTTCATGTGTATGCATATATTATACGTAATAATTATAATGATATGTAAAATAAAATCACTGATATCAATCACTGAGAGGGGATTTGGTGATATTTGAATTGATTTTTTTTCTTTGGCAAGAACATAATATTGTAAACAGGCACGTACGAAAAATAAGTGTCAGTGGTGTAAAATTCACACCCTCAACCCCTGGTATACCAGTGTCGGAGGAAAGGATGTTAATAACGAAACAATACGTCAGTGGTATAAAATTCACACCCTCGACCCCTGGTATACCAGTGTCGGAGGAAAGGATGTTAATAACGAAACAATACGTCAGTGGTGTAAAATTCACACCCTCGACCCCTGTTATACCAGTGTCGAAGGACAGGATGTTAATAACGAAACAATACGTCAGTGGTGTAAAATTCACACCCTCGACCCCTGTTATACCAGTGTCGAAGGAGAGGATGTTAATAACGAAACAATACGTCAGTGGTGTAAAATTCACACCCTCGACCCCTGGTATACTAGTGTCGAAGGAGAGGATGTTAATAACGAAACAATACGTCAGTGGTGTAAAATTCACACCCTCGACCCCTGTTATACCAGTGTCGAAGGTGAGGATGTTAATAACGAAACAATACGTCAGTGGTGTAAAATTCACACCCTCGACCCCTGGTATACCAGTGTCGGAGGAGAGGATGTTAATAACGAAACAATACGTCAGTGGTGTAAAATTCACACCCTCGACCCCTGTTATACCAGTGTCGAAGAGGAGGATGTTAATAACGAAACAATACGTCAGTGGTGTAAAATTCACAACCTCGACCCCTGTTATACCAGTGTCGAAGGAGAGGATGTTAATAACGAAACAATACGTCAGTGGTGTAAAATTCACACCCTCGACCCCTGTTATACCAGTGTCGAAGGAGAGGATGTTAATAACGAAACAATACGTCAGTGGTGTAAAATTCACAACCTCGACCCCTGTTATACCAGTGTCGAAGGAGAGGATGTTAATAACGAAACAATACGTCAGTGGTGTAAAATTCACACCCTCAACCCCTGGTATACCAGTGTCGAAGGAGAGGATGTTAATAACGAAACAATGTGTTTTTAAGTAATTCTGAGAAGTTTTCGGAAAAAACAAATAATGTCCGCCATCTTGAAAACTCAGCAAAATTCAGATGTGGGCGGACTCCGCACACGGGCGTATTTATTTATTGTTGGAAATGATGTGTCTATAACCTCTTCAGTTTTGTTTCTCTGGGACAACCTGAATATCTTGCTGCTAATCATCACAGGTTTGCAACAACTCGATACTTTGAGAATCCTTACGGATAATGCAGTAGATTCTCCTTGCTTTCTGCATGGGTAGTGGAAAAGATATCGTTTCTGACTCTTCCCTTAGTCGCCTTTTACGACTGGCATGGACTTGGATGCCTTGGAAGTGTTCTTTAAATCCCCCCTCCATACAGGGGACATAGGAATGATATAATGCACTAGCTTCTCCTTGCTTTCTGCATGGGTAATGGAAAAGATATCGTTTCTGACTCTTCCCTTAGTCGTCTTTTACGACTGGCATGGACTTGGGTGCCTTGGAAGTATTCTTTTCAAGTCCCCCTATCCACAGGGGACAAAGAAATGATATAATGCAGTAGCTTCTCCTTGCTTTCTGCATGGGTAATGGAAAGGATATCGTTTCCGACCCTGACCTTAGTCGCCTTTTACGACTGGCATGGACTTGGGTGTCTTGGAATCCACAGGGGACTAATAAGCCAACTAAAATTTTCTTCTTTGAAGTTTATATGTTGTAGTGAAATTTTTTTTTAAATATAAGACCGTCCCTTACCGAATTTGGTCAATACATTGGAAATTCGGTCGAAATTTTGACCGTTTTTTGTTAGTTTTGATAATTTTCCTAAGGTTTTAAACCATTATTTTGTTCGAAAAATTGGTCCTAGACAAATTTTCCGCTATCTACATTTAGTTCTATTCGTTATTGTAGATACATAGAATACAAAAATTGACAAGGGGGAAAAAAACTACATATACACCATCTTTCCGGGAGTGAACGTGTTGAAATTAAAAATATTATTCTTGTCAGCAGTTGACGTGTTAATAAATCTAATTTTATTCAATAGAAATAGACGAATGCGTTTCTTATCACCAACCTTATCTCACATCTTTCAATCGAAATCATTATTATCAGTTATTGAGCAGACTTTTGAAGATATACGACTATTCCACAACTGAATGTTGCGTTTCTTATCACCAACCTTATCTCACATCTTTCAATCGAAATCATTATTATCATTTATTGAGCAGACTTTTGAAGATATACGACTATTCCACAACTGAATGTTGCATTCCTTATCACCAACCTTATCTCACATCTTTCAATCGAAATCATTATTATCAGTTATTGAGCAGACTTTTGAAGATATACGACTATTCCACAACTGAACGTTGCGTTTCTTATCACCAACCTTATCCCACATCTTTCAATCGAAATCATTATTATCAGTTATTGAGCAGACTTTTGAAGATATACGACTATTCCACAACTGAATGCTTTCCTCAAAAAAGGTACCAAATTACAAATCATACCTAAAAAGGTATTGTTACGGGGGCCTCTTCCGTAAAAATTATAAATGAGTATTCACACTAAGCAGTGACAGTGACGTGACCGGCATAAAATATTAAGGAGAATTCACACTGAACAGTAAGCAGTGACATTTACGTGATCGACATGTGATTCGCTCGGCAAAACTAAAAATATTCTTCCAGGCAGTTGAAGGAACATGTTCATACTAGACCGGCAAGTGATCCGCCCGGCAAAACTAAAAATATT
>CM022876.1:1826669-1871011 GCA_012654025.1 Pachypsylla venusta | reverse complement strand
CATAAATTGTCTAAAGTGTCTAAAATGTCTAATTATGTACCACATGCAAGAAATAAGTGTGTGTAAACACTGTCAAAAGACATTTGTCTGTGTGGGATGTCAGGAAGGACAAAGTTCTGGTTCGGAATAGATTTCCTAGGGTCTAGCGATTTTTTTTTTATTTTCATTTACATTATTTTATTCCTGGGATTAAATTTTATTTTTATGTTTTAATTTCTAATAAAGAAATAGCGACTTTATGTAATAAAAAAAATACATTTTTTCCTTTATTTTGTTGGCGGGTACTTTTTACCCGGCAATGCACGTAATTCAATAGAGCTTGGCAATTCTAGGGTTAATATTTTTATTTAATTTTTCAGGTGACATATCAGTTCATATGGAAAACAAAACCCTTCAACTATCAATACACTTTGGAATACCATTGGTCAAAGGTCGTACAGAATGGCATATTAATTATATTAAAAAAAGTCAAACTTGTTTTCAAATTAAATACATACAAATACATATCTCCATCAATCAAACAATCAATAAACTGAACGAGTCACCCAAAATAAATTTCATTAATATTGAAATGGGTCAAATTAAATTGATCAAATATACAAATCAACACTCATTGATTGAAAATATTATCTATAATTATTTTCCAAATATATTAAGACTTCAAATATTAAATATAATTAGGAAACCATTAAATAATTATATTCAAGATAATGTATTAGATAATATTAAAATAAGAGAATATATCTCACAGTTGTAAAAAAATAAATAATGAATATAATAATGAAGAAAATTGAATAATTATATTCAAGATAATGTATTTTTTTTTATATATATACATTTGACTTACTGCCAACGATCATACCACGTTGAATACAACAGTTCCCGTCAGATCACTGAAGTTAAGCAGCGTCGGGCGTGGTCAGTACTTGGATGAGTGACCGCTTGGGAACATCACGTAGCGTTGGCTCTTTTTTTCGGCCCAACCCAGGCTGGGTGAGGTCAATGTGGGTAGCTGGTTTTCAAGTTTCCAGAGAATGGAGGCTTGAATGACCAATAGATGTTAAAGAGACGTTAAGCAAAAAAAAAAAAAAAGANAGAGACATTAAGCAAAAAAAAAAAAAAAGAAATGGCTTAAAGTCTCTTTAACATCTAAGTATTGGTCATTCAAGACGGGGGTTTTCACCCTTCATTCGCTGCAAACCAGCTACCTACATTGATCTCACCCAGCCTGGGTTGGGCCGGAAAAATAGCCAGCATCACGAGGGCGCGAACCCACGTGGACACTCACAAGGTACAACCTCGCTGGACTTTGCTTAACTTCAGTGATCTATCGGGAACTGGAGTATTCAACGTGCCATAGACGCTGGCTGAAAGATAATGTATTCTAGTCCGGCTCTCCTTTAAAGAGAAAATGAACCAAACAAGATATTATGCGAAGAGCTTTGAGGGGTGACCTCCACGCGGCCCGAGTCCACCTGAGCTGATGGTGTTAAAATATAATGTAAGCTTTGTTCAGATTATTTCTACATTTATTTTCATTATTCAAAAGCGGCATGAAAGGTATTTAATATCAGAGAAGAAGAAAAAAATTGCAAAAAAAACCTGCAAAAATCCTCATTTTTGGGCGGTATTTTGCTTCTACTTGAACTTTTGATTTTTTGCAACAGGAAACCACCCTATACAGCAGTGCTTCTCAAAGGATGTGCCGCGAGGTCGCCCTAGATGTGTAAAAAATCAAAGGGGCAAAAGTGAGAATACTTGTTATGAATTATTCAAATCTTAAATATTACCCCGCCTGTGGCGCTCTCGTATCAGAAGCTCTCGAATTAAAAAATGATAGGAGTCTAAGGCCGGCCATACACGCACCGATAAGTCTGTACAGACTTATCTGCGCAGACAAGTATGGCAGGATCTGCACAGATTTTGTCTGAAAATCGGAGACAAAATCTGTGCAGATCCTGCCATACACGACAGACTTGTCTTGTGTGTATGGCCGTCCTTAGATTAACATTTGGAGGGACCAATATCAATCCCATTTGGATTTCTCTGCAAAGAGAGTATCCTCAGTTGTCCAAAGAGGCACTGAGGATATTGCTATAATTTTCAACCTCTTGGTTGTGTGAACAATTGAACATGGTTTTTCCGCTATCACAAACATCAAAACCAAGAGACGTTGACGTATGCTATCTACCACCCAGGATGACAATATGCGTTTATGTTTGTCAAAACATAAACGCATATCAGAACCGTGCAAAAAAGATTGGAGTCTTGAAAAGTGTGCCGGGGTGGTAACAAGTTTGAGAAGCACTGCTATACATCAATTCATTCCTGAGACAAAGTACTCCACCTAATATGGAGGACTACTGCGAACCAGTTTACTTAATGATGATACATCTAATCTGGGGGGAGGGTACTTTTGTCTTTCCTCCTGCTGCCTCCAGTATTGTAGGTATCGAATTATAAAATAATCAGGAAGTTGTTCATTCGAATTCTTCATCTATGCTAATAAAACGCAAAGCCAATACTACCTGACTGATAATCATCGTAGCTCCACGATGGCTAAACTTAGAAATTTGATTCATTAAAGTAGATTATGTAGTTGCCTAATAAGAAAGGAAAAAATCAAAAGTTCAAAAGAAGCAAATTACCGCCAAAAATGACGTTTTTTGGATTTTTTTTGCAATTTTTTTTCTGGGCAAACTAAAGGAGAGATAACAAAAAATGACCGAGAAAGGACCCCCCCCCNCCCCCCAAAAAAAAGAAAAAAAAATTATAAGCACCCCATAAAAAAGATGAAAATTGAAATTTTCCAGTTTCTTCCTTTTTGTATTATGATCGATTTTCATCACCGAAAACATTGACCATCCCCCCAACCAGAGAGATAAGAAAACATTTTTACGGCCATGCCTTGCCCAAAGAAGTGAGGAAACAATTTTGCTAAATAATAAATTAATATTCTTTGTCTAATTTTACAGAACGTCTAATCAATGTACGAAATCTTTTTTTCTTCTTCATACATTGACTAGTCTTTGTTAGTATTCTATAGAATGAGTGCGCATTATATAGAATGACGGATTTCATACATTGCTGGTAACATATCAATGAACCTTGTAACCTTGGCAATAAATAAAAAAAATCTTTAACTTCACCCTTTCCCAATTCTATTTGGGGTCGGCTCTGCTTTCCTTAATGCTACTGTGCCACAATCTACCCCACTGTGTGCCGAGAGAAAATATGTATTTTGGATTGTTTTAATTTATTATTTAAAAAATAAAGAGCTCACTGATTGTTTAATTTTTANTTTATTATTTTTTTGGCAAAAAAATACCCCCCCCCCCAAAAAAAAAAAAATTGTGTCGGGAGTTCTCGTGACGATACCAAATCTGGTGCTTAATTAGACTCTAAATTTGACATACCTACTAAATTTGAAGTCTCTGGCTCTTACCATTCTCTTTTTAGACAGCAATACTGAAAACCGCCAAAAAGTGGCAAAAAATCGCCAAGGGTGTGTTCGATTGCACCCAAATGTTTCGGAGCACAATTAGAGCTTACATGGGACCTATATACCTAATTTCAACCAAATCGGTCAACGCTAAGTAGCAAAAATGCCCATTACGGCGGACAAACGGATTTTTTTTTATTCGATTTTTCGATTCTACGTACTTTAAAACGTAAAATATCAAATTTTGAGGGGGGGGGTATTTTTTTTCTCTCGTGACAATTCCAAAGGTTCATTTTGAAAATAATAAACCAAACATTATGACCCGAACCGCTTTTATGTTACGTCAAGGCACTCTTTTTATTTAAATCTTTGAATAACATGTTAATTATAAGTGTTGAAAATATTAACTTTTAAATAAATAAAAACAAAACACTTACCAAAAACACTATTTATAATTATTTATAAAGAAACTAGTTTCGAATCATTCGATTCATCATCAGTCTAGTCGAGTCGAAGGATGGAAGTTGACTGACCATTGTTCATCGCGTGCTGAGTAGAGTGACGCGAAGTACCGTCAAAATATTTACAGTCTATGTCTAACACTTTTTTAAATAGAATATTGTCACTGGCCTTATCAATTTCAATTTGATTATTTAGTAATGTATATTTTTCACTGTTATTATATTTATAAATTTCATAGGCTTCATTTGTATTGATTTCATTATGATTGTTAGAAATACGGATTATATTTAAATGTTCATTTATATTATTTTTCAATTTCTTTATATTTGTATGTTTTATATTGTTTTTTAGATGTAATGCAAATTTGGAAGCACTATGGTCATCAATATTCTTATTTAAATCATTTATATGCTCATGGTATCTCGTTTTAAAGTTTCTGTTGGTTTTTCCGATATAAATTTTGCAAGGATCTTTATTATGCTTCAATAGTTATACACCAGCCTTATTATAATTGTCATTATTATTTTCATTTGTTCTGATATGTTTTTGAAGTTTATTTAAGTTTTTAAATGCTACGTTATACCCAAGGTGTTTGAGAGATGATTCAAATTTGTTAGATAAATTCAGATTTGTTAGATCTTTTTATGCTAACCCATTCCGGAAATGAGAAATTCGAAAAGACATTTTTCGCCACGGACTGGATTGGAACGCCGCGGATATAATTGCGCTAGCGGGGTTCTACACCGGGGAGTTGTGTTGAGGTAAGTTTTTTTTAAAAAAAAAAATTATTTATAACTCGTTTTTTTATTGGACATCATAGGGGGCATGGCCGTAAAAACGTTTCCTAACCTCTCTAATTCGGTTAACATTGGTTTAAAAAAAATTCAAAGGCTTGCCAGACACTCCTCCCCGGTTCCGGGACCAGTTTGTTTCCTTTCTGGGTTCTGGAACCGGGGAGGAGTACCTTGCAACTTTTTGATTTTTTTTTAACCGGATTTAATACCTACACAATAATTAGAAAATAAAAAATTACAAAAAAGACAATATCGATTCAGATTGAATTGATTATATGGCGAGCTTTCAATTGGACTCAGGCCAGTGTTGACTCAATGATGTTCAGAATGGATTCAATATCATTCAGACTATCATCCTCAGGTCATACGCAATGAAGGCATGGCCGGAAAAACGTTTCTTAACCTCTCTAATTGAGTTAAAATTTGTTAAAAATAAATCAAAGAGTTGCCAGATACTCCTGCCCGGTTCCAGAACCAAAAAACACGCTTAAAGTTTATCAATACAAACTAACCAACTATACTTTTTATAAGGTCGTGTTTTTCTCAAATAAATCTCGCCCTAAACTTTTTCCTATCATTTTCCTGGAAACAAATGTAGAGCTGTTGTCGATATCAGTAAAACGGAAAGGGAGGCTAGCTATAGCTTAGTGAACACAGAAGTATAAGTAAGTATAAAGAGAGATCTCTTCCAACAGTAGATCTATTTTAAGAATCTTGCGACCTAACTAATATTCTATCGTCTAGTAATCTAAAATTTACCCGGAAAAATCGGACAACATTACATTTAATTATTTCATTTCTCTTTGCCATACAAAAATAAAGAGACGGGTCCCTCCCTAGACAAACCCGGGTATGACTCCGGGCAGAACCGTAGGGTCCCATAGTTGTGGGATTTTTGTCGCGTACGGCATGACACATCGCGGGAAAAATCCCACCAAACATATTTTTATTTTTTCAACTTCTCTTTTGTTTTTAACTTTTTATTTTTACTTGTTAGCTTTATTGACATATTTTAACCCCCCCTCGACAGGTTAGTAAACGTTTTTACAGCCATGCCTTTAAAGCTTGAGCCTTGAGCAAAAATTTTTTCCCCAAACGGGAAAAATATTTTGAACGTGGGATTTTTCCCTTGTTCGAGGACCCTACGGTTCTCCCCTAAGTCGGAACCAGACAAACCCCAAAGCATATCTTTACTTATAAAAGTAAAACGCAATTAAAATTAAACGGAAGTCATCTCTGCGTCACCTTCATTGTGGATGGTGTCACAGATATTAGTTGTAGAACAAGGAGATGATATCTTTTCATATCGTTTTAAATTAAAATCAAGCATTTAATATGGATTAGTTACAATTCATTACAAATGGACATCTAAAACGAAGTTGGTTGTGTGTAGCTTGAATTTTAGACTTTTGAGATTATCAATCATCAAAACGTGGGTGCTTCAATTGTATGTTACAGTATATTTCGGTCAGAGTGTGGGTGCTCTGTCCTGTCGCTAGTCTGAATTTTAGACTTTTAGATTATCAATATCAATCATCAAAACGTGGGTGCTTCTTGTCGATGTTTCAGTTGTATGTTACACAGAGTGTGGGTGCTCTGTCGATAGCTTGAATTTTAGACTTTCGAGATTATCAATCATCAAAACGTGGGTGCTTCAATTGTATGTTACAGTATATTTCGGTCAGAGTGTGGGTGCTCTGTCCTGTCGATAGTCTGAATTTTAGACCTTTGAGATTATCAATATCAATCATCGAAACGTGGGTGCTTCTTGTCGATGTTTCAGTTGTATGTTACAGTATATTTCGGTCAGAGTGTGGGTGCTCTGTCGATAGTTTGAATTTTAGACTTTCGAGATTATCAATCATCAAAACGTGGGTGCTTCAATTGTATGTGACAGTATATTTCGGTCAGAGTGTGGGTGCTCTGTTCTGTCGATAGTCTGAATTTTAGACTTTTGTCGATGTTTCAGTTGTTTGTTACAGTATATTTCGGTCGGAGTGTGGGTGCTCTGTAGATAGTTTGAATTTTCGGTCGGAGTGTGGGTGCTCTGTCTATAGTTTGAATTTTAGACTTATACATATAATCAATATCAATTAATCATAACGTGGGTGCTTCTTGTCGATGTTTTAATTGTATGTTGCAGTATATTTCGGTCGGAGTGTGGGTGCTCTGTCGATAATTTGAATTTTAGACTTCGAGTATCAATCATCATAACGTGGGTGCTTCTAGTCGATGTTTCAATTGTATTTTAGTCTATTTCAGTCAGAGTGTGGGTGCTTCTTGTCGATGTTTCAATTGTATGTTACAGTATATTTTGGTCAGAGTGTGGGTGCTCTGTCGATAGTTTGAATTTTATACTTATGCATATAATCAATTCAAGGTAACGCTGACCCCAAATAGAATTAAGGAAAGGTAACGACGACGTTCCTATGGAAAAGGTTGTTCCCCGTCTATCCGTTTCAGAGTTACTATAAACTCCTTTTTAAGATAGACTGAGAGAGAAAACTATAATAGAAATGAGAACTACAAGATGTTAATGTTGAAAATTACCAAATATAAAAATTATTGAAGTTGGTCTTTATTGGAATTCAGGACTTAGAAATAATATATAAAATTACTTAGTTGTTAATTGTCGAATGCCAGAATTAGAATTAATTTTAATAGACGCTCAATCTGAAGTTCTTCCTTCAGATCGACCGTTAGGATCATTCCCGGCTTTCTATTGGCTGATGGTATTGAGTTCAGCCAATAGCAATTTCGTATTGATTCTAAACAATCGATATTGTTTAACTTAAATTATAACGGTCCGGTTGATGAACTGTACGACGAATTCTTTGAACTGCTTATTGTTCAATTTTTGATATAATTATGATGCAACTAATACCACACAGAATATATCTAGAAGTTATTATTCGATCAATATACTGTGTGTATTTACGTCCAACATTTTTCCGCCCTTTGAAAAATCGCGTCCTCGCGCTTTAAATACGACAACATTTCCAAAAGAAGAAAAAAAAAAAAATAATAATAATAAATAAACGAAACACGAATGATAAATAAATCTAAATTGAATCAAAAGTAATGTATATCGAAATAAGATTGAAAACATATAAATTTTAAATAACTGGTTAAATTGGTTGAAGGTATCATTTTTGTAGAGCAAGCAAATAGACATCGATAATATAAAACGGTAATAATAATAAAAAAAACGTAATCAATATGAAAAACAATCAAATAAAATTTCATTAATTGTTACCATACTGTCGGATTTAAGTGATCAGCATCCAAAAACGAGATAAGAGAAAGAAAAACAAAAAAGTGTAAAACATATATATTAGTATAGGAGAAATTTCGTTCACATTAATTTGGTTTCGCGAAGCAATATGGCCAAGATCCCAATAATGATACTGATCTTGAAATTGATTTTCCATTGATTCCTCCTCTTCTGCATACTTAGCTGATTATAATTATAGTACGATTTTCAAAAATAACAATTGAGATACAAATACCAAATCAAATAATCCTTTTATCTGCAATATTTTTACTGTTCCACATCGATTCTATTTAAATGTCTTCCTTCTGGTTTTGTACGGACCAGCCTTATTAGCAAAGAATGTATTGGTTTCCTGAAAATTATTATCAATATCAGTAAAGTGAGGACTGATGTCCACTCAAATGAGTATTCTTGTGAAGTTGCTTTTATGTTATTGTAGACTTCGTCAATCTTTGAATCGGCCTTCATTTTCGCGTCAAAATAGTCATCTATCTCAACATATTTCTTTCTCAATTCCCAGCCTTCTTTTATTAATTGGTTTTATTTTTGTTCGTATTCAATATTTTCGTCGGCTACTACCTTTAATGCCTCTGACTCTTCCAGATGAGTCCATTTTTGGGGTATAACATGTATAAAAGAAATCTCATTGGTCCATTTTGATTCACAAGGGTATTGACTTTCGATTATTAAGTTTTCGCTTAGAACTGTTATCTACTTCTTCATCGCTATTAGATGCTGTCGTTGATGTCATCGTGTCCTTTCTTGATGAGCCCGCCTTGCACCCTTAGAAACCAATTTCCTGCAACAGGTCCTTACAGCTTGAAATGGGAATCCGCTAACGTTTTTTGCTTCCAGGTCTTTATTGCAGGAATTCTGTCTGAATAGTAGAGAGACGGCTTCTCATTTGGTAGTCACTGCCCTATACGTTTTGCTAGTGCTTTATAGTATCTTGTCTCAATTTGATGTTTCGGATTTGAATATAGGATGCTCCCGACCAAGAGCTTTGCTAAGAGTTTCCTATCCTCATGTTCTAGACTTCGTTTTTCAATTAAGACCCTTCTGTCTAAAGATTGTAACTGTCCTTGTACATATTTTGGTCGAGATTTTTAAGCACGAAAAATATTGAAGTAATTTTTTTTATATATATACAACTGTATTTTTATTTTGACAATATAAAGATAAAAAAAAACAATATTGTCAGATATTATGTAGGCACTTCAAGAATGATCATATGATCACTGACCTAATTTCTGATGAAACTGGAGGAAATAATGGATGTGTGTTTCTACATAGCACAAAGTGCAAACTTTCGGGTTCCTTTGTGGCAATGTGCACATCTCTTGGGTTGTTCACAATCTTCAAGGACATCCGTGAATGACTTGGAACATTAGGTACGGACAGTGTCCTACGTTTTTTACCATACTTAAACAGCTAACCGTGGACAACCGCCCTTCAGAAATCACTATATATCATGTTCCTATCCTGTTCATTGGTCTTTTTCTTTAAGAGCCAAGCAAGACAGGCGGCGTCCTGAAATACATGTCTATTGTTACGGAGCCGTAATATTATAAACTTATGGTCGAGGGAAAGCTCGAAGCCGACGAAGAGGTTAAAATCTGAGGAAGCGTTGAAACCTTCCTATACACCCAGATGTGGTCGATTATTATAATTATTCGAATGTTACGCCCGTGGTTTGCTGGAGAACATTAGATCAAATTAATAAGGCCGAGATTAGTCACTAATTAATTATATTATTTATAATTAATAGCAAAATACTCAAAAGGGATACACAATTAGATATAATAATACGAAGATGAACAAATGTGTTAAATTATGTAATCGATGGAATATTAAATCGGAAGCAGGGGATATTAATATCGATCTATTTAATAGATGATTTTATAATTTACGAAGTATTATTGGCCCAAAACGCTATGCGCTGGGTACATGGACTTTCACGATTTTCTCGAGACTAAGCTGCATGGTCAAATTTACTATCGAATTTAAAAATGTTGTTAACTCACCCGACGCTTCACACTCTATAAAGACAAGGTCGGAACCATCCATCTTAAAGCCAATCCGCAGAATGGAAATATGTTGTTTTTTTGGCGTAGTATTCTTATAGTTTCCATGATTTAATACCATGAACTCGCTTGAATAAATTCCTTTGCCTGTCATGCCAGCCGACAGACCCGGTTTTCTTTCTCCGACAACAGTTCGAGAAAAATCTAATAGATCCCGATCTTCTGTTTTACTAAAATCATCCGAATTAATGTACAAAACAGTTTCACGACCATTATCCCACCAGGTACCATATACATACCCTTCGCCAAATCCATATTCAAATAACCTAATCCATCCGATGTCTCCAATCCAATCTCTTTCATTACCCTCATGAACGGTGCACGGAAATTACACACTTTACTATGCTGATCAAAGGCAGTAAGATCAAAGTCCAAAACGAGTAGTGATGGGTCACCACTAGACGCGATAGTAGAAGCATTATCAATGATTCGTACACCAGAAGTCGATCTTGATCCAGTGCTAACGAAACCAGCGTCAAATTCTTCCGATAACCTATGTCTTGATTTACCCGATGTAGAAACCCATTTGAACTAAATGCGATGCAACCGCCACCTCAAGTAAATTCGGATTATCCTTAGTTATTTTTGCAGAAATTGTATCACGACTATAAACATTCTTTTTCCATAGTAAGACCCTATTGACATTTTATTCTTCAGTTTAACTTTCTGTTTTTTACCAGAGAGAGTAAGCTCAACGGCAACAGGTTTGACATCCGAACTAGTTGATTCCATGGACCCATACATTTAGTATGCCCATTCCCTAGTCGTAGTTAGTTTGAATCCATCACTCTCTGCCAAATACTCGCCCTACATATTCTTTCTAAATCAACCGCAAATTCATTGTTAGACTGAGCAGGTTCTGGAAAAGACTTCGGAACACAGTAAACGATTAGTTCTTCCCAACCCAGCAATCTTCATTATACTAAGTAAAAAAGAGCATGCGCGAACAAAATCATTTCTATCTGTATTTTTGAGATTACAATGAAATAGATTATCTATTAACAACATCTTCGATTTTCCCCATTCAGCTAATTTAGAAAATCCATCTTTACGACATTGTATGTTTGGCAATTAGAGAATATATATATGCGTTAATTCACCCTCAACATGAACTCTTTGTAGTCGCGAACTCATCGTACCACTTGGGGAGTAAACTGTCTGTGTAATTCAAAAAACCTTGACCTCCTTCACGACGAATATCATTGGGAAGCACGTTCCATATCTTCGAACTACTTCGTTTAAAATATAAATCTATCTGTACATAATGGATTTTAATAATGTGATTACCAACCAATTCTAATCGTAAATCAAAAATATTCAATAATGTTAACTATGTTGTAAAAACATGTTTGAGTTCATGTTTGCATTTACAAACATGTTTGAGTTCATGTTTGCATTTACAAACATGTTTTGAGTTCATGTTTGCATTTACAAACATGTTTGAGTTCATGTTTGCATTTACAGATACAATATTTGGTTAAAGATACAATTTGGATACAATTATTTATTTTACGGTAGGATTTGGGCATAATTCAGGGTGACGAATTCAGTTCCAATGAGGATTTTTATGGAAGAGACAGTTTCCTTATTAATCCAATCAGTAGAGGATGGTTTGGGTTCGATACAGGCAAAAGATGCAGACATGCACAGTTCTTGTTTGCAGTTACAGATACAATATTTGTTTACAGATACAATTCGGATACAATATTTAGCGTTCTTCGTAATCACAGCCGTTCTTATTTCCTTCATTTTTTTAGCCTCCCTTATCATTATATTTATTTTGTTTCGTTAAGGAAAGATTTTTTTAAATTTTAATTTTCGTCTATTGACTTTTTCATTTTAGAAATATGAATTCAATGAAAATTGAAGATAGAGGATTGGCCAAATTTAGGTATCCGAATTTCGGTCTTGTATAGGCTAGGTACTTTTTAGCGTTGCGTTAATTTTCTTTTAGTTAATAACCTTCAGGATTTCTACTCTTTACAATGTATTGGTAGGAGAGTTCCCAATTTCGTAATTCATGCATTTGGATTTCATTAAAACTTCTTAGTATTGTTAAATCATAATTGTTGCTTAGTTCGTTGTTGGCATTAGCGTGATTGGCGTTATGTGCTGGCAAAGGTTTATGTTCGTCTTTGTATTTAATATCGTGTCTATGGCCATTCATTCTTGTCCTAATGTTGTTTGTTGTGTATTGCAGGTTGCACTGTTTACACTCCAGACAATATATACAATTTTTGGTCGCACAAGAGTTATTTCCTATTATTGGGTATGTTTTTTTGGTGACATTGCTTTGAAATGTTTTTTCTTTTATTGAAGTACAAGAAACGTTTCCTAACCTCTCTGGGGGTGGGAGGCGTATATCCTATTTTTTTATTTTATTATTTTATCAATATAAGCGTTAAGATAAACGCCCCCCTGAGAGGTTAGGTAACGTTTTGATCGGCCATGCCTGAATTAAACTCTTGCACCATTCTTGAGAATAATTTAATCGAGGCATGGCCGATCAAAACGTTTCCTAACCTCTCGNAGAGGTACACTTCCCAAGAAGCTATGTAAATAGCTTCTAAGGAATGTTATTAACTTTTGTGATAACTCTCGAAAGGGATTGACCATACCGGCCCCCCTTTAAAGAGCCAGAAGAATCCATCCATCTTATTACTACGCTTTCCGAAAGTTATCACAAATTAATTTACAATAGGTAATTTTATGTAACTAGATTACTTAAAAATTAAAGATGTACAATAACTTTTATTTAACCTAACGATAAATTTTCAATGGTCAATTTTAGTTTTTCTTCCAACAGCGAGATCCGGTCAATACTTTGAGTGTCCGGATCCAGTGAGTTCAAGAGCTTTGGTACAAAGTATTCTGGTGTTCTCTTACCATAGTACGAGTTCACTCGGGGAAATTGGTACTGTTGACATCTCAACTGATAAGGCATCAATTGTTTTTGACAACTCAGGATGAAAGAAATATTTTATTGCAAGAATATATTTGTGTAAATTTTGAACTTGTAAAATGCCTTCAAGATATTTACTTCTTTCTCTAAATATAGTTTTCAAAAGATTACTTTGCATAGTCAAAATTTGTTTTAGAGAATTTTGAGATGCAAACCCGTAGCACGGTAACCCATACCTTACTAAGGACTCAAAAAAGCATTTGTATAGAATCCACATTACACTTTGGGGAATGCAATATCGGATATGTTTTAGGCGATACGATAGGACTCTTAGTTTGGAAGATAGGTATTCTATATGATTATTATATTTAAAATTCGAGTCTATGACAACGCCGAGATATTTTTCTTCCTCATCGTAATTAAGTTGCACACAATTACATGCGTTAGGAAAGGTTAGGAAACGTTTTGATCGGCCATGCCTCGATTAAACTCTTGCACCATTCTTGAGAATAATTTAATCGAGGCATGGCCGATCAAAACGTTTCCTAACCTCTCTGGGGGGGGGGAGAGCCNAAGGCCCCCCCTCCCCCCACCAGAGAGGTTAGGAAACGTTTTGAACTGCAGACTGATAACGGGATCAAAAATGCACGTGATAAACGCACTGGGCTTGCGTGTCGATAGTTGACATTTGAATTTCTTACTTTCACCAAGCACCTCTGGCGATTGTATACAATCACCGGTAAAAGTAGGAAATAGATGATTTTTAAAGATTATTGAAATTTGAATTTCTTACTTTCACCAAGCACCTCCGGCGATTGTATACAATCACCGGTAAAAGTAGGAAATAGATGATTTTTAAAGATTATTTCCTACTTTCACCAAAGACTCTGGGAATTGTATACTATACAATCACCGCATTACCGCAATTCAATAAATTATTATTTATTGAATTTTTGGACAGTAGGAAATGTTGATACGATTTCACTACAATCAAATTTTGGCGAGTGATTAGCGAATTGTTGAGTCATCTTCTGATTGTCCAATCATTTTGACAGGCGGCGTCCTGAAATACATTTCTATTAACGAGCTCTGAACATTGTTCACAATGAGAGCCACATCATAGGCTTCACCCATCATCAAATTGAGAAACTAAGAAACTTCGAGCCAATATGCCATCAACTACTATTAATTGATAATTTTACATCAGATGGGGATATGAGCCACGGTAAACTTCACCCAAAACCTTAACCTCTGGAGTGATAGCCTTCGTTAATTAATACATTAGTGATCCTTTTCACTATTTCTTCCTCAGATAAAACACTGGGGATGGAAAGTGTCGGTTGTGTAGTGGCTTGATGTAATACAGAATCCCCATCAGCTCTAATATATTTTTCACGACGCAACATAATCGTAGGAACTTCGTCCGAGCTGAAGACCTCGTTCATACTTTGAGCTCCAGTCTCATTCTTCTTTTAAGTCATATTCCCTCCCGTACATAGGTTTCATCAGATACTGGATACTTTTAAAATATTCTGATGTGTATAGCAAGTAAAGATTTTGTTTCGAATCAAAAATTGGTTCCAAATACAACCGGGTTGAGTTTTACCTACAATAATGGGAGGAATCTTTGCAAGCGAGTCGAAAGAATTTTTTTCAGCCATGTAACATCCTCTGTCAATTGTTTTGCCTCTGCGCGACGGTCTAGTAATGGATGACTGCTATCATGCCAGAGTAAAGCCCCCTCCAGACTCTCGCGAAGTTCCTCGTGGAGTCCTCGCCGAAGTGGACAAGTTAAGAACAAGTATCTATATAACATCCACACTCTCGCGAACTGGATGAATGACCAAGCAATGGAACTAATTAGAGAACCATCTTCGGGTGAATTTGAAAACTTTCATAGAATGTCCCCGGAGGATTTTGAATTCCTTCTGACTCAAATTTCACCTTTCATTTCTAAGCAAGATACGCAACTAAGAGACGCAATCCCTGCAAGANAGGTAGATCAATGCAATTTCAAGTGTTTCCCCATAGGTGAAGAATACATAAAATTATGGAGCCCCCTATGGGACACCCGTTTATTTAAGCTATTACAAAAGTTATGAGTAATTTTTCATATTTTTCTGAAACCTTGTTATATAAATAGCATAAAAAATACATTAAACTAAAAAAAATAATACTATAAAAATTAAGCCTTTTGTTAAGAAAACCTTACCTTATCGATATTTTTTAAAAAAATAAATTCTCTCTTGCACGATTTGACTAATATTGAGATAGCCAGGGAGACGTAATAATGTGTATTATTCTTGGAAACAACTTGTGCGAACTGATAATTAAAACAGTTTTCTCAGTTCATAAAATGAAACTTGACCGTCCCATAGGTGAAGATTTCAAAAATCTTGGATCCCCCTATGGGACACCCAATTATTTAAGCTATTACAATAGATAAGAGTAATTGTTCATAATTTTCTGAACCCCTGATATATAAATAGCCTAAACCATGGATTAAACTAATAAAAAATATTGACAGATAAAATAAAAAAATAATAATATAAAAATGAATCCTTAAGGTTTTTGTTAAGAAATTCGTCCATACAAGATTTGGTGATCACTGACATAGCCAGAGTGATGAAAAACTATGCATTCTTCTTGAAAATTGCTAGTACAGACTCGTAACTATAACAGTTTTCTTATTTTTTTAAAATGAAACTTGACCGTCCCATAGGGGGGGTATGTCCCATAGGGGGTACCAGTACCCTAATTCTAACATTTTTCCTGTTAGATGTATTAGGAGCACTTTCCTTATCTTTTGAAATGGAAAGTATTGTAATGGGTTGAAATTTTCCATGTCGAGTGTTCAATGCCCCGAAAACCAAATCTCCAGTTTCAGCTACGTATATGTGCCTGTTCGTGTATCTGTAGACAAGATATCTCAAGAACAGTAAATGCTATAGAGAAATTTCATATGTATTTCAATTTTATGCTGGGAATAAACCGCGAAGCTTTTGGTTAAAATCTGTTACTATTGCCGCTTTATAGCCTATTCATATCAATTTTATGCATCCGTCCAACGACATTTCTGGTTGAATTCCAGTCTGCCGTTGACGGTTTTCACGAAAACCTCCAACGGCAACTTTTAAAGAGAACGATATTTGCCAGAGACCTGAAATTTGTTATGTGTGACAACTATAAACATATATAGAACAAATCCTACCGAGATATTTTTTTCACAAAACGCGGACTAATGGATTAAACTCGGGATTTGAGATCGGGGGACCTCAAAATGCATTGAAAACTAGACATCAAAAATTTCAGTCCACAGTCGTGTGATGTTCACACAAGATTTTTTGATATTTTAAGTCAAATACTTCCGCCGCTTCTTCTGATAATGTTCATTGTCTGTTTCATAATATATTGCTCCTGCTTCAAGAAACCCAAGTTGACAATTTGTGTGACGCTATTTGAGCTATCAATATGAGTTTTTCAACCATAATTTTTGTGACATTATTCATATTTTCCTTATTTGAGTTACATGGTAAGTGGTAAGTTGCCACATCAGTGTTATGAAGAGAATCAACATTGCTAGTTTAGGAATTTTGGTAGCAAAGATGTTGTTTTGATTTGACAAGGCATAGCCTCGCAAAAACAGCTACTCTGTGTGTCCTCAAAAGATTGAGGTTATACGGAAAACCCAATAACACGTGACCTCCGCTAGACCCCATCTGGGTACTTACGACGATGCTGAACTTCAGTTATCACTTCACACTTCGCTAAGATTTTTCTTTTCCAGATTGCAATTTTGAATATGGATGTAATTTTGAATCCGAATTTGAGGATTTTAATGATTTTACTTATAATGGTGATGGTTTATTCGGAGAAGGAACAGGAAGTTTCATTTTAAATTCGATGTCCCAGTTGCTTGATATAGTGAACATAGCCACAATCCACAATACTGCCGTCATAAAGCGATTTCCCATTAACACTATGGGTGAATTTGTGGCGTAAGTTGTTGTTTTATTATTTTGATATTTTCAACTCTATCTCTTACAATGACCTTACACTTTCAAAAAAACAATCGTCTCAAAGAGGAGAAATGTTTTATTAAAAGATTTTTTTTTTTAATTAAAAAATTTTAAAAAAAGTTATGCCCCCGAATCCCCTTTCGCATTATTTCAGGGCACTCCTAAAGAAGAAAAACATAAAGCCATTAATTCGTTCCTATCGTTCAAACACAAAAAATTTGAATCTAAAGGCCCNGAGATATCTTTCGGTAAGTTTTCCCCCATACATTGACGAATTTGGTTTTATCCATAACTTTTTAATGGTTTGACCGATTTGGATGAAATTTGGTAGGATTGTCCATCTAGTATTTTCACACAGATCGCTCGAACGAATGGTTTGACCGATTTGGATGAAATTTGGTAGGATTGTCCATCTAGTTTATTGAAATGGCGGTATACATTTTCACACAGATCGCTCGAACGGCGAGGTAATTCAATTTTTTTCCGAGATAAATTTGCAATTAGAAATGTCACTTTGTCTCAACTTTTTTTTTATTGTTTCTTGATTTATATCAAAAAGAATAGGAACCTTTTCTTTTATGTTAGTCTATTGTCATCATATTGAAGAAAAAAAAATACACCTAAATGCTACTAATAGGTTCATAAAAACAATGCAATCAGTAATCAAGCAAAACGCTAATTTTGCAACGCCAAGAAAAACAAAACTAGAGTGCTATATATACGCCAACCTAGTTTCTAGGAACCCCTTCAGCTGGCGTCTATTGCACTCGAATACTGCAGTTCCCGTTAGATCACTGAAGTTAAGCAACAACCAGCGAGGTTAATCTAAGTCGGTGACCACGAAGTGTGGTTAGATTTGTAAGTTTCTAGCGGAAAGTTAAAAGTAAAGCCAAAAAAGAGATCTCTTTCTGAAGAAGTTCAAATGAAAAGTTATACTTTTGATTTCATTAACCGAATCAAATTTTAAGCACGAGTTAACGAGTTTTATTTAAACGTTATATTAGCAGCGTAGCTAACGTACCAAAATGTTCCACGCTGTCAAATCTATAAGGTACTATAATTTTCATCTTGCAACCCTTTCAATAGCTCCACCATTGATAATGCTTTAAAAATGAGACTAGGTCGATGGATTTGTAACATCTAAAATACCTGTCTCCTAACTGTCTCAAGAAATAATCACTTTTATTAAAAAGTACCATCTTTGAATTTCGCACCTGGATTTTGCAGACTTACTTTGGTGCCGACTTGACAAAAAATTAGTGATATCTCCCCAAAAAAACACTTAGTGTGCAAAATTTCTTGAGAGTGATTATTTCTTGAGATACTTTGCACACGAAGTGTTTTTTTGGGGAGACAGATACTTCACGCAAGGATCCTTCAAGGAAAAACATTCAACTTCTGCTCCCATTCCATCATTCATCACATCATTTTGTTATACCTTCTTCCACGTTCTCTGATTCCATTCCATCCTTCTTCTCGTAGAGTACGTGGTCAAGGGATGTTTTAGAAATAGTTCGGCTTGGTCCATTTATTATTTTTGTTCGTGATTGGATTGGTGAAAAGGAGCACATGCTAAATCATTGCTTTCCTCTTCACTTCTTAATGACTCATCCACATCTGATCTGTACTCTGAGAGGGACAGTCCTTTACTGCCATTAATTTAGTGTGCATACACTGAAAAAAATTCCCTTGAAAACACAGCAATTGCTTAATTCTTATTTACTGCATATTTTTGCATTTATTTAATATGAATCACTTTTTTCAACCCTCTCTTCCCTTTAAATGCCATCTTATTGGTCCCTAATAACTGTGAAGAGCGCTGGCTCTAACCTGAATAGCCTGGCCATCGACATTGGAATTATTATTATTGGTTAATCATTATGCATTCATCCAACTTTTTATACTTCACATAAAAACGAATTTCACAAAATTAAAATATTTAACTCTATATGGTGGTGTTGTCAGGTTAAAACTTTAAATGTTCTGTGAAGCAAAGGAATGACAATGGAGTTCAGAACACTCAAACGTTGAGATTTTGAACTATAGTGAGAACATACATAAAAATAAAAAATGGGAAATTTATGTGAAATATTTTCAAGATTTCTGTTAGCCTCTGACAACAATGATCGTGATGAAAAAAGAAAAGTTGCCTTACTATTTGAACATTGCTGGAGAAGGAAATCGATGATATTTATGAAACCCCTTGGGTTGGAGGCTAAATGACCAACCTACCAAGAAGTTACTGAAGAGTTATCTTCATATTTTAAGCCATTAAAGACTGTCACTTTTGAAAGGTTTTTGTTTGCATGGGGGGAACCAACATACAAGATATAATTTGTAATCATTTTTAAAGAGATTTTCTCTTACTAAATTACATCATATATAGGACAATAATGTCGATCATCTTTTTGCATTTCTTCCTGTCGAGCTTTTGTAATTACAAATATCGATTTTATACCCAAGTTATTTCTATTGTCAATAAAGTCTTTGTCAGTATCGTTTACTATTTCATCCATATATTTCAAAAGTTTTCTATGTTCTAATTTTACGGAGACCATTCTCCCTCGTAATAGTTTCCAAAATTAATTTTAAATGTCTACAGTTACGATGGGAACATACCCCATATATGGTAAAACGACCATAGAATATATTTCCTTCGGCATCTTAGTAAATTTGAGACTTTGTGTACTGTTTCTTATTCAGAACACAAAATTCTCTCAGATTGTCAAATGCCACGTTTAGGGTATGCCCATAGAATCCTTTTTAAAAACCTAAACTACCTACATCATATATATAAAATGTCTACAGTTAAGATGGGAACATACCCCATATATGGTTAAACACTATAGAGCATAAATTTGAGACTTGGTGTACTGTTTCTTATTCAGAACACAAAATTCTCTCAGATTGTCAAATGCCACGTTTAGGGTATGCCCATAGAAACCTTTTTTAAAACCTAAACTACCTACATCATATATATTAGACCAGTTTTAAAAAAAAACAGTTCCTAGCAACCTATACGAAATAGGACTCTGAGCACAATTATTATATATTGTGGTATTTTAGTTTTCTGGCATGCTATTTTCTAATGTCTTATCAGTTTTTAGTGGTGTCCTATTATTATTAGTTTTTAGAAGTGTCCTATTAGCATTTCCCTTTGTATTTCCTAGTGTCACATTTGTATTCTCTACTGTATTCCCTAGTGTAATATTACTATTTTCTACTGTATTTCCTAGTGTCAAATTTGTATTTTCTAATGTATTTCCTAGGGTCACATTTGTACTTTATACTGTATTTACTAGTGTCATATTAGTAGTTACTACTGTATTACCTGGTGTCCTGTTATTATCTGTTAAGATTATTTTCTCCTGTGTAATTTTGATTTTTGATCTTATTTGCAAGTGTAAGGTTATTTTTTAATATATTCAGAGTATTTTCTATAGTAATGAGAATATGGTCTACTGCATCCTGTATCAAGTTTTATACCTACTGTGTTCGGTTATTATCTACTAACAGTTCTTATTTTTTAAGATATTCAGAGTATTTTCTATAGTAATGAGAATATGGTCTAACTGCATCCTGCATCAAGCTTTATACCTAGTGTGTTACGGTTATTATCTACTGACAGTTCTTGTTTTTTAATATATTCATAATATTTAATCAATCTAAGTAATAAGCAAAGGCAGAGAGTGGTACAAATCGGTTAAATTGAGAATCTGTAGCACAAAGATGAGCATACAGTTCACAATGTCTAAACCCTGAAAAGATGGGTACACATACTGTTGCGCAGCAATAGGTCTGGCTTCACCACTCGGATTTGGATTAAGAGCAGAGAGGAAAAGTGATCATTGCGCTTGTGTTGATGTGGTAGACAAACGAGTAGGAGCTGGAACTCTGGACACTGGGAGTGCGTCAGCTGTATCTGATGGAGTGGGTGGGTCACGGCCTCTACCTCCATATCTATTACCACTGCGGCCACGTCGTGGGGCAGGGTTTCTAGGCGCGCGCGTCAGGTGCTCGCTGATAGCGATTATTTGGCGGGGGGAATCTGCCCCTGCCTGCAGCTCGGAACTCTTAAGTTCTCCGGCTGGTAGTAGTAGTAGTCACGATTACTATTATTATGATTCATTTTGTCGTACGGCATCCGCCTTCCAATTATAATAAGAATGAATTCGAGAAAATTGTAGTATTGCCTCAGTAGCTCAGTTGGTAAGAATGACGGATGGCTGTTGGTTCGAGTCCAAGCGAAGGCAAAAATTTAGTAATAACAGGGGGAAGTGTATTGTGACAAAGCATAGCTTTAACACAAAATTCTTTTATATTCAGAGTATTTTCTATAGTAATGATAATATGGTCTACTACATCCTGCATCAAGCTTTATACCTAGTGTGTTACGGTTATTATCTACTGACAGTTCTTATTTTTTAATATATTCAGAGTATTTTCTATAGTAATGAGAATATGGTCTACTGCATCCTGCATCAAGCTTTATACCTAGTGTGTTACGGTTATTATCTACTGACAGTTCTTATTTTTTAATATATTCAAAGTATTTTCTATAGTAATGAGAATATGGACTACTGTATCAAGGTTTGTTTAATTACACGAATGGTATGTTTAATTACTGTATTGAGTGTATTATGGTTGTTATTATTATCTACTGAAAAATCGTCTATGTTATTTTCTAGTGTACTATTTCCAAGTGTATTTTCACGAATGTTTTATTTTTTCTCTGTGTGGATGGCTCACATTATCTTCATGTATCGTCTTTTTCTGATTTCCCCTTTTTCATTTATCCCTAATTTTTCACCAAGTTGTACATAATAATTATGAGACCGTTTTTGTTGTAAAATATCATCATTTTACAAAAAAAATTTGTTGTAAAATACCATACAGTTTTAACCCATCAATGGCAATTTCTTGCCATGTTATTTTCCTCTTTGAAATCACTTTACTGTACGTTGATGATGCCATTGGCCACTTACTTCAATGTAGGTATGAAGAAAAGAAGTTTAAGTTCGTTTGATTCAAGAAAGAGTGTTACAGCATTTTAAGGGAAAGAAAGTCTTGGGGATAAAAGAAATGGGAGGGAAAAAATAACAAAACACGGAAATAGATGATTTTCCAGGGTTTAATGCTAGCAAGACGATCTTGCTAAACGTCAGTTCTTAGGAACTTGTTGGTTACAGTGGTTTAGCAATTAAAAATTCATTTGAATCAGTCTTCGGTACTATTTATCTTTTTTCAAGTGATTTGGCTAATCGTCTTGTTCAACGTGCAATAATGGTTGATGCTAACAACGAAGATAAAAAGTATTGGTATGCCCGAACCGCCAAATAAGAAAAAACGTATTCGAAAACCTAAACGAACCGAATCTGTTCGTCGTTCTTTACAACATAATCGAGAAACTTATGGTGTTGTTTCAAAAAACATTTAGTGTTGAATGGCATAAGCGAGGCAAACCCGGCTCTAGTTACGCACTACGATGTGCCTCTCATGATGCACGCACTATTAGAGAAAATACACTTGCAGAGTGCATTAGATTGTACGATACCCAATACGGTGGATCGATAGACGAGATCCTGTTGGAAGTAAACAGGTCCATCGGGAACAAAACGATGCCTTTCGTCTATTACAAATTTGGATTACAATATTAGTGATTCTAATTCTGACGACATGTCTATTCATATGGACACTGATCAAACATTGGGTCAAGAAGAGGAACAGAATTTTACAAGTGATATAAGAAGATAAGAAAAAAGGTTTCGCCTACGGTAGAGGTCGAAAAGATCTTACCTTATAATAAAAAAAAAAGGGAGATGAAGGCCCCGCGTTGGAAGCTGTTTGGTATAAGAAGATAAGAGTTTCGCCTACGGCGGAGGTCGAAGTAATCTTATCTTCTTATAACCAAAAAGGAGATGAAGGGTCCCGCGTTGGGCCCCATTTGATATAAGAAGATAGGATAGGTTTTTCGCCTACGGCAGAGGTCAAAAAGATCCTATCTTCTTATAACAAGAAAAGATAAATAAAGTAGAAAAGAGTTCTATCTAGGAAATGAAACGTTACAACAAAAGAACAATACGGCTATTGCTTAATTATTTATTGATACATAATTGGGAAACGTGGTATACATTAAAATAAAATATAGACTCCGGGGATTTTACCTAAAGTCTCAGGCGTTGCTGAGGAGGTGTCGGAAGTCAGGGTGCGTCAGACAAATTAGGGGTAAATAATATAATATACGATTTCCTAGTTAATTAAAGTGTGTGATAAAAATGAGTGATGCCTAGATAAATCAGGACTCGAGGCTACAAGCCACGTAAATATATATTATGCGAAAAAGGGGTTAAAAGTCTAGCAGGCTGAAAGCCTGGGGTGTCAAATAATTTAATACAAAAAAATATCTTACGGCAGGATGAATAATGTTCGTAGCTTGTAGGCGTTCTGGAAGCTGGATGTTCTGGTAGTCGAGTTATCTTGTGGGCGAAGAATAGGCAGCTTGAGTGGATAGACTAGGCAGTCACTTGAAGAGTATAGGCGGTTGTATGAAGTATGGGCGGCTTGTATGTCACTTGAAGAGTATAGGCGGTTGTATGAAGTATGGGCGGCTTGTATGAAGTATAAGCAGCTTGCATGAAGTATAGGCCGCTTGTATGAAGTAGAAGCAGCTGTACGAAGTATAGGCAGCTTCTAGGGAGTAGAGGCAGCTTGTATAATGTATACCTATATTTTTTATTTAAAGAGAGCCCACCCCACGAAATTTAAATGCTTTGTATTTTAAAAAGATTATATATATATATAAATAAAAAAAAATGGCCCTGATGTAATGCATGCGCGGTTCCGGGGCAAAATCGTGTAGCCGTATAGGGTTTTTTTAGAGGGTATAAAACTCTTTCAGAGGTTCGCAAACAATCAATGCCTCTGTTTCCGGAAATTCTTGTTGATTTAATTTATTTTCTCAATTAAACTAACCTCTAACCTTTGAACAATCAAAGACTCAATGGTTCTGTCTGACGTGAACCTGGTAGGTAATCGTTTGAGAAGTCCTACGTTGCTGTTAGCGTATATCACATGGGCCATTTGAGCAAAAAATGGCTTCATTTTTCTTAATTGTGAAACTAAAGCTGTTTCCCCAATTAACCCATTTGAATCACGTAGCATTGTTACGGTTGGGTTGGTCTCAAATTCTGAATTAATGAACGCACTAGCTTCATCCTTGATGACGGGTTCTATCGATGGTAAAGTTTTTACTTGTAAGCAATAAATATCTTCGATGAATCTACGAAATTTCTCATCAGTTAATGATCCATTCTCCTCAACAAATTGCAAACACATTTTCAATCTATCGGAAAGCAATTGCTTTTATTTTTAACTATCAAATATATAGTTAACCAAATAGTGATTTGATCACAATGACCACGTACAAGATGATTGTGGTAATTTGAGAGAGGTAGTCCTCCAAAATCAAGAGGAAATAGCATTGCAAGTACTTTGTCTTCCTGTGTATCTTTTCGTTTTATTAATCCAGATCTTAAAGTGAAATTGTATACTAGGATGATGATATTCATTAAGAATGAGATGTCAGCACTAAAGTCTAGTCCTGATAATCCCTCAGTCATAGTGTTGATGGTACTGATGCGAGAGGGTAGAGAATGCAATATATCGTTTGAATCGGGCATGATCTTACATGCTCTTTTGCTTCCTTGGCATGATCTTACATGCTCTTTTGCTTCGTCAGTAGACTCATCAGTCAATACACTAAATTTACAGGCCTTCAATTAACTCATTTTTATGGTATTTTTAACTATGGCTGTGCACTATCCCCTTTTCATCTGTAGATTAATTGCAAATTTGCATTCATGAAGCATTGTTGTAAGTTCATCCATGGCTAAAAATGAAATATTACGTTCAGCAACAAAATCACGATGTTGTATTTCAGCCTTAAAGAACTGCTACTTCTAGAGGTGATGTTACGGGTTGAGAAAAAAAAATACCTTGGAAGTTATCTTTTTGAGTAGATGATACAGGATACAGATGAAAATTTTCTGGTGTGAGATGAATTTTCACCATGTCTTTTCAAAGTTATGTCAGCTTTCAAAGTAGTATTGCATATTCTACACTTGCCTTGATATTCATTTTTAGGGTCAGTTACTAGCCAATTCTTAAACTTATCATCCTTCTCCCATTGTTTTCTAGCTTTAGGCTGTATGGGGCTACGGCCTATGTTCCCAGGTCACGTGATCTCCTTACGACATGACATTTCGTGGGCCCCTCGCTCGCCGGATTTGAGTCCCTCTGACTTCCTCCTGTGGGGTTACCTCAAGGCTGAGGTCTTCAAACATCGCACTGGAACCTTTGAAGAGTTAAAGGAGGCAATTCTGTAAGAAATCATCCAATTTGATGCTGGTATGCTGACGAGAGTCATGGAAAACTTCCGCGAAAGACTCCAAATGTGCATCACTCGCTAAGGCCGTGATTTGGACGACATTTTTTTACAAAACAGATAAAAAAAAAAACTGGAATACACAAGCTTTCAGAATACAAAATAATTTTTAAATGTCTCTGCAACAAACGCACTATACTCGGGGGTGCAAGACGGGAAGAAAATGACACCAATATCAACAATCTACGATACGTTCTGACTTGGTGTTCGCAGTTCATTAAAATTCAAAAGCCGTTCATTGAATGACTCCAAAAAAGCATATTCAATTTCGGTACGCAAAAACTGAAATCACAAAAAATGAATTTCTTCCATGATTTCTTTGCATGATGGAAAATGTTAGCTTTTTCTTGACTTGATTTGAAAACCTTTAATTTATTTACAAATCTATCTAAGTGTCCAACTAATTCAGGTATGGTTTAATTTCGACCTTGTAAAAAATGTAGACCTTGTTAAGCACATTCATGTGGTGACTTATTTTTTGTTTTTGTTAAACAATGTCTAATACTTTTTTAAGTCGTTCGGAGGCCGCAAAGAACAAGATCATGGGCCGCCAGTTAGTCATGCCTGTTCAATAGGAAGAGAAAGTAAACATAAGGGTATCAATCTGGATAGGTACTTCAAGTTCTAATATTTCCTCTAATGTAAAAGTTTTAATTAAAAATGTGTCCTTAAATAGCTTTAATTAATTTTAAATATAATGATTAGTTAATTTTGGTTTGCATTTGATGCTCGTTTGCATAAATTGCGAGACTTCTAAGAGAATGGGAAATTGGAAACCTGGCTGATGATATTTATATTAATTACAGAGAACACTTTCTGTCGCTGCAAAAGAGTGTGTAGGGATAATTCAACATGGGATAATTTCTCTCCCTTCCAAAAACTTGGTTCCCAAATTTGACCAAATCTTTCTCTACACTTAATAAGATGTCATTGTCACATTTAAGGTAACGCCATTCATCAACTAGTTTTTCGAAATCTTTTTCTACTATTACATATAGAAACCTGTTTGCGAGGCTGATAATACTTATATATGTTCGTTAGATTTGGCGTTTTCAGGACACAGTAATAGGATATTTTTTAGGACAGGATCCTTAAAATTAACTCTATTCAAAATCTGGTTACAAAACTCTACATAAAAATTTAGGCAAGTGATTTTGAAGCTTTTTACTGAGAATTCATAACTTTTTCCCAAAGTGAATGAAATACTCCCAACCCGGGCTCCACAGTAAATATCCTCCACTTTTATGTAGTGGTAGGGCAAATTTGAATTCAGATTTTCAAATGGTGTGTTGTCACATAATTGGGGTCCATGAAATAGAGATCATTGCGGGGAACAGCTTTTGCAGCAGTGCGAAGAAATAAGTCCAGGCAATATTCAAGCACCACAAAATCTCGGCCTTTTACACTTTGACTTTCCTCAGGAATGTATTCATTGGCCTGACTTCCTAATTTGACGCTGATGAGACTGAATTTTGTTGAGCTGTATCTTGAACTGTAGATATACTTGGTGCATCTGAAGTCTGCGATGTTGAAGACCCAAACAGTCGAATGTAATTTGTTCTGGCTAAGCTATGTACGAGTACATTACCGATGTGTTTCTTACTGCTTTCATGGCTACTTAAAGCTCTAGTCTCCATATTGCTGAGAAAGAAAACTGTTGTAATTTAAAGTGGATCTCAGACTATATAGATACCTACTTGATTATGATCTTCTTAATCAAGTATCTATAAAGTCCCAGCATTATTTTGTAATGCAGATACTGAAGTACACGGTGGAGTAGAACTTTCAACAATTTCCATATTAAGTCTCACTGAACTGATTCAATTGTCAGTGAAAGAGATACGAGTACAAGAAGAAAACCCTTCTTCATCAGGATCATAAAATCCTGGTTCATCATCGTCTTCAAAAACCAAGACAAACTTTCTTTCTTCAATTGGGGGATCAGGAATTTAAACATTTGGGGGATCAGGAATTTAAACATTTGTGTAAGGAGGATAGAGTTCAGAACACACTACCTCGAATGACTCTCCCCATTCTTCTTCGAGAAATGATTTAAAATTAATGTCTCTGTTATCAAATTCATTCATAAGAATGTCTTGTTTGGTATCGCGGTAAAAATGAGAAAATTTCAGATGCCGCCCCAGGATTACATAAAAATAGTTCAATCTGGTCGGGTTCAAAATGTATAAAATTGCGATCCATTATTATAATTATTATACAAATGCATTACATAAAATTATAAAGAATCAAATTAATTATATTGAACTATTTTAATTAAGACTAGCTGTTTCGCCCGTGTTTCGCTACGGCTAATAACTAGGCGTCTTAGAGGCATGGCCGTTCCCGTGCTAATAGTATTCTATGATTTTCCTTTCAAAAATCGGAGGTAATAGTATTCTATGATTCCACTTACAAAAATCAGAAAAACGGCTATAACTCGAAAACGGTTGGACCGTTTTTTGCAAACTATGTTCCAAATTAAGATTAAAAAGCCCATCTAAAACTTTCTCGCTTTGAGTTGTTATGTTGTCGCGACAAAATTTAAGATATCGGACCAAGACCGGCTAAATTCGGCCAAAAATCGAAAAATCGGCCGTAACTCGAAAACAGTTCGACATTTTTGAATTCTGATATTTTTCCTGGGGTTTTAGCCTAGGTTTTGGGGGGGGGTCCATTTTTTCGATATCTCTTACCGTTTTGGCTAAACAATTAGTAATACATACATAAAAATATACATACAAACATATATCTATCGTTACATTGAGTTTTATTATTATAGACGAGACTGGCTCTATGAATAAGTACTCGACGCATACATTGAACCAGCCCAGTTCTTTTTTTGGGAGGTTCAATGCTAACTCTAATGTGGTATGTGTATTGTATTCCATATACTTCCTTGTTGTTGTCTTGCGGTTCTAAATTTACAAAGAATGTCGATAGGGGTACCTTATTAAGTCCAAACTTTGCATTTAGAATTGGACCTTTGACTGTATGACCCTCTAATTCCAAAGCATGCTTGATCTCATCACGTGGTGTTGTAAGGTGCAATTTTCTGATTACAGTGCGGAATGCTTTACCTTCTTTCCTTGTAAAGGTATGTTCAATTAAGTTGTTTGCTCTTCATGAAATCTATAACTTTTTTATAAACTTCACCTGCGGTGGTAGTGATTCTCAATTGTTTCTTGCTGATAATCTTAAACCAGAAATCTTTTTTGTCAGTGATTGACTGTAGAGCTTCCGAGAGTATTTATATTTTCTATGCCATAAAGAACAATAGGAGGAGGCTTTTTCTCCATATTTTTGTTCATAGTGTTCTCTTCGTCTTCATTAGGAATATTACTGAAGCGATTTTTGGTCTTAACCTCCTCTTCTGGCGAGGAGAAACTAATATCGTTTAACCTCGGACGTTTTGCATTTCTTTTTCTGAGGTATTGGCACTGTTTGCCAATCGAAGTATAAGGATTGAGAGGATTCATAGTTGATAAAAATCTTCACTCGAGTGATTCAAAAAAGCTTTATAGGGAGGCTTGATGAAATGAATCTGAGCACCATATTTTTTATTTTATCGGACCCTGAAGATGAATGCATTAAATTCAATGAAGTTGGATCCCCACATAAAAGCTTCCAATTACGTTCTATGTTATTTATTTTTGGATTTAATATATTCGTAATGATATTGTGAGTTCTATCCAATCTGATAAAAAGAGATTTCAAATAATGAATAGCTATGCTCAGAGGATCTGGAAATCCATGTGAAATCAAGTCATATAATTGAACACTTGGGTATCCTCCCAACACACTAGGTGTAATCACACGATTCTGCGGTGTTGTATTTCGAAACAATAAATGGGATAATGGGTGAGAAATCTACCAATGTTGCTGCCGATGCGTTTGCTGATATAGATAATATTGCTGATTCTATGTTTTGGTGGCCTTCGTTGGTAAGCGGCATCATTCTGTGCAACTTCTTTAATGACATTGATAGAGGTCCTCCTTTAAAGATCATATATTTTCCATAGGAGAACAAATGAGATGAGAACCATGTTTCTGACAAGATCAAACTCATTGTGATATCTAATATCTGCATTGTCCTAATATGCTCTTCTGTCAAATTTTCTGTGTCAGGGTATTTAATCAAGATCTAGATCATGGGTTCCCACCGGCGGTACTCGGGCCTATTTCAGGTGGTACACGAAGCCATTTTCAGTTGTACACAAAATATTATAAAATAAATATGAATTATTTATAAAAAAAGAAATCCACCTTATAATACGAGTGACTTAGAGTAGATTAAGAAATCCGTTCGCAGAATTATCAGATGCAGGCGTTGCTGACGAATATAAAGAATCGTTTATTGATCTGATAAGTGACAGAACCGTGAAAGATATGTTCATGTTCAATAGTAGTAGTATTTTAGTTGATTTTAGGATGAAAATTAACAAGATCAAATATCCAAGTTTCCACAAGAAAGCACTAAAAGCCCTATTACCCTCTGTTACCAGTTACCACATGTATGTGCGAATTGGATTTTATCAAATGTTGTACTTGAAAAACAAGTATAGGAGTAAATTAGATGTGTCCCATGACATTCGCGTAAAAATAGTAATATTCAGCCTGATATTGAAGCAATTGTTTCTGATAAAAGTAGGTAGTACGTAATCTCATCGGAACAGGAGGAAGTGGGTTCAAAACCCCACCTTTCTACTCACTCTGTTTTACATCTTATCAGGTACCTTTGCATGATTATTTTTNCCAACCTTTCTACTCACTCTGCCACTCTGTTTTCCATCTTATCAGGTACTTTTGCATGATCAGGTACTTTTGCATGATAATTTTTTAACTTCAGATTTTTTGTGGAATTATGGTCTCATATGTTAATGATTTTTTTATTTTCCTTTATACAACNCAGGCGTTGCTGACGAATATAAAGAATCGTTTATTGATCTGATAAGTGACAGAACCGTGAAAGATATGTTCATGTTCAATAGTAGTAGTATTTTAGTTGATTTTAGGATGAAAATTAACAAGATCAAATATCCAAGTTTCCACAAGAAAGCACTAAAAGCCCTATTACCCTCTGTTACCAGTTACCACATGTATGTGCGAATTGGATTTTATCAAATGTTGTACTTGAAAAACAAGTATAGGAGTAAATTAGATGTGTCCCATGACATTCGCGTAAAAATAGTAATATTCAGCCTGATATTGAAGCAATTGTTTCTGATAAAAGTAGGTAGTACGTAATCTCATCGGAACAGGAGGAAGTGGGTTCAAAACCCCACCTTTCTACTCACTCTGTTTTACATCTTATCAGGTACCTTTGCATGATTATTTTTCAACTTCAGCTTCTTTGTGGAATTATCTTCTCATATTTTTTTTTTTTCCTTTGTACAACCCCTTCCCCCAGGATGGTGGTACTTCGTATTGTGAAGGTTGAGAACCCCTGATCTAGATGTACCATCCTTGGTCATCATTATATCATCAAAGTAAGGGAGGATTGCCTCCGCAATGATAGCTTCCGTTAGTACAATGTAGCTGCGGCATCTCATTGTAAGAGAGCGAAAAATCTGTCGGTAATTTTTTCTTCCCTTTCTTTCGGGTATAGACCTATGAACAAATNTTTCGGGTATAGCATGTAAGAGAGCGAAAAATCTGTCGGTAATTTTTTCTTCCCTTTCTTTCGGGTATAGACCTATGAACAAATCATCATATCATGGAATTCCTCCTTGGAAATTCTATCCAAGAAAGTCTCCGGAGATACATAATTTTTAGTTAACCAGTTGATAACCACGCTTCTTTCAAGGCTAGGGCCAATATCTTCTGTTCTTCTGTTTCTTTCTATAGTTCTGATTTGTTTAAATAAATCGTATTTCTCAGGAATGTCAAAAGTTTTGTCCAAATAGCGAAATTAAATCTTCTCAATTTCAGATTTTTGGTAGGACCGACCTCCACAGTGAACACGGCTCCTATTTAGGAAATTCAATATTTTACTCAAAGATATTACTTTTTGCACGGAAAACCTTTGTATCAAATTTCAGCTTTCTCGCTCATCCCGAATTCCGATTCCGATTTTTTGGTGGTGAAAACCGTCCATAAATCGGACAGAAACTGGAAATTTTCAAATTTTATATTTTTTAGTTAATGGCTAGGGCCAATATCTCCTGTTCGACGTTTCCAATAACTCGAGTGCATTATTGTTGAAAACGGTTTGCAGTAACGTTGATCCACGATGAACACTTAATCCAAACTCCGAATCGGACCACTGTCTAGTTTGTAGTATGGAAATTAATGGCGCCGTTGGAAATTCGCGTAGCCAATTGAAGAGCCGAATCCCTGTTCTCTTTTCGGATTCCCAACGTTTCCCTTTGCGAAGTGACGTTCCATTACTTTCAGATAGTGGGCTGTCGCAGTTGCCAATTCCGAATTGTCCGCAAACGATGTCGTTATCCTCCAAGTCGCACCCTTCCACCATTGACTTTTCTCGTTCGCTACAGCAAACTCGTACGGGACTACGTCCAATTTGATCACTGCCGATCCAAGTCTCCCCTCGATTTGAACGTAACGTAACGTTCGCCCTCTTTTTTGGAGATAGTGCAAGGTATGCACACATCGGTAACGTTCGCCCTCTTTTTTGGAGATAGTGCAAGGTATGCACACATCGGTCGAGCCCGTATCTGTACTGCCGAATAATGTATCTTTTTCTTCTACTTGAACCGAAGTATTCTTCGGGCTTTTGCATGTGACTGCATCGGCATTGACCACTGGTGTAGGTACAGTTGCAGACGACGTGCGTATGGTCGTTGTGTGTTGCAACGAGGAAGTATGTTGATCGACTAGGTGTTCGTAACATCGCATCAATTCCTCGTAAATCGGATCGGGAAGACGGTCGACAATAAATATCATGTAAGATGAAAGTCCGGAGAGAACTATTTTGAAACGCGCCCAAAGAGCACGTTTCGAGTTCTTTTTCCGAGCAAGTCTTTCACTATTCGTTTGAAAAGTGAACCTTCTTCGTCGGAATTGTATCTGCACTTTCCTCCGCTTTTTTCTTCATTACACGGGTTCTGTCCCGTTCTAGTCCAGCAAAGACTTCCTGGGTATTTTCCATGTACGGAACTGCTATATCGATTCGATCGCTCGTCTGTTCCGGACTCGTCCTCAGAGGATCTACTTCCGCTTGAGTGAGATTTTCTTCGTCGCTTGACATTGCCAAATCTATTACGGGAATTTCCAAAGATTCTTGTTGGTCGTTCGACGTCGACAAAACTTGTTGTTTGATAGGAATCGGAATCACTTCGTTGAATTGGCAGAAACCAGTTTACACATGACAATCACACGGAAATGTACGTCTCGAATTCTTTTTTACATTCGTAAGAATAAATTGCATTAAACGGATGTTCATACGAACGAAACAAACACTTAACTATTGTTCTTTCCTCTTCAGAATGCGGTACTTAACTAATCAGTAGAAACACAAAACTACCTATATTTATATATACGATGTATTATTAGACACAGTAATAAAGAATGTTATATACATGTCAGATAGTGTAAACATGTGAGATCTGGATATGACGTTAGAAATCCCAAATAAAGAATCAATGTCAGAGAATATGCCGTACGTCTCTTCTTTTTGCATATAAGTTCCACTTTTCGAAATCCATATTTATAATTACATGCCAATCTCCTTGTGCCGGTTGTTCTTATTGATTGCTAATGTTCTTTGTATCCTGCTAGATGATCTTAAATAAAGATGTACCATCCTTGGTCAACAGTGGTCATCGTTATATCATCAAAATAAGCGAGGATTGCCTCCGCAATCATAGCTTCCGCTAGTAAAACGTAGCTGCGGCATCTCATCAATGAGAAGATGCCGCAATTGTTAAGAGAGCGAAAAATCTGCCCATAAATTTTTCTTCCCTTTCTTTCGGGTATAGACCCATGACCAAATCATCATCATGGAAACCCTCCTTGGAAATTCCATCCAAGAAAGTATCCGGAGATACATAATTGTAAGTTATCCTGTTGATAATTACATTATTTACGCTTCTTTCATGGCTAGGGCCAATATCTCCTGTTCTTCTCTTTCTTTCTTTTAGTTCTGATTTGAGAAATCGAATTTCTCAAGAATGTCAAAAGTTTTGCGTAAAAAGATTTCATCCCACATAGATAAATTGTAAGAAGAACTTGAAGAGAAAAACGGTATATTATTTTTTAAAGAATTGATTAATTATGATGATGATGCACTTGCTACAATAGTGATGATTAGGATATTTTCTTAAAATAGTTTTGGAATAACATTTCTCGCCATTTTCTGGTTATATTTGCGATCATATGATAACAGATCTGGAAAATTTTGCAATAGTGCGTAATTTAATTAATCCTGCCCTGGTATCTATTGTTGGATGACCAAAACTCGATGAAGCCCGAATAATTGAGCAACTTGATGGTTGTTTATATTATTAAGTACAGGAGTGATGAGGTTATACAAATTTCTGATTTATATATTACTAGTTGTTTTCCCGTGCTTCGCTTCGGTTACAAAATTCAACAACAATTTCGAGATCGCGAAATTAAATCTTCTCAATTTTAGATTTTTGGTAGGACCGACCTCCACAGTGAACACGGTTCCTATTTAGAAAATACAATATTTTACTCAAAGATATTACTTTTTGCACTTCGGAAAACCTTTGTATCAAATTTCAGCTTTCTCGCTCATCCCAAAGTGGTACTTCCCAATTTGGTGGTGAAAACCGTCCATAAATCGGGCAGAAACTGGAAATTTTCAAATTTTATATTTTTTATGGGGTCCTTATATACTATCTGGGGGGGGTCTATTCTCGGTAATTTTTCGTTATCTCTTTTATTTTGCCCAAAAAAATTGCAAAAAAAAACGCTAAATAGCGTCATTTTTGCCGGTAACTTGCTGCCACTTGAACTTTATTTTTTTTCCATTCTTATTACGCACCTACATACTAAAAGGGATCTTTGTACCAATTTTCAAGTCTCTAGGTTTAGCCATCGTGGAGCTACGGTTATTATCACTCAGTACGTCAGTCAGTATACCAACTGGGCTTTGCGTTTTATAAGTATAGATAATCGCAAACAAATTGTCTTTTTTATTCTTACATAAACTTGAGGAAAAAAAAAACAGTAATAAAGTAAATAGTATAAAAAAATAACAATAACTAAAAATATCTGAAAAGAAAAGCATAAACAAAAAACAAAATAAAGAGACTTTAATTTAAGTGTCTGACCTCCTCCCCCAACCTCTCTAGTTTTTCTAGTAGGTATAGAAATAATTTCGTCAATAATCAGGAAATAATCAAAATTTTAAATATCAAAAGCAAATTGGGGGTAAACCTGAAAAGTGGTCAATTTTTTTTTTGTCTGTTTTAAAGGTAAAATACAGAAACGAGACAACATGTTGAGTGCTCTGTTTGAGAAGAAGATCACTTACCAGTAAGAAGAGTTAGAAATAAAATGCAGAATCGAGACAACATGTTGAGTGCTGTGTTTGAGAAGAAGATCACTTACCAGTAAGAAGAGTTAGAAATAAAATACAGAAACGAGACAACATGTTGAGTGCTGTGTTTGAGAAGAAGATCACTTATCAGTAAGAAGAGTTAGAAATAAAATACACAATAGAGACATGACGAGTGCTGTGTTTGAGAGGAAAACTTGACTGAAAATGAATCTTTTCAGATTTTCTGTCCTTTACTCGCTTATTGCATAATATTACAACATTAGATTTTTTTGGAAAACTTATTTTACGAGCGAACAATAGTATGCCAGGCTAGGTTCCAGTAAGTACCAGTTTTTGGGTATATTTTGGTTTCTGGGAAGCTGGTTTTCCTATGGAAAAGGTTCAGAGTTACTATAAACTCCTTTTTAAGATAGACCCCAACCTGAGAGAGAAAACTAAAATAGAAATGAGAACAACAAGATGTTAATGATGAAAATTACCAAAGATAGAATTTATGAAGTTGGTCTTGTAACGGCAAGTCCTTCGATAGTAAAATGGAAAACAAAGAATAAATAATCTACACACGACACCCTATCCCCCACAACATGCAATGTTTCCGTGTGGCTACATGAGCATCTACCAGAGTTTCTTCTAGTGTTTTGTTTTTCTAGATAGGGATACTAGGGATGTCGATATAATATATCGATGGAATATTGATATTTTGGTTTCGATATAATCGATATCTTATATCGATATTAAGATTTCGATAGTATGAAAAACAATATCACTATGGAATAAAAAAAAAAATATTAAGGTTCCTACGTCAGAAATTACTCTGCTTTGCTTCTTGTTGGAGATAATACGTTAATAGTGATTAGTAGGGATGTCGATCGATAATATCGCTTATTGATATTATTCTTTCGATATCAATATCGGTAATATCGATATTCATCTTCGGATGCGGCGCCCCTTGGGATACGAATAGAGTATGGATACTTTGATGTATTGATAGTTGTATTATTATAAAATATATTCGAAACCAACTTCATTGGTCCTGAACCGGCAATAGGTATCAGCAAAACTGAAGCACGCATTTCGGTGAGACAATGGAGCGAAGCTAAAACCTCAGAAAAGGACACAGCAAACAAATGATGGCCGAGCCATCAAAATCTCTAACTGCTGATCTCCTTAGCTTAAGTCCGAAACAAATGAGAATGGTCACTGGACTAATAACGGTACACTGTGGTCTCAGAAAACACCTACACAATATGGGAATCTTTAGAGAAAACCCATTGTGTACACTATGTGGTATTGGCCATATATTTAGCGGACCTAATATGATGAGGTGCCAGTTTATCTTCCATATAAAATAATCATTCGAATAAAAATATTTAACAATCTTACATGGTGTCAGAAGTGGGATGCAATCTGAATGTGTGTTAAAATTCCGGAAGGTAGCGCCTCATTATGAGCGCACCAGAATGTTGTTAAGCGAGAGCTGTCGATATACAATGACGAAAAATCGTCGAGGTTTTGAGGATTGCAGTAATTTACTTTAATACCCCTTAACTCCATGTATGTGGTACACTGTTTCATTAGACAAGAATCACATGTAGCATTGGAGATGCCAACCCTAACACACTCGACCAGACGGCCGAAAGTATCGTAGTTTACGACCTCGTCGTCCGTGCACAACTGGTATGACGTAATTATCGACACCACACACAGAAGAACTCGCATCGGCAATTTGGGTGCGTCGGGGTACATCTCCCCCCTCAGGATCAACGCTCTGAGAAGCATCTCAGACAGCGTGGCTGTCTGAAGCAGCTCCCCACCCTCGAGAATTGTCCCAAGAAAGGCAGCAGGAATGAAAAGGCCATTGCTCATAGCCAAACATTCCGGCCAAGAGAAATGAACGAAATCGGGGATCCATCGAGCCGTAAAGGCATTGGATACGACTCCGATCCGATTAAGGGTGTATGTGGCCAGGTTGTGTTGTTTCGCACACCTGGATAAGGCTTCTGCAGAAGAATTCTGTAATTAAATAATAAAGGACAGGTCATTAATTCAGGAGGCTTGCCAAGAAAGACACTGTCTCTCCGTGGGCTGTAAATTGTAGAGCACCTTCGAGTGAATACACGTCCGCGGTCCTCAAACGACACCGCTGGCAGTATCTCGTTAGATACGGAGGGCTTTAAAATGTAAAATAAATCATCAGCGCAGAAAGTATGTTCTCCAGAGTCGCTAAAACTTTCATCCATTGCAATAGGCGCTTCATTGTCGATAGTAAAATTATAGCAGTATGGATTTGATTTTGCAGTAAAGATGTCCAGTGCGCGCACCATTCTGTCCAGGGGAGAGATGGCAGTTTGCATAGTGGGCATTCTTTCAATTGCGTCTTCATCTTTCATAAGCCCTTATGGCTGTAATTGTAGATGCTGGGGTACTTGAATAGCGCAGTCCTCTCTGTGAGGCGGAACCGTTCTTAAACATGCTGTTTGCGCGCAGCATTATTACTGTCTTCTTTATTAAGTTCCTAGGTAGTAGTAGTAGGAGGTACCTACTTGTACTTTCCTAAATTAGATTTTACTACATACTTTGAAGAGTTGGGGACCCCGTCATAATGATATGTTTTTTTCAATTCTCAACCAAGAAATGTCCAAAAATCTAGTGTAAGTTGTCAAAGCGCGGGGCCCGTAGCACGTGCTACAAGTGCTACTATTGTTAATTCGGCCCTGCCGTTCCCGTGCTAATAGTATTCATGATTTCCCTTTCAAAATTCGGATGCTAATAGTATTCTATGATTCCCCTTACCAGAAAAACGGCCATAACTCGAAAACAGTTAAACCGTTTTTTGTAAACTATGTTCCAAATTAAAGTTTGAAAGGCCATCTAAAACTTTCTCGCTTTGAGTTGATATGTTGTCGCGACGAAATTTAAGATATCGGACCATAACCCGGCTAAATTCGGTCAAAAATCAAACATTTATGTGGTGACTTATTTTTATGTTTTTGTTAAAAAATGTCTAATACATTTATGTCGTTCGGGGGCCGCAAAGAACAAGATCACGGGCCGCCAGTTGGCCATCCCTGTTCAATAGTAAGAGAAAGTAAACATATGGGTATCACTCTCGATAGGTACTCAAAGTTCTAATATTTCCTCTAATGGACTAGTTAATTTTGGTTTGCATTTGATGCTCGTTTGCAAACCTGGCTGATGACGATTTTTTTTTTTCCTTCGTCATCAACAGACTATTTATTCATCAAGGAAGTCATCAATTTATTCCTTAATTTGGTTTTATTTATATTAATTATTCTCTTTTATATATATAGATAGAGCAGACTCTTTCTGTCGCTGCAGAAGAATGTGGTAGAGCAAACATTGTCTTGACTAGTTTTTAGTCTTTCGACGTAGGATACTTTCTTCAAAAACTTGCTTCCAAAGTTTGACATTTGCCCAAATCTTTCTGTATCGGACCCGGGTCTCCAGTCTTCACTAGAGGTGGAGAGTTTTGAGTTATGAATCGAGGTCTGATACCGGCCAGGATTGATATGGTGGCAGGTTTTTTTTTTTAAAAAAAAACTCGCTTATTGGCCGTCATGGGTCCATGTTGGACGGTTACATAATATGGTGGCAGGTTTTTTTTTTTTAAAAAAAACTCGCTTATTGGCCGTCATGGGTCCATGTTGGACGGTTACATAGACATACACAATAGAGGCATGGCCGTAAAAACGTTTCTCAACCTCTCTAATTTGGTTAAAATTTGTTATAGCGTTTTTGTTAAACCTCAAGTGGGCTCCCCGGTTACAATTCCTAGCATCGGGGGGGGAAGGGGGGGGGGGTCCTTAACAGATGTGTTGAGGCAACTTTTCAAAAAAAAAAATCTTTAAACTCGCTTTTTTATTGGCCGTCATGGGTCCATGTTGGACGATTGTACATACGCAATAGAGACATGGCCGTAAAAACGTTTCCTAACCTCTCTAGTAATTGGCTTAAAATTGGTTAATTTTTTTTTGGATTGCCTCAACACATCTCTCCGGTGTCAGACTCGCAGTGTTGCCAGATAGCCCTAGATTTTAACTTTTTATGTTTACTTGTTAGCTTTATTGACATATTTTTAACCCCCCTCGACAGGTTAGGAAACGTTTTTACGGCCATGCCTTTATTGCTTGAGCAAAATTTTATTCCCCAAACGGGAAAAATATTTTGAACGTGGGATTTTTCCCTTGTTCGAGGACCCTACGGTTCTCCCCTAAGTCGGACCCATTTTCAAACGAAGTAAAGAACGTGCGCATGCGCGAGATTGTGCCAAAGAGAAAACAATAGGGATATAGCCATGGTAGAAGGAAAATAAGAAGATAAGCCCATGCGCATCTTGCCCCTTCATGCTATGCTAACTGCATTACTGGTGACCCGAAGCTTCTACACAGCAATAACAATCCGAGGGGTCACCAGCTAACCTCATGCGCAGAACAGGACGAGTTTTGGTACTCCGATTGAGATTCCCCTGGGATATAGCATGTACGGGTAAATAACTACGTAACAAATATTTTGAAAACTGAATTGTGCTACAGCTTTTAGGCCGGCCATACACGCAACGATAAGTCTGCAGCTTTTAGGCCGGCCATACACGCAACGATAAGTCTGTGCAGACTTATCTGCACAGATAAATCCGTCGTGTATGGCAGGATCTGCACAGATTTTGTCTCTAATTTTCCGATCTGTGCAGATATCGAAATCTATTTTGAAATTTTCAATAGATAAGTCTGCACAGACTTATCGTTACGTGTATGGCCGACCTTATTTTTCTTTGTGCATGTACTATGTACTTACCAACTTTTCCGTAAAATTAAGTACAATTTATTCTACTCATGAATAAAATAGTGCTGTAGGTAAATACACTTTTGCTAATTGGTTTTCAATTCTTCCATCTGATGGATTTTCGTGTAGTTGTAATTAAGGGTTTCCTTCTCTAAAGGAAACCCTTAATTACACCTAGAAGGCGATTAAGGTGGAAAATAATAATAATCGAATTTTATTTCTTGGAACAATTTGGAAGCAAGATGGCGAAAATGAAGAATTGTGACCCAAGTATTTCTTGGTTCCCAAATCCGCCATTTTGGTCTTTACTTTTGTCCCCATTCTGATTGGCTGTTCCGATTCATGTTTGTTGTTTTGAATTTTTCCCTCTGTTTAGTTTTGTAGAGTCTAACCTCATTTCTTACACATTGAGGGTTCTGAAACCGGGGAGGAGTGTCTGGCCAATTTTTGTTACCAATTTTAACCCAATTAGAGGGGTTAGGAGACGTTTTTACTACCACGCCTGTATTTCGTATGTACAACCGTCCAAAATGGATCCATGACGGCCAATAAAGAAGGTTTTTTTTTTAAAAAAAAAAAAAAATTTTTTGAGAAGGGTTGCCAGACAATCCTCCCCTGTTCCAGACCCATCTTTTGAGGTGAGAACGCTGCCTCTAGTGGCCAAATTGGTAAATAAAAAAGGAATAATCAGCTGTTTTCACAATCTTGCTTCCAAAATTCAACGAAATAAAATGCGATTCAATAAAATAAAATTCGACTAATATTATTGGGATTTTTTTTATTTCATTAGAAAGAAAAAATAATAAACCATCGGGTCCGACTTAGGGAAGAACCGTAAGGGAAAAATCCCACGTTCAAAATATTTTTCCGGTTTGAAGATAAGTGAAAAAAATAAAAATAGTTGGTGGGATTTTTCCCGCGATGTGTCACGCCGCACGCGACAAAAATCCCACAACAGGGACCCTACGGTTCTCCCCGGAGTCATCCCCGTATAGAGATAATATTGATAATGAAGGGGAAAGGAAGGGAATTAGTAGGTAGTGGGTTCGACTCACGCTTTCGCAGTTGTTTACCATACAAGAAACGAAAATAATTCGAAGCATGGCCGATCAAAACATTTCCTAATCTCTCTGATTTTGGGGAGTAGTTTTGAGTTTTATGAAAAGTCAAATTCCAATATAAGATGGGGAAAAAAATTAACCAAAGGAATTTTAAATCAACAAATCAAAAAGGGATTTTTGGCTAGCCATAGCACTCCTCCCCGGATACATTTCTGTTATCACTGAAAATATGGCAACAGTGTATCGAAAGTGGCATATCACAGAGAATCCAGAAACTGGACAGAAAACTTTTCAGACACGCGGGATCTTTCCCATTTGCGGCATGCAATTCGCAATATCCCTCCGGCCACCTCTTTTTTTGTTTTGTTTTTTAACTTTTTATGTTTACTTGTTAGCTTTTTTGTCAAATTTTAACTCAACTAGACAGATAAGGAAATGTTTTTACGGCCATGCCTTGATGAGCAATCTTGCTTGAGCTCTACACTTAATGATATCAGGAGATTAAAAGTAGTGGGATTTTGAAAAAAAGGGATTTTTCTTGTCCAGGATTCTCTGTGATATGCCACACTCCATTGTATCATTGTATATTATTATTCAAAGCGGTAAAATTCAATTTTTTTTAAAAAAAATTATCCAGTATCAGAATTGTATGTATTTTGCACTTTATTTGGGGTGCTCATAAGATTAAAGTGATAACTGATAACAATTTAATAAGAATATTAAAGAAATTAAGAACATTCGCAATCACAAAATATGTTAATTTTATTTTCATTCAAGAATTATCATAATTCGTTGAACAATTATTTGTTTTAGGTTTTTATCAGTTTATTGGGTGAGTGAAACAGTCAGTTTTCAACTAAGCTTAGTGTTTTAAAAGCATAGATTATAATGCCAACGAGTAGGTTTACCCCGTGCTTCACCATAGTTTAATTTAAATTTTTAATTTTCTTCTTCATTCATATGTGAATTTTCCGCTTTGATTTGATAAAAATATATGTTACACTTTTTATGCTATCTGCCCTAACTTGGTGAAAAAAAATATAACTTCTGATGTGAGTATTGTATTCACTTTAAACCGATTTCCTCTAAGGAACATTCACACTACACAGTGAAAGTGATCTCACAGTGATTTTAATAACACCCATCAGTGTTTTTTTCCGTGCTCAGAAACTTGTGCTCGCATCAAAACGTAATGGAGATATTTTCATGTCAAATCACTGTGCAGATCACGGTACAACGACAGAGAGCATTGACAGTTTCACTGTGCAGTTTGACTGTTCCTTTAGTATCCATAAAATCGGATTTTTAATTTGAAATATTCGAATACCAAAATAAGTATTCAGTATTAAAATAGGTCCTTGCAAGACGCGCTAGCCGCTATGCTAGAGAAACTACGTGTGTGATAAGCAGCGAAATATTCGGATTTATTATGTACTATGTATTCAGAATTGAGATGATTATTCAAGTTCACATTCAGGAATTCGAACTTAATTGAGTACAAAATACGAATGCATACAACACTGGGACTGAGTCATTTTTGAGTTTCGATAATTTTTCTGAGCTCGCAACCTTTTTTTTTGGGGGGGGCAATTCCCATGAACTTCTTTTTCTCTTACCCTCCTGTCCAAACAATTCCGGATAAACACACACAATTAACTTCACCTTTTCTCAATTCTATTTGGGATTGGCGTTGCTTTCATTAATTCTACTATGCCACAACTTCTTGTTCTTTGCCTGCTCTCTTTAACTGCAACCCTTTCCTGGCACGACAACATTTTGCTGAATATATTTAAAGGCTGGATGCCCTCCCTAACACCCAAACCTGTATTAACACGTACTTAGGACCGTCACCCAATGAATCTGGCTTACTCCCATCGGTGGCTACAAACGCATACAAAGACAATATATTACATTTTTATATATTAAGCTAGCTGTTTCGCCCGTGCTTCGCTACGATCTATAGCTTGGCGCCTTAGACATGGCCGTTCCCGTGCTAATAGTATTCTATGATTTCCATTCTCATCAATTTTTTTTTTTTTCGATATCTCTTACCGTTTTGGCTAAACAATTAGTGATACATACACACACATATTTATCGTTACATTGAGTTTTATTATTATAGATTGAAAGTAAGCCAGCGTCTGTGGCACGTTGAATACACCAGTTCCCGTTAGATCACTGAAGTTAAGCAACGTCCAGCGAGGTTGTTCTATGTGGGTGTCCACGTGGGTTCGCGCCTTCGTGATGCTGGCTATTTTTCCGGCACAACCTAGGCTGGGTGAGGTCAATGTGGGTAACTGGTTTGCAAGTTCCAGCGAATGGAGGGTAAGCCAAATTAAAAAAAAAAGATTGAAAATCATAATTACATCTTTTTTTTTTTAAATTGAAAAAAAATTGAAACAAAAAAAAATTGATGAAATTGGAGATTAATAAGACATAGGCCACGATTACATTGATGGCAATCAATCTCAATAATTACACCTTAGGGTGCCCGCAGACAGCCCCATACTTATCTTATCGCAAATCACACATTTTTCTCCTATATGGAAGAAAAAACAAATACACATGTTCATATGGGAATGCGCATATCGAGCTATATCCAAACTCAAATTAAAAAAAAAAAAAAAAAAAAAAAAAAAAAAAAAAANAAAAAAAAAAAAAAAAAAAAAAAAAAATATTTTATTTGTGACTTTTACGGGTACATAAACATTAAACACAAATTACAAATATGAAACATATTTGTAATTTAATCTCATCTTAATTTTCGGAGAGGAGCAAACAAAACTATGCATGATTTTGTTATAAGGCCTCTAAAATCTGGTAAGATGTTGAAAGGTCTAAAAAATGTTGCCTTGTGCCGAATCCCCATTCGGTCTAATATAGGCGTACCTTAACGTTCCCTCACCCGATTATATTAGTCATAGTCAGACAGATTTCATTCGATACTTGAAGGCAACTGAGCCGTTTGGTTTCAATTGGGACGTCTATTCTACAAAGCAGTTGTGGATGTCATGCATAACCGTCGGTGCTGCCCGACATTAGGCCCCATTCGGCGGACGCGACACAAGGCCCGAATAGAGCAATAGTTTTTCCGAATTGATGCAATAGTTTTTAGGTATCAGCAAACTTCATGATAAGAACAAGTTCAATACAAAGATTTGGGCGTAACATTTCAGTCAAACCTAAACTTCAAAAACCATACACAAGAGATCATAGAAAAAGGCTATAAAAAACTTGGTATGATCATCAGGTATTCCAAGTACATCCGGGATCCTGATGCCATTAAACTCCTATACCAAGCCTATGTAAGATCTGTGCTTGAATACGGATCTATCATATGGACACCATCCACCCAGGTTGGATCAAAAGGACTTGAGAGAATACAATCTAAATTTGTTCGATACCTGTTTCGAAAATTGAACGGGTTCTACCCCAAATTCCCCCACTATATTGAGTACAATTTACTCACAGAACATCTTCTGCTGGAGCCCCTTGAAGCAAGAAGACGGAACGAACAAATAAAATTTCTACAAAATGTGCTCCAAAACAAAATATCTAGCCCCTACATTACAGA
>CM022876.1:1806546-1826550 GCA_012654025.1 Pachypsylla venusta | reverse complement strand
TTCTAATCTTGAGCCAATCCAACAAAAACATTTATCACTGATTGAATGGACTGACATCTTGAAGGTTTGTCAATAATATTTTCATATATAATTCTAATCTTGAGCCAATCCAACAAAAACATTTATCACTGATTGAATGGACTGACATCTTGAAGGTTTGTCAATAATATTTTCATATATAATTCTAATCTTGAGCCAATCCAACAAAAACATTTATCACTGATTGAATGGACTGACATCTTGAAGGTTTGTCAATAATATTTTCATATATAATTTTAATCTTGAGCCAATCCAACAAAAACATTTATCACTGAATATTGTCGTTGTTGTTGTTTTTGTTATTGTTGTTGCTGTTGTTTTTTGTTGTTGTTATTTTTTGTTGGTTTTGCTGCTGTTCCGTTTCTTGTTGATGTTGTTGTTGTTTTTTGTTGTTGTTGCTGCTGTTGTGGTTGTTGTTTTTGTTGTTGTTGATGTTGCTGTCGTTGTTTTTTTTTTTAAAAAAAAAAAAATATTATAGCTNTTTTTTAAAAAAAAAAAAAAATATTATAGCACAGTAGAGTATTTTCATAAAAAAACGTCTGGAATTTTAGGGGGGGATGACTCTGGACCCAATGAATCCCTGTGGGTACAGCCTTTGGCAAAAGTATTTCTATTTTTCATTTTCTGTTTCCAGTCTCAGTTCTACTATGAATTCACTGGATTGTTCAATAACTTGAGACAATACGAATTGACAAAAATCCTAACTGACTACGAAGAATTGATTGCACATCCGCAATTCATATTACTTTATCGACAACTCATTCTTAATAAATCGAAAACCAGTTCGAGAATCATCAAGCGTCATGGAGTAAGATCAAGGAAATCTTCCAGTAAACATCAGAGCCATTCTGCAGCTCCGAAATATATCTCGATAAATCATCCCTTCCCGAGTAATCCAATTAAAACAATTCTAAGATCAAATCAAGTTGAATCTAGGTCAAATCGTAAAAATCAATTGGGATTAGCAAGTAAAATTAAATCCGGGTTGTGTAGCAAAAAGAAAAAGAGATCCGATATAGGATCAAGTAAAGAAATCAAATCTGAGTCAAGTAAAAAAGTTGAACCCCAGTCCGGATGTCATGCTGTTTCAGAGTTAAGTGATTCAGATTATGGTCTCAACAAAGAGTCGGATCTTCAACATATGCAATATGGTAATGGAACATCAGTAGCCACCGGTCGAAATCGAAATGTTGGATCGGGATTGGTTGATAAGTATGGTTTGTTATTACCTCGTCCGGGTTATAATCCTAGACCGGTTTCGAACGAATATGGGTTGGATAAAGGAAAGAAAGTGGAACCATTTTTGAAACATGGGCAAACATCAATAGAAGAGTACCTAAGGGGTAATGTTGGATCAGAGTTTAGATACCAAGGTGAATCAGGATCTAATTATCCGTATGGTCAATCATCATTGAGATCAGAACATGGTCAATCATCATTGAGATCAGGACATAGTCAATCATTTGGTTCGGAATATGGTCAATCATTATTGAGACCAGAAGATGGTCAATCATTTGATACAAAATATGGTCACTCATTGAGATATGATCATGGTCAATCATCATTGAGATATGATCATGGTCAATCATCATTGAGATCAGATTATGGTCAATCATTTGGTACGGAATATGGTCAATTATTTGGTTCAGAATATGGTCACCAATTTAGATCAGAATATGGTCAACCTTCTGATTCAGAACCTGGTGATTCATTTGGATTAGCAACATCAAGATCTGCTAACCCAGTTAGATCAGAGTCAGATACTATGGCAGCATGCAGAACGGATAGTAAACATGAATCAGCAGGATCTGGTAAAAATGAAACTGGGTTCAGTAAATATTTTGGCTCATTTTTCAAAGGTAAAAAAGATAGAGGAGATAATTCAAAATCTAAGAAGGGCAAAAAGGTTACAATAACAATGCATGCGTTAGAATAGACCAAATATTATTTTAGTTTGATTTAAATACCTATTCGGTCGAAGCTGGATATCTCAGGAATTATTTTAGTTTGATTTAAATATTCTGTCGAAGCTGGATATCTCAGGAATTATTTTAGTTTGATTTAAATATTTAGTCGAAGCTGGATATCTCAGGAATTATTTTAGTTTGATTTAAATATTTAGTCGAAGCTGGATATTTCAGAAATTATTTTAGTTTGATTTAAATATTCGGTCGAAGCTGGATATTTCAGGAATTATTTTAGTTTGATTTAAATATTCGGTAAAAGCTTATAATAGAGTTCCATAGGGAGTCTACTTGTTTATAATGGAGTTATATAGCGAGTCTACGTTCTTATAATACTATAGGGACTATACGTGTTTATAATGGAGTTATATAGCGAGTCTACGTTCTTATAATAGAGTTCCATAGGGACTATACGTGTTTATAATGGAGTTATATAGCAAGTCTACGTTCTTATAATAGAGTTCCATAGGGACTATACGTGTTTATAATGGAGTTATATAGCAAGTCTACGTTCTTATAATAGAGTTCCATAGGGACTATACGTGTTTATAATGGAGTTATATAGCAAGTCTACGTTCTTATAATAGAGTTCCATAGGGACTATACGTGTTTATAATGGAGTTATATAGCAAGTCTACGTTCTTATAATAGAGTTCCATAGGGACTATACGTGTTTATAATGGAGTTATATAGCAAGTCTACGTTCTTATAATAGAGTTCCATAGGGACTATACGTGTTTATAATGGAGTTATATAGCAAGTCTACGTTCTTATAATAGAGTTCCATAGGGACTATACGTGTTTATAATGGAGTTATATAGCAAGTCTACGTTCTTATAATAGAGTTCCATAGGGACTATACGTGTTTATAATGGAGTTATATAGCAAGTCTACGTTCTTATAATAGAGTTCCATAGGGACTATACGTGTTTATAATGGAGTTATATAGNCCCCCCCCCCCCCCCCCCGGGAGACCGTCCCCTTCTAATACCGTCCCTGATCTTGATTATGTTAATCAGACAGTATATGCGGGTACATTTTTAGTTTTTGTTTAAAAATGAGCTGCTGGCTGAGTAATATTACTCTCACAAGATAGTAATCCTTGCATTAAAACAATAAGGGTACAGGATATGCATAGAGACTCATTTTGCTTATCAGTTTTGTGTAGTTTGATAACAACCAAACAGGCTTGGATTATAAAACACCTACCAATATGTGACTCGTGAATTTATTATTTTACACGCTTACGTCTCCGTGCCAGAATGTGCATAAGTTCAGTGATCTAACGGGGAACTGGGGTATTCAACGTGTCATAGACGTTGACTAACCAACTATTCACCTTCACCTCATCCAACCTGAGTTGGAAATAGCAATTATCACAGGCGCTTGAACATGCGTGGTCTTCCACCAAGTAAAAACTCGTTGAACGTTTGTTTAATTTCAGTGATCTAACGGGAACTGTTGTATTCATTATGTCAGATGTTGACTAACCAACTATCCACCTTCACCTCACCTAACTTGAGTTGGAAATAGCCATTATCACAAGGGCCTGAACCTACGTGGTCACCCACCAAGTAAAAACTCGCTGAATGTTTGCTTAATTTCAGTGATCTAACGGGAACTGGGGTATTCAACGTGCCATAGACGTTGACTAACCAACTATCCACCTTCACCTCACCCAACCTGAGTTGGAAATAGCAATTATCACAAGCGCCTGAACGTACGTGGTCACCCACCAAGTAAAAACTCGCTGAACGTTTGTTTAACTTCAGTGATCTAACGGGAACTGTTGTATTCAAACTGTCATAGACGTTGACTAACCAACTATCCATCTTCACCTGACCCAACCTGAGTTGGAAATAGCAATTATCACAAGCGCCTGAACGTACGTGGTCACCCACCAAGTAAAACCTCGCTGAACGTTTGTTTAACTTCAGTGATCTAACGGGAACTGGGGTATTCAACGTGCCATAGACGTTGACTAACCAACTATCCACCTTCACCTCACCCAACCTGAGTTGGAAATAGCAATTATCACAAGCGCCTGAACCTACGTGGTCACCCACCAAGTAAAACCTCGCTGAACGTTTGTTTAACTTCAGTGATCTAACGGGAACTGGGGTATTCAACGTGCCATAGACGTTGACTAACCAACTATCCATCTTCACCTCACCCAACCTGAGTTGGAAATAGCAATTATCACAAGGGCCTGAACTACGTGGTCACCCACCAAGTACAACCTCGCTGAACGTTTGTTTAACTTCAGTGATCTAACGGAAACTAATGTATTCAAACTATCATAGACGCGGACTATTTTTGACTCTTCTTTTTATATTTGTTTCAGAGTCTCTCAACAATGATCTCTCATTTGAAACCTAAACCATCAATACTCTTCTTTCTTCTTCTTTATCTTTGTCAATTTCATTTGTCTTTGTCATTATTAAGTAATAATGACAAATGTTTGAAAATATATCGAAAATTATTTGTTGGCTATGTACCTTTTTCAAATAAAGAAGCTGGAAATTATTCAAAATACACGTCAGAAAATGGGGATTTGATTAACAGAGAGCAATGTATTCAAGCATGCTGTGATGAGATCAATTGTAATGTTGTGTTTATGTATAATCACAGTCAGTTGGATTGTTTTATGGTATGTGTTTTTTTTTTTTTTTTTTTTTTTTTCTAAGTATTATTTACACTTGTTCGATAGCCTCCGACCCTATACGACACGATGGCCGGTTCTACATACCAGGACAATCTGGAACGTTTACCATCACAGTTCCAGCCAAGGGCCATCACTAAACATTTTCGGTTACCTCATAACAATCTATTTCTACCATTATACCAACATTAATCTAGAAATGGGGACATACAATGTGTTCTACGCACCAGGACAACCTAGAACGTCTACCATCACAGTTCCAGCCAAGGCCCATCAAAATCTTTTCGGTAACCTCATATCAATCCGTTTCTACCATTTTTTTAAACGTGTATCTGGAAATGGGAAGAACAGTTGATTTGAAGAGGAACATCGTTACAACAGCAACAACAACACGACATGATAAAAAGTATCGTTGGCAACGATAAACATTATGTCGGTAGGGTGGAGAAATAATCAACTCTGATTGGTTGAAAAAGTATCGTGTCGTGTCAGAGACAAAAAGTATCGTTGGTAACGATAAGCATTATGTCGGTAGAGTGGAGAAAATAATCAACTCTGATTGGTTGAATGAGTATCGCGTCGTGTCCGAGACAAAAAGTATCGTTGGTAACGATAAATATTATGTCGGTAGGGTGGAGAAATAATCAACTCTGACTGGTTGAAAAAGTATCGCGTCGTGTCAGAGACAAAAAGTATCGTTGGTAACGATAAACATTATGTCGGTAGGGTGGAAAAAATAATCAACTCTGATTGGTTGAAAAAGTGTCGTGTCGGAGACAAAAAGTATCGTTGGTAACGATAAACATTATATCGGTAGGGTGGAGAAAATAATCAACTCTGAATGGTTGAAAAAGTATCGTGTCGTGTCGGAGACAAAAAGTATCGTTGGTAACGATAAACATTATATCGGTAGGGTGGAGAAAATAATCAACTCTGATTGGTTGAAAAAGTATCGTGTCGTGTCGGAGACAAAAAGTATCGTTGGTAACGATAAATATTATGTCGGTAGGGTGGAGAAAATAATGAACTCTGATTGGTTGAAAAAGTATCGCGTCGTGTCAGAGGCAAAAAGTATCGTTGGTAACGATAAATATTATGTCGGTAGGGTGGAGAAATAATCAACTCTGACTGGTTGAAAGAGTATCGTGTCGTGTCAGAGACAAAAAGTATCGTTGGTAACGATAAATATTATGTCGGTAGGGTGGAGAAAATAATCAACTCTGATTGGTGGAATAAGTATCGTTGGTAACGATAAATATTATGTCGGTAGGGTGGAGAAAATAATCAACTCTGATTGGTTGAATAAGTATCTTGTCGTGTCGGAGACAAAAAGTATCGTTGGTAACAATAAATATTATGTCGGTAGGGTGGAGAAATTAATCAATTTGTCCAATAGGCCATTTTATCGCGTACTTCCCAATATTTCCGTACAATATCATTGCTGGCTTCCAGGGCAAGGCAGGATGTAAGATGAACGGAATTTAGAGGACTGGGCATATAGGAGAGGTTTTGAGGCCGATTTTGTGGAGGTACGTACAAGTTTAAATTGAACTTAACATTGGTTCTACGTAACAAGTGACTCACTCTTGAAGCGTTACCCACTTTTCACTCTTCAAAAGTGAGCGTCAAAGGAGGCGTGTTGCATGAAAAGCAAAGAGCATTGCATAGAAACTTTTATTTTTTTGCTTAACGTCTCTTCAACATCTATTGGTCATTCGAGACAAGGGTTTTACCTTCTATCAGCTGGAAACTTACAAACCAGTTATCCACATTGACCTCATCCAGACTGAAGATTCCAGCGAATAGATGGTAAAACCCCCGTCTCGAATGACCAATAGATGTTATATATAGAGAGAGAGATGGTAATTAGGATGTTTGCAGTCATTATGAACTTTAAATTTCAATGAAAATTATTTTAATTTTCTTTTCAGATCCAATGTGACAGTAATGAGAAATGTCGGCCCGTGTATCGAAGTGATGACAAGTTTGGCAAACATGTCAGTATGGTTCTTGTCAGACCGGTGGGCGATGAAAATTGGGCCGACTTTGTACCACCACCACCACAATTGACACAACATCTCAGTGATGTTAACTATGAGTAAGTATTGTCTAGTTACAGTTTACACGTCAGTATAGTTCTGGTCAGACCAATGGGCGATGAAAATTGGGCCGACTTTGTACCACCACTACCACCACAATTGACACAAGATCTCAGTGATATTAACTATGAGTAAGTACTGTCTAGTTACAGTTTACACATCAGTATGGTTCTGGTCAGACCAGTGGGCGAAAAAAATTGGGCCGACTTTGTACCACCACAATTGACTCAGTGATGTTAACTATGAGTAAGTACTGTCTAGTTACAGTTTACACGTCAGTATGGTTCTGGTCAGACCAGTGGGCGAAAAAAATTGGGCCGACTTTGTACCACCACAATTGACACAAGATCTCAGTGATGTTAACTATGAGTAAGTACTGTCTAGTTACAGTTTACACGTCAGTATGGTTCTGGTCAGACCAGTGGGCGATGAAAATTGGGCCGGCTTTGTACCATCACCACCACCATTGACACAAGATCTCAGTGATGTTAACTATGAGTAAGTACTGTCTAGTTACAGTTTACACGTCAGTATGGTTCTGGTCAGACCAGTGGGCGATGAAAATTGGGCCGACTTTGTACCACCACCACCATTGACACAAGATCTCAGTGATGTTAACTATGAGTAAGTAGGATCTAGTCACTCTATGATTTTGGGGGATGGGCCGGTCCATTCCCATCCACGTTTCGCTATCTGCTGTGGAATTGTAACAGACAGCCCCTACCACATACATACACATACAAATTTCAGATTTATATGTAACTGTGTTCATATTTTTGCTAACGCATAGTATTGCATTGTCACAACCTAAATTGGTGGGTATCACAGCATTACAAGAGCAACTACACTACATTTTTCTTTGCTCTTGTAATGCCGCCACTGGTCGCTACTCACATTAAAATAGATTCTCAATTGTCCTCACGAGGCTGATTTTAATTAAGTTTCCCTTTTTTTTTCAGATGGACACCTGACTTACAATTTACAAGTTCTCATAGTTTTCAAAAGAAAGCTTGTAAATCTCATGGTAATTGTGATGACAATGAATTCTGTAGTGGAGACAGTGTGTACGGAACTTGTGAATGTAAACCTGGCTATGAGAGAGATGAGGAGACTCATTTATGCTATATAGCGTCACCGGTGATGGAGACAGATCGGAGATCAGAACAAAGAATAATAAATGATTTTATCAGATCTCAGACTGACTTGGTAAGTTTTGAACAATACATGGTCCTATGCGGCCGCACCGAAATGGCAGGTAAAAATGCGTAGAAATAAGTTTTCATGATCCCAAATAAGTAATTTAGTAAAAAATAGTATTCCAACAAGATGGCTGTCCCGCCCACTTCGACCGCAGAGTTTGAGCTTTCTTAGACCAAAATTTTCAGAAAAGCTAGATGGGTTTGGTCTAATAAGGCTCGATCTCTGCGGTCAAAGTGGGCGATACAACCATCTTTTTTACTAAATTACTTATTAGGGATCATAAAAACTTATTTCTAGACATTTTTACCTACCATTTCAGCGCGGCCGCAAAGGGTCCATGTCACATGTTCCACCCTGTTATTCTGAACGGTAGCTCTTAGAGATCTCTGGTTTTCTGTTTTCTGTAATGAACTCGCATTAACGACACCTTTAAAGCAAGGCGTCACTTGATACACCTTCTCATTTAAGATTTTGAAGCCAGTCGGTGCCAGCCTAAAAGGCTGGCCTAAGCCAAAAAATTTTAGTCTAAAATTAATCCCCCTAAAATCTAAGGGATACATGTTTAAGCGTTTTCTTATATTTTCAGCCATTCTTGATATACGGGGGGGGGAGATACTTTATGGACACCCTGTATAATTAGGTCACCTCTATACATATAATTATGAAGTAAACAACCAAAGCTAACAAAGTAGTTGCTACTTCACAACCAAAGCTAATAAAGTAGTGGCTACTTTACTTCATATATATAGTTAGGTCACCTCTATACATATAATTATGAAGTAAACAATCAAAGGTAACAAAGTTGCTACTTCACTTCATATAAAATTAGGACACCAGTATATATATATATCATTATGAAGTAAACAACCAAAGCTAACAAAGTAGTGGCTACTTCACTTCATATATATAGTTAGGCCACCTCTATACATATAATTATGAAGTAAACAACCAAAGCTAACAAAGTAGTGGCTACTTCACTTCGTATATTTAGTTAGGTCACCTCTATACATATAATTATGAAGTAAACAACCAAAGCTAACAAAGTAGTGGCTACTTCACTTCATATATATAGTTAGGCCACCTCTATACATATAACTATGAAGTAAACAATCAAGGCTAACAAAGTAGTGGCTACTTCACTTCATATATATAGTTAGGCCACCTCTATACATATAACTATGAAGTAAACAACCAAAGCTAACAAAGTAGTGGCTACTTCACTTCATATATATAGTTAGGTCACCTCTATACATATAATTATGAAGTAAATAACAACAACAACAACTTGTAAATTGAAAAATGTCTTGAATTTTTTTTCTAGAGTCCGGTCAAAGTTAGTCAACCTGAGATAGTCCCAATGTATGCTGAAGGTGAAGACGGCACCATTGACAGACACAGTTCATAAAATACGTGTTGTTTTTTTCTAGAGTCCGGTCAAAGTTAGCCAATCTGAGATAGTCCCAATGTATGCTGAAGGTGAAGACGGCACCATTGACAGACATAGTTCATAAAATACGTGTTGTTTTTTTCTAGAGTCCGGTCAAAGTTAGTCAACCTGAGATAGTCCCAATGTATGCTGAAGGTGAAGACGGCACCATTGACAGACACGGTTCATAAAATACGTGTTGTTTTTTTCTAGAGTCCGGTCAAAGTTAGTCAATCTGAGATAGTCCCAATGTATGCTGAAGGTGAAGACGGCATCATTGATAGACACAGTTCATAAAACACGGGTTATTTTATTTATTTTCTAGAGTCCGGTCAAAGTTAGTCAATCTGAGATAGTTCCAATGTATGCTGAAGGTGGAGACGGCACCATTGACAGTAAAATTGATATCATTAAGAATAAGTTGTTAACCAACAGTAAAGTATTGACAGTGTCTGTACGGTCTAAAGTTGTCAAATTGCCTGAAAATGAAGTACAATTAGCATCCTATGTAGTACCTGTTGCCAAAGGTAAGTGTTTTTTTTTTCAATCCAGCCCAGGTACCTCAGTGGTGACAGCATTCAGTTGCAAAATTGAAGCGGTTCTCAAAATATTAAGGAAAAGTGAAAGTGAAATTCCAAAATGGTAGCCTCAAATGGCCCCGCCTACAAAATATATATTTTTTTTTTTTTTGACAGAAACCATCTCGGGATATAGGCCCAACAACTCACGAAAGTTTCATAGTAATCGGATGTGTGGTTTAGGAATGCATAAAGGACATACATACAAATATACAAACATTCGTTTTTATATACAGGCTGTCCCAAAAGTCCGAGACCACCTGAATATCTTTTGAACGGCTTTATGAAATTTCAAATGGCCGCCATTTTAAAATCAAACACGCTAGACGAGTGTTTTTTTTTTTTGTTTTTTTGTGCAAAGTACTTCCAATTTCATTGTCTTTCTGAAAATCTATCACAAGATGGGTGTTCGTATTTAAAAAACAAAAAATGGACCCCCTGGGGACCACATGACACCTGCCCAAGAAAAATTGGTCACACCGTCAGGTGGTTTAATTTGGAATATAATACCATGCAACATTTCAAAACTCCACATAAAGCCGTTCAAAAGATATTCAGGTGGTGTCGGACTTTTGGGACACTGGGTATATAGATATAAAAAAAATACGACTTGGGCTTACTGCTGGCAGAACAAGATACTTAAGGGACTTAGTAAGTCAGTATAATAGGTATATTGTAATATAACTTTGGAATCCACCGTCAAATAACATAACTCCCCACAAAATTAGATATTTAACATTTCAAGGTTACATACAGTGTCAAGTCATTTTTGAGGGGGGAAATCAAAAAAGATTTTGTTTCTATCTTATCTCTGTTTCGGCTTTCTTCTTCAGACGATCCTTATCAATATCAATGGACATTATTGTCATCTCCTGAGGGAGGTGCTGAAACCACAATGATCGATCAAAATAAGAGCACCCTCAAACTGAAGAAACTTATAAAAGGAGTTTATGAGTTTCGAGTGAATGTCACGTCCAAGGATGGTTGGGGAAATGCAACGGGCAACGTTACCGTATTACCAGGTAAGTGTACAATTCACAGTTTATGTCACAATGATTGTGGGCATCATAGCATTACAAGGATGGTTGGGGAAATGCAACGGGCAATGTTACAGTATTACAAGGTAAGTGTACAATTCACAGATTATGTCACAATGTTTGTGGGCATCATAGCATTTACAAGGATGGTTGGGGAAATGCAACAGGTAAGTGTACAATTCACAGATTATGTCACAATGTTTGTGGGCATCATAGCATTACAAGGATGGTTGGGGAAATGCAACGGGCAATGTTACAGTATTACAAGGTAAGTGTACAATTCACAGATTATGTCACAATGTTTGTGGGCATCATAGCATTACAAGGATGGTTGGGGAAATGCAACAGGCAATTCACAGGCTGAGATTATGTGACAATGTTTGTGGGCATCATAGCATTACAAGGTATTTTCAACATTCACTCCCAATATCACTAAGCTCAACAATTTTTACCTTATAATGCTACCACTTGTCGCTATTAACATAGCTAAAGAGTTTTGGGAGTAAACACAACCAAACCAAGTAGAAAATTTAGAAGAAAAAAAACTCCTTCAAATTTTTTACAGAATTTTTTTACATAAGTAGTGTGATTTTCACACCATATTTTTATAGATAAGGAAAGTCGTGTGATGTTCACACCAGATTTTTTTCTGTCGTGTGATGTTCACACCAGATTTTTTTATAGATAAGGAATGTCNCTGTAGCTTCTAAACGCCCCCGGTCTGGCAACTAAGAAAGCGGGTTTTGACATTACCCCACCGATGCACTTCCAGCCCACGGGTCAAAAATTTTATACCTTATGAGGTAAGATATGGCTAGTCAGCTCCCGAACTAGATAAGGATAGTCTTGTGGTGTTCACACTAGATTTTTTTTTTATAGATAAAAATGTGGTGTGATGTTCACACCAGATTTTTTTTTAAAATATAATTTTTTCCTTTATTTTTTGCAGCGGACCGTATCAATCAAGCGCCTAAGGCTATTATCAATCCATCTATATTAACAGTAAAACTACCAAACACAGTGGCGGTGCTCGATGGAACTCCAAGTGTCGATGATGATCATATCTTAACATATAGATGGGAACTACAACAAGGACCCCTGGAATATAAACCACCTCCGGCACTGAGTATGAATGTGCCATTATTGAAATTAGATAATTTAAATATTACTGGGAACTATACGTTCAAATTAACAGTGGAGGATTCGAATCATGAAACAAATTCTGCAATAGCAAATATAACGGTAAGTTATGAGCAGAGCTACCCCTCCCGGTCAGTTTGTACCTCCGGCACTGATTATTTATTGAAATTAAATAATTGAACAGTGACGAATCTCGAAACAAATTCTGTTATAGCAAATATAACGGTAAGTTATGAGCAGAGCTACCTCCCCCGCTCAGTTTGTACCTCCGGCACTGATTATTTATTGAAATTAAATAATTGAACAGTGGAGGATACGAATCGTAAAACAAATTCGGCTGTAACAAATATAAGGGTTAGTCCTTTCCTCCGACACTGAATATAATTTATACTTATAAAGCGCAGTGGATATATCAATTCGGCTCGACTGTGGCTGAACCTAGAACGTAATATAATTGAGTCCTTATAAAATTACGAGCTGGTGCCCGCAACTTTTCTTTTCCCTTAACGTCGCTTTAACATTTTTTTGGTCATTTGAGACGGGGGTTTTACCCTCCATTCGCTGGAAACGTACAAACCAGCTACCCACATTGACCTCACCCAGTCTGGCTTGGGCCGGAAAAAGCCAGTATCGCGAGGGCACAAACCTAAGTGGTCACTTACTTAGTAAAACCTCGCTGAACATTGCTTAACTTCAGTGATCTAACGGGAACTGATTTGTTCAAGGTACGATAGACGCTGACCACCCACAACATCGTCTGTGTATTTTCCCGTGAATTTCTTTTAGCTGATTAATTTTGGTTTATTATTTTCAATAATGAACCTTTGGAATCGTCACGAAAAAAATAAATAAATACCCCCCTTCAAAATTTGTTATTATACGTTTCAACGTACGTAGAATCCAAAAATCGAATAAAAAAAATTGGCACTCTTGCCACTTAGCGTTGACCGATTTGAATGAAATTTGGTATATAGGTCCCTTTTGGACTCTAATCGAATACACCCTTAGCGATTTTTGCCGCTCTTTAGCGGTTTTCAGTATCGCTGTCTAAAAGGAGAATGATAAGAGCTAGAGATTTGAAATTTTGTATGTATGTCATATTTGGGGTCTCAGTTAGCTCCGAAACTTTTGGGTTGAATCAAATATACCGCTGGCGGTTTTTACAGCTTTAAAGCGGTTTTCATTAATCCTGTCTAAAAAGATAATGCTAAGAGCCAGACATTTCAAATTTAGTATGTATGTCAAATTTAGAGTCTAATTACGCCCCAGGTTTGGAATCTTCATGAGAACCCCTCTCATTTTTTTTGGGGGGGGGGTTGCCAAAAATATAATAAACCCATGTATCATATTGGCAGAATTTTTAGTCTACGTGACGGCATATTAATGAAGTAAGGTGTACAGTTCACAAAATTATAATTTTTAGTTTTTTTTTTTTTTAAAAAAAAACACTACCGTTATTTATGACGAGGATCCACTCACTTTTCATTGCCGACCAGAGTATTTTTTTAAAGTTACCAATTTTTTTTATTTTTTTTTACTTTTCATGTTTGTTTGGATGGATGGAACTCTATATGTTTGTTGTGTTCAACTTTTCAGGTGACTAAAGTGCCTGATTATCCTCCCGAAGCGAATGCCGGTCCTTCTCGAATTCTTTATTTACCAAATAATAATGTTACCCTGAACGGTAACCTTAGTACGGACGATCATGGGATTGTGGGTTGGGAGTGGACCATGAAAGAGTCAGATCAGCACAAGGCAGTGGACATGCAGAAGACAAAAACACCGTACCTACAGTTGTCCAATTTGGAAATAGGTGAGTAAGAACAGGGTTCTATCCTCAACGGTAACCTTAGTACGGACGATCATGGGATTGTGGGTTGGGAGTGGACCATGAAAGAGTCAGATCAGCACAAGGCAGTGGACATGCAGAAGACAAAAACACCGTACCTACAGTTGTCCAATTTGGAAATAGGTGAGTAAGAACAGGGTTCTATCCTCAACGGTAACCTTAGTACGGACGATCATGGGATTGTGGGTTGGGAGTGGACCATGAAAGAGTCAGATCAGCACAAGGCAGTGGACATGCAGAAGACAAAAACACCGTACCTACAGTTGTCCAATTTGGAAATAGGTGAGTAAGAACAGGGTTCTATCCTCAACGGTAACCTTAGTACGGACGATCATGGGATTGTGGGTTGGGAGTGGACCATGAAAGAGTCAGATCAGCACAAGGCAGTGGACATGCAGAAGACAAAAACACCGTACCTACAGTTGTCCAATTTGGAAATAGGTGAGTAAGAACAGGGTTCTATCCTCAACGGTAACCTTAGTACGGACGATCATGGGATTGTGGGTTGGGAGTGGACCATGAAAGAGTCAGATCAGCACAAGGCAGTGGACATGCAGAAGACAAAAACACCGTACCTACAGTTGTCCAATTTGGAAATAGGTGAGTAAGAACAGGGTTCTATCCTCAACGGTAACCTTAGTACGGACGATCATGGGATTGTGGGTTGGGAGTGGACCATGAAAGAGTCAGATCAGCACAAGGCAGTGGACATGCAGAAGACAAAAACACCGTACCTACAGTTGTCCAATTTGGAAATAGGTGAGTAAGAACAGGGTTCTATCCTCAACGGTAACCTTAGTACGGACGATCATGGGATTGTGGGTTGGGAGTGGACCATGAAAGAGTCAGATCAGCACAAGGCAGTGGACATGCAGAAGACAAAAACACCGTACCTACAGTTGTCCAATTTGGAAATAGGTGAGTAAGAACAGGGTTCTATCCTCAACGGTAACCTTAGTACGGACGATCATGGGATTGTGGGTTGGGAGTGGACCATGAAAGAGTCAGATCAGCACAAGGCAGTGGACATGCAGAAGACAAAAACACCGTACCTACAGTTGTCCAATTTGGAAATAGGTGAGTAAGAACAGGGTTCTATCCTCAACGGTAACCTTAGTACGGACGATCATGGGATTGTGGGTTGGGAGTGGACCATGAAAGAGTCAGATCAGCACAAGGCAGTGGACATGCAGAAGACAAAAACACCGTACCTACAGTTGTCCAATTTGGAAATAGGTGAGTAAGAACAGGGTTCTATCCTCAACGGTAACCTTAGTACGGACGATCATGGGATTGTGGGTTGGGAGTGGACCATGAAAGAGTCAGATCAGCACAAGGCAGTGGACATGCAGAAGACAAAAACACCGTACCTACAGTTGTCCAATTTGGAAATAGGTGAGTAAGAACAGGGTTCTATCCTCAACGGTAACCTTAGTACGGACGATCATGGGATTGTGGGTTGGGAGTGGACCATGAAAGAGTCAGATCAGCACAAGGCAGTGGACATGCAGAAGACAAAAACACCGTACCTACAGTTGTCCAATTTGGAAATAGGTGAGTAAGAACAGGGTTCTATCCTCAACGGTAACCTTAGTACGGACGATCATGGGATTGTGGGTTGGGAGTGGACCATGAAAGAGTCAGATCAGCACAAGGCAGTGGACATGCAGAAGACAAAAACACCGTACCTACAGTTGTCCAATTTGGAAATAGGTGAGTAAGAACAGGGTTCTATCCTCAACGGTAACCTTAGTACGGACGATCATGGGATTGTGGGTTGGGAGTGGACCATGAAAGAGTCAGATCAGCACAAGGCAGTGGACATGCAGAAGACAAAAACACCGTACCTACAGTTGTCCAATTTGGAAATAGGTGAGTAAGAACAGGGTTCTATCCTCAACGGTAACCTTAGTACGGACGATCATGGGATTGTGGGTTGGGAGTGGACCATGAAAGAGTCAGATCAGCACAAGGCAGTGGACATGCAGAAGACAAAAACACCGTACCTACAGTTGTCCAATTTGGAAATAGGTGAGTAAGAACAGGGTTCTATCCTCAACGGTAACCTTAGTACGGACGATCATGGGATTGTGGGTTGGGAGTGGACCATGAAAGAGTCAGATCAGCACAAGGCAGTGGACATGCAGAAGACAAAAACACCGTACCTACAGTTGTCCAATTTGGAAATAGGTGAGTAAGAACAGGGTTCTATCCTCAACGGTAACCTTAGTACGGACGATCATGGGATTGTGGGTTGGGAGTGGACCATGAAAGAGTCAGATCAGCACAAGGCAGTGGACATGCAGAAGACAAAAACACCGTACCTACAGTTGTCCAATTTGGAAATAGGTGAGTAAGAACAGGGTTCTATCCTCAACGGTAACCTTAGTACGGACGATCATGGGATTGTGGGTTGGGAGTGGACCATGAAAGAGTCAGATCAGCACAAGGCAGTGGACATGCAGAAGACAAAAACACCGTACCTACAGTTGTCCAATTTGGAAATAGGTGAGTAAGAACAGGGTTCTATCCTCAACGGTAACCTTAGTACGGACGATCATGGGATTGTGGGTTGGGAGTGGACCATGAAAGAGTCAGATCAGCACAAGGCAGTGGACATGCAGAAGACAAAAACACCGTACCTACAGTTGTCCAATTTGGAAATAGGTGAGTAAGAACAGGGTTCTATCCTCAACGGTAACCTTAGTACGGACGATCATGGGATTGTGGGTTGGGAGTGGACCATGAAAGAGTCAGATCAGCACAAGGCAGTGGACATGCAGAAGACAAAAACACCGTACCTACAGTTGTCCAATTTGGAAATAGGTGAGTAAGAACAGGGTTCTATCCTCAACGGTAACCTTAGTACGGACGATCATGGGATTGTGGGTTGGGAGTGGACCATGAAAGAGTCAGATCAGCACAAGGCAGTGGACATGCAGAAGACAAAAACACCGTACCTACAGTTGTCCAATTTGGAAATAGGTGANGTTCCGCGGAGTTTAGGCTGGGTCTACGATCCAGCCTAACCTTGCGCAGCCTTCAACACGCATTTTAATTTTTTTGAAACCTAACCCAATACAACTCCCAACGTAGGTACACGTTCTACCCAACAAACTTGGTAATGTTTAGGTCAATTCTATGATTTTGAGTTGGAACAACCACTTCAATACCATTATAGCAGGGAAGCAAAGCCCAACTTACACCTATACAGGGTGTCCCAAAAGTCCGAGACCGCCTGAATATCTTTTGAACAGCTTTATGGGGAGTTTTGACATTTTGCATGGTATTATACCCCAAATGGTGTGACCAATTTTTCAGGAGCGTATTTAAAAAACAAAAAATGGACCCCCTGGGGGGCCACATGAAAAACTGGTCATACCATCAGGTGGCTTAATTTGGGATATAATACCATGCAAAATTTCAAAACTCCACATAAAGCCGTTCAAAAGATATTCAGGTGGTTTCGAACTTTTGGGACACCCTGAATATGGAGTACTGTTGGAATGGAATATTGGATTGCGAATAGAATATTCAAATTTTATCAACCTGTGTTGACCTTAAACGCATTTTTTTTTTAAAAAAAATAAGCCTTTAAGCGGTTCTCAAGCTATGAGGAAAAAGATTTTCCAAGATGGACCTCACATGACCCTGTCAACAAAATCTATGGCTGGAAGTGATCAGATACTCTAGGGCATACGTGTAGAATATGACAAAAGTTTGGTCGCTATAACCTAAGTAGTTCTCAAAAATATTGACGAAAAGTGAAATTCCAAGATAGCAGTCTCACATGGCCCCGCCTACAAAATATATAAATCAATGTGATCAAAAGCTTCTGAGGACCAACCGTGTAACATCTCACAAAATTTAAATCGCCATAACTCAAGCGGATCTCAAAATATTGAGAAAAAAACAGAAATTCAAGATGGCGGATGCACATATCCCCGCCTACAAAAAAAAATATGACCCAAATTGATCAAAGGGCTTTATGAGTCAGGCGTATAGTATTTCATAAAAGTTTAGTTGCAATAACTTAAACAGTTCTTATAATATTTAGGAAAAGCGATATTCCAAGATGGCGGTCTCACATGGCCAAGCCTACAAAATATTGGGGGGGGGGGATNAAATTCCAAGATGGCGGGCTCACATGGCCCCGCCTACAAAATATATGTTGTTGTTTTTTTACTGAAACCATCACAGACATGGGCCCAACAACTCACGAAATTTCATAGTAATCGGATGTGTGGTTTAGGAATGCATAAAGGACATACATAATATACAAACATTCATTTTCATATACTGTGTGTCCCAAAAGTCGGAGACCACCTGAATATCTTTTGGACGGCTTTATGTGGAGTTTTAAAATTTTGCATGGTACTATATTCCAAATTAAACCACCTGATGGTGTAACCAATTTTTCATGGGCGGGTCCCATGTGGCCCACAGGGGATCCAGCTTTTGTTTTTTAAATACGAACACCCATCTTGTGATACATTTCTAGAAAGACCATCAAATTAGAAGTACTTTGCAAACAATTTCACACGCCCAGTGTGTTTGGTTTCAAAATGGCGGCCATTTGAAATTTCCAAAACATGACTTCCAAGAGTGTCTAAAACTAGGCGAAATGGTATATTGAATAATTGCGTAGGACATCAATGTCATAATTCGCCTAGTTTTAAACACTCTTGGAAGCCATATCTTGGACACTCTTGGAAATTCCAAATGGCCGCCATTTTGAAACCAAACACGCTAGACATGTGAAATTTTTTGCAAAGTACTTCTAATTTTATTGTCTTTCTGGAAATGTATCATAAGATGGGGGTTCGTATTTAATAAAATTGAACTGGTTGTCAAAGATGTGATTGGAAATGTTGGAAATGATTTTGTTTTCATTCAAGTCGAACAAAACACAAATCAAGCACTCAAAGCTAATGCAGATGAGTGACGATGATGTAAATGTTGACACATTATTTGTGTTAAGGCATTGTTAGAACTTACTAGTGTGGATATCCCCAACATTACAAGGCAACTACACTAAACCATAGGTCCGTAGACAGAAAATCTGGGCCGGGGGAAAAAATTTACGGGCCCCTCTATCATTCTTATTCTAAAATCACCGTATGGGCAGTAATAATAGTAAAAGTAGGCAATTCAGTTAGTTGATGTGAAAAGGCGTATACGCTTCTTTTTGGCAACAAATAATTCGATTATCAGAAAAGTTAATGTTTACGAAATATACCAATATTTATGACTAGCAGGATACGCCCGCTTCGCTTGGCGCCCTATAGGCATGGCCGTTTATAGTTTCGGCGCCTTTTTTTCGCGATAAAAAGTAGCCTATGTCCTTTTCTAAAGTTTAGTCTATCTCCATACCAAATTTCATCAAAATCGGTTCAGTAGTTTAAGCGTGAAAGCGTAACATACATACATACAGACAGACAGAGTTACTTTCGCATTTATAATATTAGTATGGATTGGTGTACAAGCTGAAAGGTCGCACTATATTTTAAAATCAGTGTCCTGCAATAGCCATTGTACCATATTAGAGCCCACTATCGCTTAACTTCTGATTTCGTGTGTTTGAAACATTTTTCATTATTTTCAAAAGCGTGGAGGACAAACATGCAAAACGCAGGACATGTCCAGCCACAGCAGGGCGTCTGGTAACCCTAGATATAAATGACCGTTTGTTTTATTTCAGGTGACAACATGATTTTATATCTCCCCCAAAACTATATTTTATTAAATGGATCAAAGTCGAGTGATGATTTGAAAATTGTAAAATATGTTTGGACACGCGATCCCACATCAAATGCTCTCGGTGATGTGATTATGAATTCAGATCGTGAACCAGTTTTAATATTGACGAACATTGTAACGGGTAAGTTTTGGTTTTTCATTGTTTGGACACGAGATCCGATATCAAATGCTCTCGGTGATGTGATTATGAATTCAGATCGTGAACCAGTTTTAATATTGACGAATATTGTAACGGGTAAGTTTTGGTTTT
>CM022876.1:1781164-1804608 GCA_012654025.1 Pachypsylla venusta | reverse complement strand
TTTTTTTTTTTTTTTTTTTTTTTTTTTTTTTTTTTTTTTTTTTTTTTTTTTTTTTTTTTTTTTTTTTCATTTTTAACGGGAAAGTTTTGTCACTACTCCACCGAGATAATCGTCAAACAGAAATCCTACACTATGAACAAATCTACATCTACTCTTCAATGAGTGAAGGTAAATGCCTCAACGCGGTCGTCGACACTGTTCGAAACTCTGTCAACGGAACTGATCACGTGGAACCTGAGTTATCAACGAACAACACCAACCAATCATCTTCCTTGAAAATGTCTACGAAGTAGACGAAACTCGCGTCGGAAGTGTTTAAAAGTGAGATAAATGTATGTATACAGGCTGTCCATAAAGTCTCACCCCACCCCCCGTATCTCGAGAATGGCTGAAAATATAAGAAAACGCAAAAACACGTATCCCTTAGATTTTAGGGGGATTAATTTTAGACTAAAAAATTTTTGGCCTCGGCCAGCCGTTTAGGCTGGGCACCGACTGGCTTCAAAATCTTAAATGAGAAGGTATATCAAGTGACACCTTGTTTTAAAGGTCTCGTTAATACGAGTTCATTACAGAAAACCAGAGCTCTCTAGGATCTACCGTTCACGAATTACAGGGTGGAACATGTGACCCATTCCCTTGGCGGCCGCACCGAAATGGTAGGTAAAAATGCCTAGAAATAAGTTTTTATGATCCCAAAAAAGTAATTAAGTAAAAAAGATAATCCCGCCCATTTTGACCGCGGAAATCGAGCCTTCTTAGACCAAACCTATTCAGCTTTTTTGATAATTTTGGTCTAAGAAAGCTCGAACTCTGTGGTCAAAGTGGGCGGGACAACCATCCTGTTGGAACACTATTTTTTACTAAATTACTTATTTAGGATCATAAAAATTTATTTCTAGGCATTTTTACCTATCATTTCGGTGCGACCGCAAAGGCTCCATGTCACATGTTCCACCCTGTAATTCGTAAACGGTAGATCCTAGAGAGCTCTGGTTTTCTGTAATGAACTCGTCTTAACGAGACCTTTAAAACAAGGTGTCACTTGATATACCTTCTCATTTAAGATTTTGAAGTCAGTCGGTGCCCAGCCTAAACAGCTGGCCGAGGCCAAAAATTTTTTAGTCTAAAATTAATCCCCCTAAAATCAAAGGGATACGTGTTTTGGCGTTTTCTTATATTTTCAGCCATTCTCGAGATACGGGGGGTGGGGTGAGACTTTAAGGACACCCTGTATTTATTTGTATGTATTACTAATTGTTTCGCTAAAACGGTAAGAGATATTGAAACATTGATGGGAATCCCCCCCCCCCCAATAAAAAACCATAGGCCGGAACCCCAAAAAAATTATCAGAATTCAAACATGTCGAACCGTTTTTCGAGTTACCGTCAACTTTTCGATTTTTAATCAAAGTTAGACAGTCACGGTCCGATATCTTAAATTTTGTCGCGACGACATATATCAAAAACTTTCAAATCTTAAAGGCCTTTGAAATCTTAATTGGGACATAGTTTGCAAAAAAACTGTTTAACCGTTTTCCAGTTACGGTCGATTTTCCGATCATGGAATACTAATAGCCTCTGAGGCGCCAAGCTTTGATGCCGTAGCGAAGCTCGGGCAAACAGCTAGGCTAGTCTAATATAAATTTGTTAAATAATAATAGTGATTAAATTTAGATATAGCCAGCGTCTGTGGCACGTTAAATACATCAATTCCGTCAGATCACTGAAGTTAAGCAACGTCCAGCGAGGTTGTACTATGTGGGTGTCCATATGGGTTCGTGCCTTCGTTATGCTGGTTATTTTTCAAGGCCAACCCAGGCTGGATGGAGGGCAAAGCCCCCGTTTTGAATGACCAATAGATGTTAAAGAAACGTTAAGCCAAATTAAAAAAAAAAAAAAATGTAGATATAATATTTAGGATGTTTGTAGTCATTGTAAAATATAAATTAAATAAAAAAAATGTATATAACTACAAGTGTAAAAGGAGTCACCGAGCGCTTTCGTTCGTTACGAATCGTCTGATTTTGATTTAGTTGACCAGACGATGTCGTAACCGACGAAAGCGTTCGTAACTCTTTATTATACGAGTGTTTGTAGTAGTTTGATACAAACATAAATTTTTTTAATAATAGAAATGCTATAGGATCACTCTTTCCTTACTCTCTTTTCCATTAATTCAAATAATTTCCGTTTGTTTACAGGTCGTTACATATTCAAACTGACAGTTTATGATGAACAAGGCCTATCGAATGAAGACACAATTAGTATTATTGTTAAAGAAGATCCGTTCATTCAGTCGATAACCAAACTAACATTAAATATAAACGCAAATCAAATAACACAACTACAAGTTACTAACATATTATTAAAATTAAAAATGTTACTAAATACAAATAATAATGAAAATCATTACGAAATACTCGTCCGGCAATGGACGATAAACGATTCGAACAAACTATCCCTGCTTTATTTTATTGTAAATAATACAAAATCAAACGAATTAATACGTTCGAAAATAATTGTCGACTTAATTCGTGATCAGTTAAAAATTAATAAAAATATTTTAGATTTAGACATTAAAAATTTACAGACAGGGATATGTCAGAATGACTGTTCAAATCATGGTAAATGTGTAGAAGAAACGCGTATATGTATTTGTGATAATTATTGGACACATAATTTCTATTTGAAATTATTTACTTCACATATGTTTGATGATGATGATTGCGAGTGGAGTATTCTATATATTATTGTAATACTTTTCATCTTATTGTTTCTTTTGTTAATTCTATGTACATGTATATGTGTTAAATGTACGAAAAATAATTCCAATTTGTATAGAGCTGATCATTTGAATGGAGGTTCGTATAAGTATAAGAACTTGAAAAAATTTCGACGAAAATTTCAAATGAATGCTTATTTTAAAAATAATCGATATGTTGTGAGTGATGATGAAAGTACAATTGGCGATGAAGATGGTGATCTGAGTGAGACTTGTAATGATGATGATGAAATTGTGTTTGATAAGAGTAGTTTGTTATCAAATGGTAATGTGAATCATAATGGTAGAAGTGTTAAGTTTAAGAAAGTGATGAAAAGTTAAACAGAAATATAAGGCTGTCTGAACCTAAATTTGTTTTTTTGACTTAACATAATGCACTTAAACTTTTTTTTTTCCGAGTTAGTGCTCACGGATGTAGAATCCTTCATATCACCTGACAACGGACACCCCAGAAAGTGGGGAACCCGAACCCAGGATTAGGACGAATATAAGCAGAGTGCCCATAGACAGTGTGGGAATGACGTACACCACTCAGATCGAAGAAGAGAGCGCCCGCGCAAGACGGGCGTCCTATTCTCCGATTAAATGTTGCAGATCGACCCACTAAACCACCCCCCAACCGCGGATCGCGAAACCCCCTGCTTATGGTATCTATCAAAAAAAGTTCATCAAGAGCAGGCGGTTTATTAATACGGATAGCAAGAGACCGACACGAGCGGGTCCCCGCTTTTCGCAAACAACTTAAATACACCAGGAGTGAATGGGAGGGGATTGCGAAGCCCCTCCCATTTTCTCAAGGGACACTGGAAAAATTACAAAAGGGATAGGTTGGGTATGGGAGGGCACATACTGCCCACACCCCTTCCCTGTACAGGCTATTTACATGGGAGCAGAGGATTGGAAGCGACCAGAAGTCGTCTCCAAACAACCGCCCCCTCACATGGATATTTGTAATATAGGGTTAGGAGGCACGGTTGGAAAGCTGAGCTTCCCCCGCCCTCTGTCACCCCTCAACCAAAATACTATTTACATATTAAATATATATATACAAGACATCGTATAGTGAGAGAGAGGGGCCAATTACCTCCCTCTCCCCTTCCATAGCGATTCCGCAGCACCTAATGAAAAAAAAAGAAGGTAACCAGGCACGCACACACCGCGAGTGTGTGCACCCAGTCACCCCCGCGGTGGAAGGGATTGGACAGCCTCATGGTAGTCCCCCCCCCCCACCGCGCGCGAATTTTCCAGCAAAGGCCACCCCACCCCAAAAAGGAGGGCAAAAAAGAAAAAAAAATGCACTTAAACCTAATCTAACCTAACCTAACCCAGTCTAAGTAGGCTCTATACTTCCCTCCTCCCACCAGGAACTTCTATGTAAATTAAAAGAAACCTAAATCTATGAAATTGCGTTTTGCATAGGAAAACAAGCATGAACAAATTTCCCTTAGTGGTAGCGAAAAATAAATTAAATCGTAGTGAATTTTTAATTTTTTCATGTTACCTAACCTGAAAGTAAAATCCGATGTCAACGAGCATAAAAAAATGTTTGAGCTTATTTAATAAATTTCCGATTAATCATTTGATTTTTCCAAAGTTTCGTCGATTTTCAAGCAATAAAATTGTGAATTAAACGTTTAAAAGTGAGTTTTCTCGTATTTTTCCACCTTTTAGTCGTGAAAATTAACCTTCTACTTTCAATGAATCCATATTTTAAGTTAGGTTAGTTGCTCAGAAAAAAATCGATATATGCTGTCTGCTGCCTTGACAAGAGTAGTGTGTTATCAAATGGTATTGTGAATCATAATGGTAGAAGTGTTAAGTTTAAGAAACTAATGAAAAGTTAACACACACAGAAATGTGAAAAGATTGAATACTCATGCGCGGATATAGGGGAGGGCACAGGGGGGCACGTGCCCCTCAATAAATCCCAATCCTCAGTCTAAATAGAAATACGTAAATAAAAGTCGTCAAAAATTCTGTCATCCGTCTTGGCACTTTTTTTTCGTCATCACGCTTATAAAATCGCTTATCACCCTTATGAAAGTTATTTGTGGTAAGCTCTACATCTTTTAACAAATTAGGTATCGTAGCTCGATAAACATTGCATTAAAAAGTACTGCCCATGACTCGAACCCTCGGTCTCTAGGTTACGAGTCCCTCCCCTTCCAAATTTTCTATTAGGTATATTGTGCGATTGTGCCCCCCCCTCNCCCCCCCCCCCCCCAAACAAGAGGGCTATATCCGCGCATGTGAATACTATGAGATGATGATTTATTCGAGGTTGAGAAAACCCCCCGTCTCGATTGATCAATAGATGTTAAAGAGACGTTAGACCAAAAAATCTAATATATCTAATATACTAAATTTGCTTTTTAAAAATAGCTTTTTTAAGAAATGTATATTTCCTTGTGTTATTATGTCACAATTTTTTGTGGTCATCATAGTATTGCAACTTATTCTCAACAATCACTCCCTGAACTACAATTTCCTTATAATGCTAACACTTGTCGCTATTACTACAGTTACTCAATTGTCCTCAGGAGGCTGAGTTATCTTCAATCAAACCCAGAACCTCCTTTGTGCAAGCCGAGTGTGATGATCAGTTTTGTTAATATCGATTGCTGAGTCAGGATCAATGAAGGAGATTGCTTACCAAAAACTCTATTTATAATTATTTATGAAGGAACTAATTTCGAATAACTCGATTCATCATCAGTCTAATTGAGTCGAAGGATGGAAGTTTTAGACAAAAAAGATTTAGACATAGACAGTAAATATTTTGATGGTACATCGCGTCACCTTACACAGCACACGTTGAACAATTCTCAGTCTACGTTCATCCTTCGACTCGACTAGACTGATGATGAATCGAATGATTCGAAACGAGTTTCTTTATAAATAATTATAAATAGTGTTTTTGGTAAGTGTTTTGTTTTAAATTATTTTAAAAGTTAATATTTTCATTTGGTGCCTGATCTTCGAAATTCGTTTTTTTTTTTTATTATTATTAAACTAGTTGCAGGTCTCTATTGAGATTGCAATTATCACTGCGACCTCTATTATTATTAAACTGGTTGTAAGTCTCTATTGAAACTGATTGCAATTATCACTGCGACCTCTATTATTATTAAACTGGTTGCAGACTGATTGCAATTATCACTGCAACCATTAGTATTATTAAACTGGTTGCAGGTCTCTATTGAGATTGCAATTATCACTGCGACCTCTATTATTATTAAACTGGTTGCAGGTCTCTACTGCGAGTGATTGCAATTATCACTGCAACCTTTATTATTATTAAACTGGTTGCAGGTCTCTATTGAGATTGCAATTATCACTGCGACCCCTATTATTATTAAACTGGTTGCAGGTCTCTATTGAGATTGCAATTATCACTGCGACCTCTATTATTATTAAACTGGTTGCAGGTCTCTATTGAGACTGATTGCAATCATCACTGCGACCTCTATTATTATTAAACTGGTTGCAGACTGATTGCAATTATCACTGCAACCATTATTATTATTATTAAACTGGTTGCAGGTCTCTATTGAGATTGCAATTATCACTGCGACCTCTATTATTATTAAACTGGTTGCAGGTCCCTATTGAGATTGCAGTTATCACTGCGACCTCTATTATTATTAAACTGGTTGCAGGTCTCTATTGATACTGATTGCAATTATCACTGCAACCTTTATTATTATTAAACTGGTTGCAGGTCTCTATTGAGACTGATTGCAATTATCACTGCAACCTTTATTTAGATCTATTGTAACTAGTAGGGGAGGATGGAGTTGAATTCGAACCAGCAGCCTCCTGGTTACGAATCCACCGCCTCAACCAACTGAGACTATAATTGTTTTACTTAATTATTTGTATATGTATTTTTTATTATTATTTTATTAAGCTAGTCAACTATGAGTCATTAATATTTTATTGTTAGATATTAAGTTGTGTAAATATAGTATCTATCCAACGAAATAAAAGACATGAGGAAGTAGCAAAGATATGCCCATACTCAGGGACGTAACTAGGGAGTGGGGGCAAACGGGGCGGCTGCCCAGGGCGCGAGGTTTGTGGGGTGCCAAAACGGGGTACTTGGGGCGCCAAAAATAAATTATAATCTGACAGTTAACGAGGCAGACGAACTCGGTGAGTGACGGGCGCTGGAGGAGGAGTAGTAGTGATGGCATATCGTTCAAAAATATATCGATATATCGAATTTTCGATATATTGATACACAAATATATCGATATATGAGAAATATATCAATTTATCGACGATATATATCGGTTTATTAGAAATTAGAATTTTACTAAGTGAATTGGTGGAAATGTTATCCCCTCTATGTACTTTCCTAACCTGACCCTCCCTTACTTTCCAGTTTCCACCAATAACCAGTTTCAAAGGGACAAGTAGGATCCCCCTAAAATAGAAAACTTCGAGTTTTCTACTATATTAAGGACATTGAAAAAAACCTAAATTAGTGTACAAATTAAACGATATATCGTGAAAAATATATCGATATATATCGATTTTCGATATATCGTGCAATCTCCAAGGAGGAGTTAATAGGAAGTTTCCCTCCTCCTGGGCCTCTGTCGCTACTGTAGACAATAGTTGATACACATCATTGTCGCCCGGAATAGAGCTGGATAGAAACCGGACCGATTTGGTTCTTTTATATTGATTTGTTGAAAATATGTTTAAGCCAGGTGGGAGGAGGCGCCAAAATGGGTCCTCGGAACGGGAGCTGACCAGCCTAGTTACTCCCCTGTCCATATTAACTGTTTCACCAGTGCTTCGCTACAATAGGTGAGATGAGGGCGCGGATTCGTGTCACCCCTCTCAGCGGCCTGAGGGAGATGGTCTGTATCAACCCATTTTAATAACATACGAGTCAGTTGAATGACCATGCACAAATAACGAATTGCATATGTGTTTGCCAGCGTCTATGGCACGTTGAATACACCAGTTAGATAACTGAAGTTAAACAACGTCCAGCCAACGAGCATACCACGTTGAATACACCAGTTCCCGTCAGACCACTGAAGTTAAGAAACGTCGGGCGTGGTCAGTACTTGGATGGGTGACCGCTTGGGAACACCACGTATGGTTGGCTCTTTTTTCCGGCCCAACCCAGGCTGGGTGAGGTCAATGTTGGTAACTGGTTTGCAAGTTTCCAGCNAAAAAAAAAAAAAAAAAAAAAAAAAAAAAAAAAAAAAAAAAAAAAAAAAAAACGTCCACCGAGGTTGTTCCATGTGGGCGTCCACGTGATACTGGCTATTTTTCCGACACAACCCAGGCTGGATGAGGTCAATGTGGGTAGCCGGTTTGCAAGTTTCCAGCGAATGAAGGGTAAAACCCCCGTCTCGCAATAGACGTTAAAGAGACGTTAAGCAAAATTAAAAAAAAAAAGTTTACAATCTTCGGCGTTCGGGATACAAACCAAACGCGACAGTAATGCTACAGGATCGCTCTTTCCTATGGGACCACTCTTTGTTGCTATAGAATCGCTCTTTCCTATGGGACCACTCTTTGTTGCTATAGAATCGCTCTTTCCTTTCTCTTTTATTTCGTTGTTTCTACCTAATTTTATCAAAAAATTGAAATAAATACTTGAAGCGTATTTTATTAAACCCTTGTTGTTGCTTTTTATTGTAGCGGAAATTATGCCTGTTCCCAGTTGACGCATTTTCCACGTTTTTCCGTATACAGATTTTTTTTTTTTTTTTTTTTTTTTTTTTTTTTTTTTTTTTTTTTTTTNTTTTTTTTTTTTTTTGTAAATGTATATTGCTTTGTGTTATGATATCACTGTTTTGTGAGTATCATAGGATTACAAGATACTGACTGTTTGCCCAGGCTTCGCTACGGTTACGAAATTCAACAACAAAAAAANAAAAAAAAAAAAATATGTGTATGTACCACTAATTGTTTGGCCTGCAATTTGCTGATGTCTTTCCATCTATGTTTAAGGCTGGATGTCCATCCTAACACCAAATCTTTTGTATTTACACGGGCTTAGGACCGTCAGCTAATGAAGCTGGCTTGCTCCTTTCAGAGGCTACGTTAGGTCTAAATACATCTCATAAAACATCAATTGATGCGCTGAGTCTAAATAATCAATCCGTTTTTCGATAACCCTTACCATATCGTGATATTATCGAAAAAATCACTTGCAATTTTTTTATATGAACGCCGGGTTTTTATAGTGATACTCATAGATATGCAATGCGCAAAGCATTCATTATATTATTTCCTTATCTAACAGTAAAAGAGGGTTGTCGAGAAATGAATTTTTGTATTAGGAGATTAGAAGCAAAAGGAGGTCTCCCTATTTTTTTGTTGAAAACATTATGACGTCATCGTTTTTAAAAATATCAGTGAAGTTAGGGTCTGTATCCGGGGAGGAGTAAATTGGCACATTTTTTTTAAACTCGCTTTTTTTATTGGCTGTCATGGATCCATGTTGGACGGTTGTATATACGCAACAGAGGCGTGGCCTCTGTAAAAACGTTTCCTAACCTGTCTAATTGAGTTGAAATTTGTTTAAAAAAAATTAAAATGTGCCAAATTACTCCTCCCCAAATCTAGATCCGCGACGTCATCATTTTTTTTCTTCAACAGCTCCGAGCAATAATAAAGGGTTGCCGAAATTTGAAACATTGTATTAGGAATTTAAAACCAAAAGGAGGTCTTTTTAAAAAAATATATATATATATGACGTCATCAAATTTTAAAATATCAGTAACGATTTTTGTTCGTTTATTTACATACATTTAGCTTTGAACAAAAAAGGAATTTTTCTTTCCAAATTCCAATGAAAATGGTAAATAGAAAATCGGTTTAGATATATCAGGTAAATATAAATTAATTATTTTTTTGTTTATTTACATTAGAAATGTGTACGATTTTAAGGTAATCATTAAACTACATTGTATTATAGCGCAATCCAAAATCCCCAGCCACAAACATGACTTATTGGACCAAAGTGTTTAACTTCCGATCGCTTCGCGATCTCCAGTGGGGCCCCTCATAATAAGAAGTGTCAAGAAACAGATTGGATTACAGCAATACGGACAAACACTGGGGATCATCTTATACAGAGTGGTCCATTTTAAGTGACGCAATCGATTTTCTCGGCACCTGCAGGAGATACAAAAATTCTATTCTGAGATTATTTTCGAAGCTTAAAGGGTGACATGCTATAGAGACCTTTGCAAATCTTTCAAGGTTATTTTAAGGTCAACTTCATTTTCTTAAATGGAACGACCAGAATTTTATTGCATATTCGAATTTTACGTAAAATTCTACATTCATTAAAGTATTTATTTTTTGTTTTCACTTGAAAATAATGCTGGCTGAAATTTAATCGCAACAAGATTCACCGCACACCGAATATTACGTAGTTACAGCAATACGGACAAACACAATTACGTAGTTACAGCAATACGGACAATTCTGGTCACTCCATTGAAGAAAATGAAGTTGACCGTAAAATAACTTTGAAGGGTAACCTTGACAGATTTGCAAAGGTCACTCTAGCATGTCCCACTTTGAGCTATGAAAATGATCTCAGAATAGATTTTTTGCATCTCCTACAGGGGCCGAGAAAATCGACTGCGTCACTTAAAATGGACCACCCTGTATAAATCCTCTGGATTAACTGAGTAATGATGCAATGGCCGTGTCCTCATTCACCCTCTGTACAATCCATTTTACAGATTGAATTACAGCAATATGTACACACACATAGGGGGGATCATCTTATATAAAGCCTCTGGATAAACTGAGTAATGATGTAATGGCCGTGACCTCATTCACCCTCTGTACAATCCCCATTTTACAGATTGAATTACAGCAATATGTGGACACACATAGGGGGGATCATCTTATATAAAGCCTCTAGATAAACTGAGTAATGATGTAATGGCCGTGTCCTCGTTCGCTTCTGTACAATCCATTTTACAGATTGAATTACAGCAATATGTGCACACATAGGGGTCATCTTGTGATATTTGATTGATTCCAACACAAATGAAATGGAACCAACGCTCGCATTTGTCACACTGCACCCAATCAATTTCTCCTGAAATAAAATAAAAAAAAAAAAAATGAAAAATGAGTGATTGGAAAACACTTACTTACATTCCATGTCCATCACAGAAAGTGATGGTGGTGGAAGGGTTGGGTAGCATATTATGCTACTCAAAAATTGAATAGGAAAAAGATAAAATATCAAAATTATATTTATCTTAATATATAAATCAGAAATTTGTGTGTACTCGTATGTAACTATGTATGAGGGGTTGTCTGTTACAATACCACAGCCCCAACGGTAGCAAATAGCGAAAAATTGATGGGAATGGACCCCCTCAAAATCATGGTCTACGACCCCAGGAAAATTATCAGAACTAAAATATGTCAAAAAACCCTTTTCAAGTTACGCCCAAATTTATAATTTCTTCACCAAAATCGGACAGTCACGGTCCGATATCTTACAATTTGCCGCGACAACATATCAACTCAAAGCGAGAAAGTTTTAGGTGGCCCTTTTTTAGTCCTTATTTTAGAACATTTTCTGCAAAGGTATGGCCAACCATTCCAGAGTTACGAGTTCGAAACCGGGAACGGGTAAAATAAAATTGGGAAAATACTAAAAAGTCAGAATGGCCGTTTCCCTAAGGCGCCTAGTGAAACGTTTAAATCTTAATTTTTAAAAGTTGCGATATACAGGGTGGACACAAACCAATATCCCTCCCCCCCCCCCGAATTTCCATTATTGTCCTTGAAAAACAAAGATAGCAATATTAGAATCGTAGCAAAGCACGGGCGAAACAGCTAGTTACAGAATATCAGGTTGCCATGGTATAATACACAACAAATAAAATCTGTGGAAAAGCAAATGATTATATTTGAAAGTCTCATCAAATAGTGTGATAGGGACACAAATCTATACTTATGAAACGCAAAGCCCAGTTGGTATACTGATTCACTGACTGACTGATAATCAACGTAGCTTCACGATGGTTTAAGCTAGAAACTTGAAATTTGGCACACAGGTCCCTTTTAGTATCAAAAATCTATGATTGAGAAGTATCACTTGGGGATGAGCGAGAAAGCTGAAATTTAATACGAAGGTGTTCTGCAGTACAAAATGTCTAAATAGGAGACGTGCTCTTCCTAGGAGTCGGTTTCACCAAAAATCCAAAATTGAGAAGATTTAACGTCGCGATCTCGAAATTGTTGTTGAATTTCTTAACCGTAGCGAAGCACGGGTAAACAGCTACTATACTGGTATTCAACAAATATTAATAAAAAAAAATAGTGCCAAATATTTGGAATCATGACAAATATCAAATAAATAGTGCCAAATATTTGGAATCATGACAAATATCAAATAAATAGTGCCAAATATTTGAAATCATGACAAATATCAAATAAACAGTGCCAAATATTTGGAATCATGACAAATATCAAATAAATAGTGCCAAATATTTGGAATCATGACAAATATCAAATAAATAGTGCCAAATATTTGGAATCCTGACAAATATCAAATAAATAGTGCCAAATATTTGGAATCATGACAAATATCAAATAAATAGTGCCAAATATTTGGAATCATGACAAATATCAAATAAATAGTGCTAAATATTTGGTATCTTGACAAATAGTGCGATACGATCTTTAGTATCATAGGTTAGACACTTACCATCAGGTTCCAAACAATCTTCAAGATCACAAAATTCAAATTTATCTTTCTTTTTCTTCTTTTTGGTTGTCGAAGTCTGCGCAACAGAAGAGGAACTACTGCTCGATGTCAAACTTCCACTTGTGGTCAAAGGCGTTTTTGGTGTTGAAGATTTTTTACTGATAACTTTCGATGCGGTAGTTCTCGGTGTAGACGAGAGTGATGTTGTTTTAGGTGCAGACGTAGTAAGACGAGGTGCAGATGAGGTCAGACGAGGTGCGGACGATGTCAGACGAGGTGCAGATAATGTTGGTCGAGGCGTTGTTGATGTTGTGAGACGTGGTGCTGTTGCTACAGGTAGTGGTGTAATTGTTGGTGAAGACAGGATACCTTCTTTGGTATCAATTGGCTCTTGTTTGACGCTAGTATTCTGGAAAAGAACACGTGGGTTTATTAGTTTTAACTTCTAAAATAAATTAAAACAAAACACTTACCAAAAACACTATTTATAATTATTTATGAAGAAACTAGTTTCGAATCATTTGATTCATCATCAGTCGAGTCGAAGTCACCCTCCATTCTTATAATGTTGAAGCCACACTCGAATCATTCTATGCATCATCAGTCTAGTTGAGCAAAGTCACCCTCCATCCTTATAATGTTGAAGCCACACTTGAATCATTCGATTCATCATCAGTCCAGTTGAGTCNCATGTTGCATGTTTCCAAAAATATGGAATATTTCGAAACATTGAAAGTGTGGACCGTGCACCGTGTCGGACAACATCGGCAGGGTCCACACTTATGTTGCAAATGTTGTCCAACATGTTGCATGTTTCCAAAAATATGGAATATTTCGAAACATTGAAAATGTGGACCGTGCACCGTGTCGGACAACATCGGCAGGGTCCACACTTATATTGTACAACATTTGTAACATAAGTGTGGCCCCTGATTAGGAGAATACAGCAGTAAATCCATGATTCCCGTTGACTTGTGGTACTCACATGTTCCATTCGTCAAGGCTTCCTGTGGACGAGACTATTTGCCCCCGAAGATATGGAGCAGATGATGGATGTTGTATTATTGAATCCTCTTTGAGGAACTTTTACGGATAAAGCCGAACCAATTGGCATTGTTCTTAAAACATAGAGCTTAATGTCAAGGCTCGGTGTTTGGGACGCTACATAATGAAAGATTTTTTCCTATTTGTATATTGATTATTTATATCAATATGACAATGTTTGCCAGGATCCTCTCAGACAGGTGCATACTCACCTACCTCACGGGCGGATCCACGGGGGGAAAATGGGGGAGAGTTCCCTCACCCAAAAATTCTTGCAATAGACACATTATTACTAATTTTTAAATAATTAAAACAAAACGGCTTCTCCATGGGAGTACGCATCACACTCGGCTTGCACCAAGGTTCTTGGTTCGATTCTTGGACGGGTCGAAAATTTGAAAAAGTTTTTTTTCGAATTTTCGACTTGGTCCGGTTGTGTTTGGGGGTAACTCATCCTTCTAAGGACAATTGAGTAGCTATGGTAATAGCGCCAAGTGGTTGCATTATAAGGTGAAAATTGTTAAAGTGTAGCTTAGTCTTAGTGATATTGGAAAATACCTTGTAATGCTATGATGCCCACAATCATTATGACATAATAACACAAATAAATATACATTTACGCATTTTTTTAAAACAAAACATTTACCAAAAACACTATTTATAATTATTTATGAAGAAACTTGTTTCGAATCATTCTATTCATCATCAGTCTAGTTGAGTCGAATGATGGAAATTATGTCATTTTGCCATTACCGAGTCATAACTTGACGTAGATTGTTGATGTTGGTGTCATTTTCTTCCCAACAGAAGGGAGTTTAGTTTAGCAGGGTTGGGATATCGTATCAAAAATATCGATATTAGGAATATCGGATTAAAAAAAAAACGAAACCAGCATATTTTTTTTCTTTTGTCCCCTCATTTTCTTACTTCCTAGTCCTTATAATACAATAATTNCATGTTTTTTTTTTTAAAAAAAAAAAATCGCTAGTCGATTAAGATTAATGATCGCAGACGGCCACATACTTATTTATCTTATTGCATAGCACATATCTTTTCATAAACACAATGAAAAACAAATACACATGTTCTCATGGGAGTGCCCAGATCGAGCAATCTGCAGACACCCATAAGAACCTTTCAATTTGTTTTTCCTTGCATATATGAGAAGATAATATTATGTTCTCTGCAATAAGATAAGTTACTATGTGGTTTTCTGCTAACATCTTTAGAATTTAGAGGTTGTTGCTAACGTTTGCGTCTACGTCACCCATCACACCGTTTCCAGGTCAAGAAAAGTTGCTGCTTCACGGGGATTTGTCCAGAGGGATGTTGTGTCCAGGTGGTGCACGTCATGGGTGTCTGCTTGGCATAGTGGACATAAATAAGATATTGTAGGATCTATTCTGGCTTTGTAATTATGGAGAGTTTTACACCAACCGGACCGAAGTTGAACCAATGTTGCTCCTGTTGATCTGGGAAATAATTTTTCAGCTTCGTCCACTTCAGGTAGCAAGGACCCTATTTGGCTCGTAATTTTCTATGACACTGTTCACTATGTTTGTGTGTATTCTTTGTAGTAATGCTTTATAGTTGTCATTTGAGGGCATATCACCAAGGAAGTGGTGCAGTAAAGGTAAGTAGGTATTGCTCAAAGTCTTTCTTATGGTTCTGTGTGGTTGACATCCAGTAGTAATTGCATTGCATAGAATTTAGGGGTATAGCCTTTCGGTGAACTTATTGTTTAATAAGACTGCGAGACATGATTAAGGCCTCCGGGATTTTTCTGACAAATTAATGGACATCTCCGATGCATACTTCCAGTATGCATCAACCTGGGCTTGCACCAAGGAGGTACCAGGTTTGATGCCTGATCGGGTCGAAAATAAAGTTTTTTTTCCAAATTTTCTACTTGATCTGGTTGTGTTTGCGGGTAACTCAGCCTCCTGAGGACAATTGAGTAGTTATGGTAATAGCGAGAAGTGGAAGTATTATAAGCTAATTGTTACGTATAATTTGGGCTTAGTGATATTGGAGTGATTGTTGAGAATACCTTGTAATGCTATGATGCGCACAAAAAATGTGACATAATAACACAAAGAAATATACATTTATTTAATAAGACAACAGTACAGCAGTATACTCTACCTCGGAAACGACTTCTATTCATAGGATAGCCGTAGTTTCAAAGAAATTAAATATACTAATCACACAAGGCCGTACGCGGGGGGTCCAGACCCCCCCGGAAATTTCAATCGTTTTTTTTAAATGAAAATACTCTACTTTGCACGTAACCTATAATATTTTTTTAAAAAAACAACAACAACATCATAATCAACAACAACAACAAAAGCATCACCTTCCATGATCATCATTTTCATGTTTTAGTCCTGACTTGGCTGTCAATGCTTTGGACCCCCCGAAAAAAAAATCTTGGATACGGCCCCGTAAACACATACCTTCATTTTAGCAAACTTCTTCGTCGGAGGCAATCCTGGACATGGATCTTGTGGATCTGAAGGAGTTGGCATGGGCAGAGGATGAACTGGCTTCTTAACGATTGGCTTTCGAATAGGTTCCAATTTGATTTTGGGGTAAAATCCAAACTGAAATTAAAAAAAATCTTCTTTTTTTAAAAAAATCTGAATTTACGGCAATAGCGGGTTTACATGAAGTGGGGTCATCATAGTTACCAGCGTTTATGGTACTTTAAATATACCAGATTCCGTTAGATCACTGAAGTTAAGCAACAATCGTGGACACCCACCCAAGTAGGGTGGGTGACCACGTTGGTTCACGTTAGGTGATGCTGGCTATTCCTGCTACAGCCCAGGCTGGGTGAGGTCAATGTGGGTAGCTGGTTTTTAAGTTTCCAGCGGCCAATGAGGGGTAAAATCCCCGTCTTGAATGACCAATAGATGTTAAAGAGACGTACTTCTTTAACTTCACCCTTTCCCAATTCTATTTGGGGTTGACGTTGCTTTCCTACCATGCCACAACCTTTTGTCCGGTGCCTACTCTCTTTAGCTATAACCCTTTCCTGGCACCATAACCCCAGCTTGCTCCTCACAGTATCAATTGAAACTGCATAGAAACAAGCTTTTTGCTGATGACCTCTCATCATTGGTTTTAAACAGAGTTTTTTAAAGGCTGGATGCCTTTCCCACGGTGGCTACATTTTAAAGAGACGTTAAGCAAAGAAAAATACTTTGATCATGAGTTGGCCCATTCTCAAACTCCACAAAAATCTTTTACTCACTTGTTTGTCCCAAGATCGTAAAAAACTCAGCAACACACTCAGTTCGGGAATAAATATCTCATTTAAAAATGCCTTATTAAACAATTCAATGAAACGCGTTCTTTTAAAGGTGCGTCCAAACTACTCGTGTTTGTGCTCGCGGCACTCGAAATCATCTTGAGACTTGTCAAGCTTCAAGTTGTACTCGTCTGGTTTGTGTCCAGGCGGGTTTCAGTTGCTCGCCGGAGTTTGGCTCGGTAGGATCCGTATGTGGCGCGCGATATTTTCAAATGGATCGCGACAAAGTTATAATAGTTAGTGCAAGTTACCTACTGATAAGTTTATTAGCGGAAAAAAGAAGAAACGTCCTCGAAGACGTAGATGGTGGAAAACTTCGATTTTCCAGAGTAGGGAAATGTACAGTGGAACAAACTTTTGGGGGACTTAAGAGCCGAGAACCTACATTTTAAGACATTTTGCCGCATGTCCCCATTCCCATCAGATTTTGAGACCTTAATAAATGTGATGGGGACCAAAAATTCCAAAGAAAGACACCACATTTCGAAAATCAATTCCCATATCTTCGACGAGCACAACGATCAAACTAAAAGCAAATTATTCTCCGTCCACATAGCTTGCTTAACTTGTCGCAAGTCCCTTTGATGTACCGACACCGGACGGATCCTCTCGAGTTCATGGCTCGCGCTGCTCGTATGGTCTCGTGACTTGAACTCACGTTTACACTACTCGAGAGCCTTGCAAGTACTGCGAGCACAAGTAGTCTGGACGCACCTTAATGTATCCAACTCCACAAAACACCTGTTACTCACTTGTTTGTCCCAAGATCGTATAAAACTAAGCAACACACTCAGTTCCGGAATAAATATCTCATTTAACAATGACTTATTAAACAATTCAATGGAACGCGTTTTCACAGTCTCCACATCGTCCCGATTCAAATTATCATCAATTCTAGGAATCAACGTCGATTTTCGTTTGTTTCGTCTCTGTTTCGTATTATATTGTCCGCCAAAACAACTTCCAACTCCGCCACCTAAGCCGCTACTGCCACCGATTCCAAAGTCTCCTCCACTTGATCCACCTCCATTGGAATTATAGTAACTATCATTGGTATAAGACTGATTGAAGAATTCTTGGCCGCCACCTCCTCCACAATTATTGAGATTTTCTTTTTTATCAAAATATAAATTAGATGGCTGAAACAAAGAAAATAAATCGGTCAATTTGACACATGAGTTTATTATTTTACTGGCTAAATACCCCCTCCCCCCCCCAAAAAAAAAAAATGATATTTTACGTTTCAAGATACGTCGAATGCAAAACTTGAATAAAAACAACAACGTTCGTCAAAAAAGTCAAAGATTAGGTTAACAAAACCTATATTTAACAAAATCAGTCAACGCTAAGTGGCAAAAGTGCCCACACTGCCCACACGACGCGGCAGACTAACGGATTTTTTTTATTATTCGATTTTTGAATTCTACGTACGTACTACCTTGAAACGTATTAAATTTTGAGGAGGGGGGGGGTTATTTTTTTTCGTGACGATTCCAAAGGTTCATTATTGAAAATAATAAACCAAATAGTAGATGAATGAAACTTACATTTGACTCCATGAGTCGACTTCTCTGTTGCATTTCTTTCAATAATGTCACATCTCGAGAACTCAAAAACTTGGTGATTTCAAGCTGAAAATAAATACATAAACAGAATGTCAGGAATATTTTCTAGTCAATATTTTTTTGTTCATTCAGAAAATCTGAGACACAAAAAAAAAAATGTATACATGCTGTTTCTTTGTGTTATTATGTCACAACTTTGGAGCTTTGGATTCAGCATTGTAGGATTTTTCAATATCAATCATTATCCGATCAATTACTTCGAATATTTCTATTTTACCTACAAGGCTGACACTGGGTTATCTCCATAGCTACTCATTGTCCTCACGAGGCTGAGTGGGCCCCGAAAACATCCAAACCAGTAGTGACGAATTTTTGCCCGTGCCAGAGGTCTCCTGGTGACTGGTGCAATGACCACTGAGTCACGGGAGTTGGTAAGAGACACAAAAAACAATAATATTAGTTTCGATATTCCACTATTCTTTTACATACCAGAAGCGGATACAGGGACTAAAGATCCCAATTGTTCCTACCAAATTACCTGAAGATTGACTAAAGACCCCAATTGTTTCAATCAAATTACCAGAAGATTGACTAAAGACCCCACTTGTTTCTATCAAATTACCAGAAGATTGACTAAAGACCCCACTTGTTTCGATCAAAATACCTGAAGATTAACTAAAGATCTCAATTGTTTCGATCAAATTACCTGAAAATTAACTACAGACCACTTGTTTCGATCAAATTACCAGAAGATTGACTAAAGACCCCAATTGTTTCGATAAAATTACCTGAAGATTAACTAAAGATCTCAATTGTTTCGATCAAATTACCTGAAAATTAACTACAGACCACTTGTTTCGATCAAATTACCAGAAGATTGACTAAAGACCCCAATTGTTTCGATCAAATTACCTGAAGATTAACTAAAGACCCACTTGTTTCCGTCAAATTACCTGAAGATTGACTATTCTATCCAAACATGATATCAAAGCTGTTCCCTCTGGTAGAATCAAATGAACCTCCTTGAGGTTATCTTTGACTTGAGCTTGAACTGTCGACAGCTGAGGTCGTTTGGTCCAGCCACATTTTACACAAATGAAGATATCCAGGTCATTGTTGATGCAAGATAGATTGGCCTGGATCTTACAATTCACACTCTCCGAAAATCGTTTCTTTAATTCACGTATGATACATTTCTCTGTGGGGGGAAAAATTAAGATATTGATTTTAAATAAAAAACCTATGGAATCGTCCCCCCCCCCTCAAAATTTGATATTTTACACTTCTACTCTGAACAACATCGGCCTGACGATGAGAAGTCTGAGTACTATTGAAACCTTGCTCGATCTACACAAGTAATAACATCTCATACTCTGATACCCTCACTTCTACTCTGAACACCGTAGAGTCAACATCGGACAGACGATGATAGTCTGAGTATTATTTAAACATTGCTCGATCAACACAAATAATAATATGTCATACCCATTTTGTTCTAGATTGGCACATATCATGATAATAATTGTTCAAGATTGGCACATATCATGATACTAATTGTTCTAGATTGGCTCTTACCATAATAATAATTGTGCTAGATTGGCACATATCATGATAATAATTGTGCTAGATTGGCACTTACCATGGTAATAATTGTGCTAGATTCGCACTTACCATGATACCAATTGTGCTAGATTCGCGCTTACCATGATACCAATTGTGCTAGATTCGCGCTTACCATGATACTAATTGTGCTAGATTCGCACTTACCATGATAATAATTGTGCTAGATTTGCACTTACCATGATACCAATTGTGCTAGATTCGCACTTACCATGATACTAATTGTGCTAGATTCGCACTTACCATGATAATAATTGTTCTAGATTTGCACTTACCATGATACCAATTGTGCTAGATTCGCACTTACCATGATACTAATTGTGCTAGATTCGCGCTTACCATGATACTAATTGTGCTAGATTCGCACTTACCATGATAATAATTGTTCCACATTGGCACATATCATGATAATAATTGTGCTAGATTGGCTCTTACCATGATACTAATTGTGCTAGATTCGCACTTACCATGATAATAATTCCAACACAAATGACAACACAGCACCGTACAATATATAGTTTTATTACAAAAACATATATTGGTTGCATTCAAATCATTCTGATTTTTAGTTTGATGATACGCCCGCAGCGCTAGCATCGCTTGATATTCACATTCGATTAGTTCCCGCTCGTCCGTGCTGATGATCGTTTGTAATTCTTCTTCTTGTTTATTATTTGATATCAAAGGTTGAAAAAATTCAGACTTTTCATGATTAAATGTTTTGGGCATCAACATCTGAGAAAGAAAAGAAAAATCGTGTGAAACACAGTACAATACTTTAATACATAATGGACCATGTGTTCACACGTGTGAACACAACAGAGTTACTCCATGGGACTTACGTTTGCACGACTGAACACGAATCCTTATAAGAAATGTAAAAAATACAGTACAATAGTTTAATACATAATGGACCGTGTGTTCACACATGTGAACACAATAGAGTTACTCCATGGGACTTATAAGGTTTTTTTCTTTGAAGGATTATTATTTTAAATATTTTTAATTTTCGTCTTGAGACTTTTTCAAAAATTAGATATGAAAATGTTTTTTTTTATTTCAATTTCAAAAGACTTTTGAAAAAGTCTCAAGACAAAAATTAAAAATATTTAAAATAATAATCCTTCAAAGAAAAAAAACTTATAAAGTCATCAAAGACATAAAAACAAAAATTATTATCCATGGGACTTATGTTCGCACGTGTAAACACGAATCCTCATAAAAAAAACACAGTACAATACTTTAATACATAATGGACCATGTGTTCACACATGTGAACACAACTGAGTTACTCCATGGGACTTATGTTCGCACGCGTGAACACGAATTCCCATAAAAATGTAAAAAGAAACACAGTACAATACTTTAATACATAATGAACCGTGTGTTTATGCGTGTGAACACAATAGAGTTACTCCATGAGACTTATGTTTGCACGCCTGAACACGAATCCTCCTTTAAGAATGTAAAAAGAAACACCGTACAATACTTTAATACATAATGGACCATGTGTTCACACGTGTGAACACAACAGAGTTACTCCATGGGACTTACGTTTGCACGTGTGAACACGAATCCTCATAAAAAATGTAAAAAAAAACACAGTACAATACTTTAATACATAATGGACCGTGTGTTCACACATGTGAACACAACTGTTTGAAGTGAAAAAAAAAAAATGACAAAATTTAGGATCATGGCAAATAGTGTGATATTACCTTTACATGGCAAAATATATAGAGAAACTTACAGAAATGATTGGAAATTCTGATTTTGGCCACAAGAAGAAAAAGTCTGCAGCTCCAAGCCATATTTTAGCTCCTTCATGTTGCTTGAAGAGTTCGTCATAAGTGTTCAGCTTGATGAGAATTTTGGTGTTCGCTTCTTGCAGCATATTACCAATGGCTTCCAGATTGTGAGAAGTAGATCTGATAGGTGACTGTTGAGAAACAATTAAAATGTATTATAGAAAATCATGCATGAATTGTGTAAAGAGTGAGTGAATTGAATGAATGAGTTCACTTAGTTTAACTAAATGAGCTAATTCATAGTACCATATTACCGTCCTCACGATGGCCGGTTCCACACACCAGGACAACCTGGAACGCATACCATCACAGTTCTAGCCAACAGCATTTATTCATCAGTCGTCGTTGTGCCTTCATGAAGTGTACAGTGAAAAGTGATCATTTACGATACATTTGTTAATTCAGAAGGGAGTGTATTTAGGACTCTGAGAGCTTTCGTCGCCATTTGAATATCAAGTAGACGTGGCAATATTTCTTCTCGGAACACAATTCATGAGTGGATGCGAGTGTTCAGAAAACTGAAAACGTAAGTGCTTCAGCACACGGACCTTCTCACACGGTGCGCACTCCATCCAATATTGAAAGAGCTCGAGAGGCGTTTATTCGTAGACCTAATCGTTCAACAAGAAGACATTCACAAGCACTGGGTATAAGTGATCGATCACTAAAAAGCATTTCCAGTTTTTCCCAAAACTCACACCCACTCATGATTTCACTTTCTCTGAACACTCACACCCACTCATGATTTCACTTTCTCTGAACACTCACACCCACTCATGCTTCCAGTTTCCCTGAACACTCACACCCACTCATGATTCCAGTTTCTCTGATCACTCACACCCACTCATGATTCCAGTTTCTCTGAACACTCACACCCACTCATGATTCCAGTTTCTCTGAATACTCACACCCACTCATGATTCCAGTTTCTCTGAACACTCACACCCACTCATGATTCCAGTTTCTCTGAACACTCATACCCACTCATGATTTCATTTACCTGAACACTCACACCTACATGACGGGGAAAAGCTCTCAGAGTCCTAATCCCTCTCCTGATTTAACAAATGTATCGTAAATGAAAAGTGTGTACTGTACACTCCATGAAGACACAATGACGACTAATAAATGAACAAAATCTTCCTCCCTCTATCTAATAAAATGATAATAACGCATCGTATGACACGTCCCATATCTCTCAACATCCCCTGGTTCTCTTGTACCAGCTATTCAAAAACCCTCAGTCGCTCGTGCCAGCCACACCTCTTCTAATGACGATTATTTCAAGGAAACTTACGTGGTAGTCTTCAAGAATTTTTTTCGCTTTCTTTTCAAACTCGGCGGCTAATTCAATCTGCTGATTCAACTTGGATTTCAGTTCACCATAATCATCCACGATGCCGCCTTGAGTAACAACTTTCAGCCATTTATCACATACAACTTTGGGTTGACTAAAAAATGAAAATAAATATAACATTAACGTAGAAGATGCTACGTCAAGGTCATCATCATCATAGGTTAACAGCCATGGGGCTGGTTTGCAACAACTCGCCATGAGTTGTTGATACTTGAGAATCCTTACGGATAATGC
>CM022876.1:1743210-1753399 GCA_012654025.1 Pachypsylla venusta | reverse complement strand
GAGCTATTTTCCTTGAACATCTTGTATAGACTTATTTCCTAAAAAAAATATTTTTAATAAGTACTAAATATCACATCAGATTTGAGCTCAACGCTTGATCGCCCCCCCCCCTCAACTGAAGACCTGTATCCCCTACTGTTGCAAGACTCTCTCATTAAGTGGCCATGATTTGACTTCATAAGACTCAAAAACTAATCATATGAATATAATGAATTTCCAAAACAAAATTTTATCAAAAAGACAAACTAAAGAAAAAAGGTGAAATCACCTTGATTGGTCAAAAACTCAATGTAATGTATAACATTAATATCCCTCAAGAACTTCTTTGGAGTCCCTGATAGACCCAAAATTAAATGCTTTAGGGCCTTTCAGACTATGTACCTACACATTTAAAATCCACGGGGCATAGTGTTAGGCTTAGTTATAAAACAGTGTGATATGCTAATAACTGTACTTACTAGTAAATATAAATATTCAAGATTAATATCTTAGTAGGTATTACAAATAAAAAACTTCTTCTAAAATATCAAAGGAATGCTCAAATACAATGGCAATATTTCCTATCTGAATGGTAATGGATAGATATTGAATTACAAAGGATTTTAAATTAAAATTGTTCGTTTAAGTTATTAAAACTGATCACATTTCATCAATCCAGTTTCTTGTTTCGGATGAAAATGACCCATCGTTTCCACTGCAAAAGGTTTCAAATTATAATTCTGTTGTTTCAAATTTTTATATTTATATCGTATTTATAATTTTAGCAGCAATGCAAATCAGTTATACAATTTTAAACTTAAAATAAATTTACAATTTTTTTCTTGAACGAAAGATTTTATTAAATTATTTTAATTTTCGTCGATCGACTTTCAGAAATGAATTCAATCATTTCAATTCTAAAATGAAAAAGTAGAAAGACGAAAATTAAAACAATATAATACAATTTTCACAAAGTATAAAGTAGGTATTCAAAGATATTCATATTAATACAAACTTAAAATAAAAGGATTGACAGAAAAGTAAATTCTAGTTATTAATAGGTAATTATGGTTTTCACATTTACTTTTAATTTACTTTTTTTTTTTCAAAATACTTTAAAGATTTTCTAAGACTAAAAATACGACTAATGTACACAAAACAGAGTGCGGCATATGACCGATAATCCTGGACAGGAAAAAATCCCTTTTTCCCAAATCCAATCACTTTTAATCCCATGATATCCTTAATATTTTTTCCCTTTTGAATCACTCGTGTCGTGTTCAAGCAACATTGCCCATCAAGGCATGGCCGTAAAAACGTTTCCTAACCTGTCTAGAGGGGTTAAAATATGTCAATAAAGCTAACAAGTAAACATAAAAAGTTAAATACAAAACAAAAGAGGCGGACGGAGGGACGGAGAGACATTGCAAATTGCAAGTCGCAAAAGGGAAAAATCCCGCGTGTCCAAAAATCCCACGTTTCTTGTCCAGGATTCTCTGTCAGGTGCCGCTTTCCACAGAACGTGATTTTCTAAGACTAAAAATACGGCTAATGTACATAAAACGCCTTCAATACAACATCATAAAATATTTTTTTTTCAGGCGTTTTTTACACATATACAAAATGACTTCCTTTTCTATTCTAAAGTGTTTTTGTTTTTTCTTTTAGTTTGTGTTTCTATTTTTATAAAATTGAAAATATCAAATTTTGTTTAAGTTTTTCTCTGTATTTTTTATTTTAAATTAGTCTTTCATGCTTTAATACGAAAGGTGAGTGTTAATTTATAATTTTAAATCTTTTATAATTTGTATTTTAAGCAAGTGTCGTATATCACTAGGGACCAGACAAAACAACTCTATTGTGAACCCCGGGTGAGCACTATCTATACATCTTAAGAAAAACTCTGAAGAATAAAGATAATAGAGAAAGGAATTTTATTCGGTAAAGCTATAATATTGCTTGTCACAATGGACTTACTTTTTTTTTAATTGTTTATGTTTATGCTTGGATTCGAGTCACCAGTTTCCAGGTTAAAAATCCGTCTGTCCATAAACTGAGTTAATGGGACTTATGAACAAAGATAATGTTTGTCTAGTGTGATTGAATTGATTTTACTTTTTTTTCCTATCTATTTATACTTAAACAAAAAGCCCACTTTGATATACCCATTACCTCATATTCAACGTACATCAGATATAGCTCGGCCATAGTCAAATCTAGAAATAGACATACCTCTATCCAGTAGTTCTGTGAACTGTAGATCTTCTTTTACTTCACCTTTTCCATATTCTATTTGGGGTTGACATTGCTTTCCTTAATTCTATCATGCCACAACCATCTGTTTAATGCCTTTAGCTGTACCCTTTCCTAGCACAGCTCTCGCTTGCTTCTCACAGTATCCATGCGTAGAAACTGTATTTTGCTGATGACTTTTCATCTTTGGTTTGAACCAGATTTTTTTAAAGGCTGGATCCCCTTCCCAACACCAAACCTTTTGTATTCCATTCATTCAAAAGTGGCATCCGATGGTAGCCAGATGTATGAGACAGCAGCTTTAGATAAGTTGTAGTATACTGCTTACATTTTTAATTGTCATCATACATCTGTTCTTGGAGGCCGATAATTGACATGGGCCCCCAGAACCAAGACAATCACTGCAATAATGCAATATATTTACGTCAGTAACATAAGAGTTATAAACATAATGATATTACAGAGTTGCTTTCTGCGTTATTTTACATCAGCTCAGGTGGACTCGGCCCGTGAGGATATCACCCTTGAAAAACTACTTACAATCTCAAGTATGATTTACTTTTCCTCATGGAAAGTTAGCAAGTCATGGGTTGGAAGAAATTACGCCTTTGTATTTACACGAACTTAATACCGTCACCTAATGAAGCTGGCTTGCTCTCCTCTGCCTTATTCTGAATGATGCAATGAACTTTAAAACAAACCCTAGGTTTTAGTTTCAAAATTGCATTTTTCCATATTTTCTAACTTTTAATAGGTACATCTTTAGAAGTGTTGGTCACACTTGGTGTTCTGCTGTCACTTGTGCCTGTTTAAGGAGACGGGAGTTAATAGACTTATTACATTACTGTCTTATTATGTCCCTTGAGGGTTTTTTTCTACCAGAAGTAAGTCCAAGTCTAATTATTATGTGGTCAAAATTTCATATAGAGGATAATATACCATGCCCAGCCTGGGTTTTGAACCCGCGTCCCCCGAATTACCAGACAGGTGCTGTGACCACTGAGCTACTCGCAGCTGGTTAGCTCATGCGTTTTCTCAAACATTTTTCACAGGTCTAATTAGAGTTGAGACTGCAACGATCTGTGAGAATTTAGCAATACACTTTGCATTGCTTTTTCTGTGTTGAGGTTTTTTCTTTTAGTCACCACAGAATGTTAATATATTTGAATGATAATTTCAGATTCAAATGACACAGCAACAGGAGCAACCTGATGCTCAACAGCAGACTCAACAAAATCCGACAGGACATATTCAGCAGGTGAGTTTATTTAGATTTCTCAGGATAGCTCTCGATCAATTTGCAAACTAAACTATCAATATACATTAAATGGTTTTCACGCTGGTTGAGTAATACTGAGCAGTGTCTAAAATGCTCCATATTACTATTATTATTATTTATTGTGTTTCAGAGGTTTCTTTAACATCTGACACATTACAATAAGGTATATTCGTAAGGGACCAGGGGACAATATCTGTAAAAGAAATAAATCATTAGTAGGTTCCTGAAAAAAGATAGAAAAAAAAAATGTTATTATTGTACTCTGGAAATACTCATCCAGGCAACATTCACCCTACCTCCAAAACCAATGATAAATGTTATAATAATGAGTTAAAATGGATAACTTAAAATAAGTTAGGTAATAATAATGAATTAATCAAAAAAAGAAAAANTGCTCATGATGTAAATCATGAACAGCCAGCAAATATCCATCAAACCCAACTAATCTAGAGCTGCCAGTATTATGGACAGATCCTGTTGGAGAGGTTGCCTTTCTTTGGCCTGGAGACACAGTGAGAGTCGTTGAGAACGTTAACAACAACAAAATGGTTTTCACGCTGGTTGAGTAATACTGAGCAGTGTCTAAAATGCTCCATATTACAAAAACTTTGCTTCGAGAAAACGCTGATCAAAGTTTTTAAATTACCAACAAGACCCATATTGGAACATTTATTGTAAAAAAAAATAAAAATTGTAAATGTATGTTTGTTTGTGTTATTATGTCATAATGTTTGTGAGCAACATTTCAACATTCACTCCAATATTAGTGAGCCTAAGCTACACTTAAACAATTTTTACCTTATAATGCTACCAATTGCTACTCAATTGTCTTCAGGAGGCTGAGTTACCCCCAAGCACAACCAGACCAAGTTGAAAATTCGAAAAAACCTTACTCAAATTTTCGATCCGTCCAGGAATCGAACCCGGAACCTCCTTGGTGCAAGCCGAGTGTGATGCACACTCTGTCACGGAGACGTCATTTGAACATTCATTTAACTTTGCAGTCATTATAAAATGTAAATTTAAACAAAATAATTTTTGTATAAAATATCGTCAGAATTCAAATCAGAGCCAGTTTACTTGAGAATGTCGTAACACAGAGCTGTTCAACCTTTTGTGAGCCGCGGCCTCTTTATTTAGATCGAATAAAATCGTGATCCCCCTAAAAAAACACATTTAGTGGGAACCTTGCGGTTACATGTTGTGTACCAAAGATTTAATTTTTGGTTCAATACTGACTGCTACTATTAGATTCGAAACTTTGAATAACATGTTAATTATACGTGTTAAAAAATATTAACTTTTAAATAAATTAAAACATCCGATTCATCGATTCTGGACTGATGATGAATCATTTGATTCATCATCAGTCTAGTCGAGTCTAATGATGAATCGAATGATTCGAAACTAGTTTCTTTATAAATAATTATAAATAGTCTTTTTGGAAAGTGTTTTGTTTTAATTTATTAAAAGTTAATACTATTAGATTCGGCCCAACGTTTCATCTGAGAGCAGAGAATGAGGGGGTTAAACACTGCTGGACAAGCATTGGAGTGATTGTTTGAAATATCTTATAATGCTATGATGCCCACAAAAAAATGTGACATAATAACAAAAAAAAAGTACATTTATTTAAATAACTATCTGGTGACCACAACTTCGTATGCATCGTTTTCCGTCATTGTGCAAATATTAGAAAATCTGCCATATCTCGTATGCGAACAATGATAAAGTGCATTACTCCTTTCTAGTCGAACTTTCGATTCTTTCCGGTTCTTATATCATACCTACAGGCGTCTCCGTGGCAGAGTGCGCATCACACTCGGCTTGCACCAAGGGGGTTTCGGGTTCGATTCCTGGACGAGTTGGAAATTTGAAAAAGGTTTTTTGCGAATTGTCTACTTTGGTCTGGTTGTGTTTGGGGGTAACTCAGCCTTCTGAGGGCAATTGAGTAGCTATGGTAATCGCGACAAGTGGTAGCATTATAAGGTAAAAAATGTTAACGTGTAGCTTAGGCTTAGTGATATTGGAGTGAATGTTGAAAATTCCATCTAATGCTATCATGCCCACAATCATCGTGACATAATAACACAAAGAAATAGGTATATTTACATTGCATTTTTACATATCATACCTACATTTTTGCTGTTCACGTTCTCAACGACTTTCACAGTGTCTCCAGGCCAAGGAAGTCGGCCTCTCCAACAGGATCTGTCCATAATGCTGACGGCTCTAGATTGATTGGTTTTGATGGACAGTAGAATCAATGATTTACATCATGAGCAGCCAGCATACATAGTGGACAACAATCAGATACTTCAGAGTTTAGCAAGGATTTATATACCAACTCTTTGAAGAAGTATCTGGAGCTGAACGGCTGGGATGAACAGCTCCAACAGAAGAAAAACACAGTGAGTTGTCGTCGGACTCCACATTTTTTGACTCCATTTCTGATATGGTGTCTTTAATTGAGAAAACTCCAACTCCTTAGCTTTGGTGGAGCTACATTGATTATGACTGAGTTAGTATATTAACTGTGTGTTTCGCTGTGTTAAAAAGAGAATTATTTTATTTTCAGGTTCAAATGGCTCAGCAACAAGAGCAAGATCAGCAACAAGTTCAACAGCAAGTCCAACAACAGGTTCAGCAGCAAGTTCAACAACAGGTTCAACAGCAAGTTCAACAACAGGTTCAACAGCAAGTCCAGCAACAGGTTCAACAACAACAGCAAGTTCAGCAACAACAACAGCAAGTTCAGCAACAGCAGCAAGTTCAACAACAGCAGGTTCAACAGCAACAACAAGTTGTAGCTCAGAATGCTGTTCCAATGCAACAACCGCAGACTGGACATATTCAGCAAGTAAGTTTGGAAATACATTTAATTTATGAGACAAGCGCCAAATTTCTATTTTACCATATGAAACCCCGTAATTCTCCTCCCGACAATGAAATCATTTTAAGATGTGACTAGCGTTACCAGATGAAAATTTTCAAAGTCAGTACTTTTCGCATAAAAAACAGGTCATGTCTATTTATGGTAAAAAAAGGGTAGTTATTTAGGAATTTGTCAAACTCTCAAGGTACTATCAAAGTATCTATTGTCTATTTCTAAAGCATACAGGAGGCAGAACAAATATGTAAAAAGAATGTCTTGCCAAAACCCGACGTCTGATAACCCCAGATGGGACTCTGAGCGTTTTAATTCGTTTAAGTGTTAAGATTTTATTCTTTTTGTTTTTCGAAGGTCCAAGTCATTCAACAGCCCCTTCAAAACCAAGCCTATCTTCAACAGCTATACAATGCTCAGGGCAGTCAACTTATAATGCCCAGCAATATACAGCTTCATCCTGACATGAATGGTACAGGCATACAAGTGATAACAGCTGGAAAACCATTTCAAGCGAATCAGCTGCAAAATAAATTCATCACGCAAGGACAACCAGGTAAGTGAAATTTTGGTTTATTATTTTCAATAATGAACCTTTAGAATCGTCACGATTAAAAAAAATACCCCCCCTCAAAATTTGATATTTCACGTTTCAAGGTACGTAGGGTTCAAAAATCGAATAAAAAAAAATCCGTTTGTACGCCGGCGGCGTACCTTTGCCACTTAGCGTTGACCGATTTGGATGAAATTTGGTATATAGTTTTTTGGTTTTTACATCTTTTTAGTAGTTTGGTAGATAGTTTTTTGATTTTTACAGCTTTTAAGTGTTTTGGTTTTTACAGCTTTTTAGTGGTTTTTATTAATCCTGTCTAAAAAGAGAAAGGTAAGAGTCAGAGACTTGAAATTTGTTATGTAACTATGTCAAGTTTAGGATCTAATTATGCCCCAGAACTATGGGGGGATTGGGGTATATTTTTTTATGCCAGTAAAATAATGAACCCATATGTCACATTGGCAGAGTTTAGTCTTGTATCTCTAGAATCGATTCTGAAATTATATAATAAACTCGGACACTCTATATTTAGATGATCATCACAGTTAGAGATTGAGTCCAACAGAACCTCCACGCCACTCGACTAGGGTCTTTGTCTGGCCATGGCTGAACAAATATTGCTGGTTGAGAAGTGGGGTGTGTCTTTGGAAGTTTGACATCCTCGTCTTCCCCTGATGTCAGCAAATTCGGTTAGGGATCAATAAATAATAAAAAAAAAATGATCATCATTAACAGCCATGTGGCTGGTTTGCAAACTCGCCATGAGTTATCTCTGAATTCAAAGTTAGCAAACTTGTAAAAAAAATTCCTAACTTGAGACTTAAAAAACTTGTCCTAACTTTAGTTTTAAAAACATTGTCCTAACTTCAGTTTTTTAAAAAATGTCCTAACTATAGTTATAAAAACTTGTTCTAACTTCAGTTTAAAAAAATTGTCCTAACTTCAGTTATAATAAAACTTGTCCTAACTTCAGTTTTAAAAACTTGTCCTAACTTCAGTTATAAAAAAACTTGTCATAACTTCAGTTTTTAAAAAATGTCCTAACTTCAATTTTAAAAAAATTGTCCTAACTTCAGTTATAAAAACTTGTTCAGTTTTAAAAAACTTGTCCTAACTTTAGTTTTTAAAAAAATGTCCTAACTTCAGTTTTAAAAAACTTGTCCTAACTTCTGTTTTTAAAAAATGTCCTAACTTCAGTTTTAAAAAATTGTCCTAACTTCAGTTATAAAAAACTTGTCCTAACTTCAGTTTTAAAAATTGTCCTAACTTCAGTTATAAAAAAAACTTGTCCTAACTTCAGTTTTTTTTTTTTTTTTTAAATGCCCTAACTTCAATTTTAAAAAATTGTCCTAACTTCAGTTATAAAAACTTGTTCTAACTTCAGTTTTAAAAAAATTGTCCTAACTTCAGTTGTAAAAAAAAATGTCCTAACTTCAGTTTTAAAAACTTGTCCTAACTTCAGTTGTAAAAAAACTTGTCCTAACTTCAGTTTTTAAAAAATGCCCTAACTTAAATTTAAAAAATTGTCCTAACTTCAGTTATAAAAACTTGTTCTAACTTCAGTTTTAAAAAACTTGTCCTAACTTCAGTTGTAAAAAATTGTCCTAACTTCAGTTTTAAAAACTTGTCCTAACTTCAGTTGTAAAAAAACTTGTCCTAACTTCAGCTTTAAATTTTTTTAGGACAAAATGAAAACCCCATATTTTCATCCATTTTCAAAACCGTCGCGAAAATTTACGTTTAAATTAATTTCACACTTTATTTTTCTTTTGTTGCAATCTTGCGATTTTTTTTTTCTGTGATAGAACTCTTAAGTTAGTGTGACAATTCAAATCGCATTAATTACATATGGGAATTCATTAGAATGAGATTGACTAGTTTGTTAGTTAATAAACCCATAATATATCTCTGTAGCAAGTCAAGGCAAATATCGATTTAACTTGGTAAAATGTTATGTGCTATGATTTCAGCTTCCTATCCTGGCTATACGGGAGCAAACAATCAAACATTGCTCATTGGTCAACTGTTTAGTCCGCAGCAAAATATTTTACCTGTTCAGTCAACGCCTGGCAAACCTCAACAAGATCTCAATAAGGTAATTTTGGTTTATGATTTTCAATAATGAATTTTTAGGGGGCCCAATATTTAAAAATGATTTTTATCTTTTTAGCGGTTTGTTGTAGAAACGTAAAATTTCGATATGGTATGGCTGGTGTTAAGTGCTTTTCGATTTTGAAAGATTTAGGGGCCCTGCCCTCCATTAAGATATTGTTTTCTATAAATGACTACAACACTAACGTGAACACCTGATCATCTTGATCCACTAGTTTTATTAAGGGTGGTCTGAAAATACCAAAAAATGGTACCAACTTTCGTTTAATTTTCAAATACGAACCTCCCATTTTTTTCTTCTTCAATATTGCATTCGCCATGAAATACTTTCTGTCTAGTCACTTTTTTTTCTGAAAAAGTTGACGGGAATAGACACCCCTCCAGAATCATAAAGTGGAAAACCACAAGTTAAATGATTTATTAGAAATCAGTTTTGAAAAGACAGAAGACGAATATGTATGTATGATTCTTTGTGTTATTATGTCACAATGTTTGTGGGCATCACAGCATTACAAGGTATTCTTTTTAATAATAAACCTTTGGAAGCGTCACGGAAAAAGAATTGTAATATGTAAATGTATGTTTGTTTTTGTTAATTATGTCACATGTTTGGTGGCATCATAGCATTACAAGGTATTTTCAACATTCACTCCAATATCACTATGTCTAAGCTACACTAACAATTTTTACCTTATAATGCTACCACTTGTCGCTATTGCCATAGTTACTCAATTGTCCCCAGGAGGCTGAGTTACCTCCAAACACAACCAGACCAAAGTAGACAATTCGCAAAAAACCTTTTTCAAATTTCCAACTCGTCCAGGAATCGAACTCGGAACCCCCTCGGTGCAAGGGGGTTCCGGTAGGTATGATATAAGAACCTGTAGGTATGATATAACACAACCAGACTAAGTCTAGTAGAAAATTCGAATAAAAAACCCTTATTCAAATTTTCGACCCGTCCAGGAATCGAACTCGTAACATCCTTGGTGTAAGCCGAGTGTGATGTGCACTCTGCCACAAGACGTCAAAAAGTGAGAATCCTTCACGTCACAAAATGCACTTTTCAGGTCTCTCCACAGACACGAGAAAAATATGTGGAGTGACTTTTTTGAATATTTGATAA
>CM022876.1:1696678-1710685 GCA_012654025.1 Pachypsylla venusta | reverse complement strand
AAAAAAAAAAAATTAAAAAAAAAAAAAAAAAAATGCGTTTGTCCGCCGTATGCTGTGGACACTTTTGCCACTTAGCGTTGACAGATTTGGATGAAATTTGGTATGTAGGTTCCGTTTGGGGTCTATTTGTGCATTGAAACTTTTGGGTGCAATCGAACATACCGTTGGCGGTTTTGGCCGCTATCTAGCGGTTTTCACTTATCCTCTCTAAAAAGAGAATGGTGAGAACTAGATACTTGAAATTTGTTACATACGAGTATGTCATATTTGGGGTCTCAGAAAGCTTAGAAACTTTTGGGTGCAATCAAATTTACCGCTGGTAGTTATTAACGCTTTTTAGCGCTTTAGGGTTTAATTATGAACCAGAACTTTGGGGGGGTGGGTATTTTTTTTAGCCAGTAATAAACCCATATGTCACATTGGCAGAGTATTTTCATGTATCCTGTTTCAGTTGTGCAATAAGAAAGGTTGAATTCTGTCTAAATACATCTGTGGATATAATAATAACAGTCCTTATTTATACTGCCCGAAAAGGACTGAATAGTCCGACAGTTTTTGGATGCTATTATTATTTGGTAAATATCTCGAATTTTGTGAGGACAAAATTCCATGGGTCGGCTAGGTTTAAACCCACACCTTACTGCTTACCCATAAGACCGTCTTACAATTGCACCAATCAACCTAATAAATATGTCTCATAAATAGAATAAATAAATGAGCATTCACACTACACAGTGAAAGTGTCAGTGCTCTCCGACGGCGCGCCATGCCGTTATTTTCACAGTGATTTGACATGAAAATATCTCCATTGTCTGAGTACGGAGAAAACACTGACGGGTGTTATTAAAATTAGTGTGAGCTCACTGTCACTATGTAGTGTGGATGCTCCTTAAATAGGATCAAGACTTATAGAATATTTTGTTTTTCTCCCTAAAGTGTAATAGATAGAATGAACGTTTGGATTTTATTTTATTTACATTAAATATCTTCAAGTATTTACTACATTCAGTAGATGTTTTTCTTTTTTTATTAATTTTTATTGTTACGAACTCCACTTTTGACTCCCATATACATTCCGAAATGCACTTGTATATGTGTATGTATGTTTTTCTTCGAGAATGATTTTTTTAGCGGTTTGTTGTAGAAACGTAAATTTTTTTTACGTTATTGCTGATGTTTTCGATTTTGAGGGGCCCTGCCCCCCGTTTTTTGAAAATGATTTTTTATAATTTGATCAAGATATCTAAAGGCTGGATGACCTTCCTAACGCCAAACCTTTTAGCTTTCTCCCCTTGGGAGTTTCACATGTTCAATACCAAGTCATAATTTGTCGTAGATTGTTGATGTTGAAAAGGGGATTTAGTTATTGTAACTCGTGGACGCCTGAGCATCGTGCATTTTTTTACTTGTAAGTGCTGGACCATTAAGGGGCTTAGTAAGGCATTATAATAAGTCTTTTATTACAATAAAGAAGGATGCTCCCATTTTTTCTTAGTTTTGTAAAATATGAATTGTATAATAGTAAACTTTATTTGGAAATTAAAATAATGTTTTTTCTGCCCAACACAGACTGGGTGAGGTCAATGTGGGTAACTGGTTTGCACGTTTATAGTGAATGGAGGGTAAAACACCTGCCTTTAACGAAAAAACTACAAGTAGTTTTATTTGAATTTTGCTGAATTACAAGTAGTTTTACTTGAAATTGATTGATGAGTTGCAATTTGTAAATTTTCTCTAACTACACAAATTTGACCAATTATTTTAAGGACTAAAAATACGATCATTATTTAGTACTCAAAATACGCTCGTTATCATACGTGGTAGTTTAAAAAAGGGCGGAAAAATTCAAATATTTTAATTTTACTGGTGATAGTGAAAGGCACAAATAGGAAAGAAGTGAAATTGACTGTTAAGTGTCGAGAGAAGATCGATAGATAGGGCGTGTTTGTTTTATTGCTTATCAGTCATTTTTGAAGATATTAATTTCGTATATAAAGGTAAGATAAAATCTTAATAGATTATAAATCAATCTGTCCTGTTGTCAGGCCCGGGTGCCGGATCGATTTCAGGTCTACTTTGAATTTGAACATGGTAGCTACCACGAGGGAAGGCTCTTGCCTCCTACCGGTCTAACAACGGAACCTTTTAAATAAGGAAATCATCTGTCAGAAAGCTCTGAGAATGGAGCCCTCTGATGTGATATTTACAGAAACGAATGTTCAGATTAAGGTAATTATGTATTTTAGGGTAACATTTCAAAAATGGTCGAAAAAAGAGCTTTTTCCCAATTACAGAGGTTAGGAAACGTTTTTAAGGCCATGCCTCTATTGCGTATTTATAACCGTCCAACATGGACCCATAACGGCCAATCAATTAAAAAAAAAATTGAAAGGTTACCCTAAAATACACATTTACCCAGATCTATTAGCTACATTCTCATACATCAATTCAATTCCACTACCATCAGAAACGATGATTTATAAATAGAAATGTCATCATCATCGTTGTCGATGGTTGCTAGCAGGCGCGTATCCAGGATTTTATTTCGGGGAGGAGGAGGAGGGGATCATGTAAATGGAGTTTTACCGTATAGGGATTATAGGAAAAATCAAACTTTTTCATACGTTTCGGGGGGGGGGGGTTGAACCCTTAAAAAATCTTCTTGGTCGACCTCTTGTTCTTCGTTGATCCACATTGCTCTCCATGACCTCCATCAAAAGCGTCCCACTTGAACGTCGCATAACATGACCCGCGAACATTAATTTTCTTTTACAGATTGCATCGAGTAGATCAAAGCTAGGCTTACCAATCGTTTTTAAGATTTCAATATTTGATATATAATCTTCCCACCTAATCTTGAACATAAGGCGGTAGCACCAATTTTTGAAGGANGAGGATATGACTGACAGCCATACGTCGAAATTTCCGTGTAAAATCCTATGGGACAACTAGAAAGTGCAAACCCTGTATAGGTATACATAACAGAGTACATATAGAGAAGAAGGAAAATCAGGCCCCCCCCTAAAATATTTTTCTCGATCCGCCAGTGATGACCCGCGAACATTAATTTTCTTTTACAGATTGCATCGAGTAGATCAAAGCTAGGCTTACCAATCGTTTTTAAGATTTCAATATTTGATATATAATCTTCCCACCTAATCTTGAACATAAGGCGGTAGCACCAATTTTTGAAGGAGGTCATATTATTGCTTAGTGTGTCATAAAGTATCCAAGCTTGACCTCTATTTGTAACGATGTATGAAGACGTAAGTTTGTATGAGTCTCAGTTTTGTTTTCATGTATATTTTGCGCAATAATAAAACTGTTAATATTTTTTTTTTTTTAGATTCGTCATCTGTTCAAATGAGTTCACATCCCATGCTGGAGAGTTCTGTGAAGAATGTGATTGATCAAACCACATTAAAATGGATATTCGTTGGAGGAAAAGGAGGTGTCGGTAAAACTACATGTAGGTTAGTATGATTTACAGATTGGTAGTGCCAAATTCATATGTACTCATTGAACGACTAGCTAGTTCTATTGTATCGTACAAATTTAGACCTAATTAGACTTTCAAAGAAAGTGTGTCGAGAAAGACACACACAGGTCCTCAAGATGTTTGGTTCTTCGCACAGGGGTGTTTATCCGCCATGATTGGACACTTTTGCCACTTAGTGTTGACTAATTTGGTATATGGGTCTCGTTTGGGATCTAAATGTACACCGAAACATTTAGGTGCATTCGAACATAACTTTGGCGGTTTTGGCCGATTATCAGTATTGCTGCCTAAACTGATAAGAGCTAGAGACTTAATTTGCTATGTAGGTCAAATTATGCCCCCTGAACTTTTGTGCATAATCGAATATACCCTTGTCAGTTTTTACCGCTTTTTAACGGTTTTGTGATATCCAGTAGGGCAGGGAGGCTGCAAACTTTTTTAAGTGTAATATTTGGTGTCATTAATTACGAGCACACATTTTTTCACAAAGACTTTTTTTTTATTAATCACTAGCTGTTCCGCCCGCGCTTTGCTACGATTCTTATATTGCTATTTTTGTTTTTGAGGCACGGCCATTCTGACTTTTTAGTATTTTCTAAATTTTATTTTAACCGTTCCCGGTTTCGAACTCGTAACTCTGGAATGGCCTGGCCCTACCTTTGCAGAAAATGTCCTAAAATTAGGACTAAACAGCCACCTAAAACTTTCTCGCTTTGAGTTAGTATGTTGTCGCGACAAAATTCAAGATATCGAAGCGTGACTGTCCTGTTTTGGAGAAGAAATTAGAAATTTCGCCATAACTCGGTAAAGAAAGCTTGACATATTTTAGTTCTGATGATTTTCCTGGGGTCTTAGACGATGATTTTGTGGTGGTCCATTTCCATCAATTTTCAATCGTTATCTGCTACCGTTTGGGCTGTGTTATTGTAACAGACAACCCCTACCACATAGGTACACACACATTTCTGATTTACCTATATATTTAGATTCATTTAATTCTCAGTTATTTCATTTTTCGATGACCTTTCTCAAAAAAACATACAGGGTGTTTCAAAAGGTTGTGAAAAAAAGAAGGAAATCACTTATAGTGGAGCTCAAATAAAGGTCACTTTGCTTAATAAACCCCTATACGGAAATGGACCCCAAGGTAGCAGCTAGGGTCACCCAAAGTTGGCATTTAAAACTCGAAAAATAATTATTAAAAATCGAATTATTTTGCGATTGACTTCATTTTTTGGCATGACGTCTTCGATTGTTATCATGCTTCTTTGGTGAGTATTTGGCAATTTTCAAAAGTGGAGTTCAATAATCTTTCCTAATTTTTTTTAGGAGATAGATCCGAATATTCGTCAAAGTGAGCTCAATAGAGATGATATCCTAGCGGATGATGGCAGTGGTACTCCTGGAGGCATGTTTGGAGGTGGCATGTTTAATGATATGATTAATGATCTTATCAATGGCTTTCCTGGCATAGATGAAGCCATGAGTTATGCTGAAGTGCTTAAGTGAGTTCAATAATATCTTTCCTAATAAGATCAAGTATAGATACGAGGAGATGAAGCTATTATTTATGCTAAAGTGCTTAAGTGAGTTCAATAATCTTTTCTAATAAGATCTACTATAGATACGAGGAGATGAAGCTATGAGTTATGCTGAAGTGCTTAAGTGAGTTCAATAATCTTTCCTAATGAAACTTGTCAAAGGCATGAATTTCTCAGTTGTTGTATTTGATACAGCTCCCACTGGTCACACGCTAAGGCTTCTGTTTGAAACCTTGTATTGCTGTTTGTACTTTATAATGTTTTTTTCTTTCTCCATCACAGACTTGTCAAAGGCATGAATTTCTCAGTTGTTGTGTTTGATACAGCTCCCACTGGTCACACGCTAAGGCTTCTTTCATTCCCTCAAAATATCGAAAAAGGATTAACCAAAATTTTAAGTTTAAGGAATCAAGTTGGACCGTTTCTTACTCAGGTAAATAGTTAACGCTTTTGACAACATACACTATTCTTTGAGGATAAGGAAAAGCAAATGCTCCATGGGGTTAATCCAGTGATTTGTAGAGTCCAAAATGAGAGGGGTTCGCCGTGCAGTAGAAAAAATGATATACTATGTCAAGTAAAACAATAATGAGGTAGATAAAATGCTATATATTTACATGACTATAACCAGTGGATCAAGAGAATCATGTGTTCTCGTTAATGTTGTATAAAAAAAATATCTTAATCAAAGTTTAAAAAAATATTTTCAGAAAACAAAATATCGGCCCCCTGGGCTGGGGGGCCCATATTTTTCAAAATTGAAAAGCGCTTAACACCAGCCATAACATTACGATGATCTTTTCGTTTTTTTCCAGATTGGGTCATTATTCGGTATGGCTGACTTCACATCTGACAATATTGCCAATAAATTTGAAGATTTGTTGGAAAATGTTCGCGAAATGAACGCACAGTTTCGAGATCCTGTAAGTAATTCAAACACTTGGCGTACTTTTTAATATTCGTTAATTGTTCTGAGACTTTCTAATATATGTTAATTGTTCTGAGGATGTCCCTTGTTAATTCATTTTATAAATTTTAGTGTGTAGGTAGTTTTTTTAATTTTTCTTAGCCTATAAAAAGGAAAGTATTGTAATGGGTTGAAATTTTCTATGCCGAGTTTTTCAATGCCAAAACACGTTTCAAAATCCCCAGAGCCCAAATCTCGAGTTCAAACCATTGGATTGTGTCTGTATGTGAGCAAGATATCTAAAAAACGGTAGGTGCTAGAGACTTGAAATTTGGTATGTATGTCTGTTTTAGGCGCCAAGGTTGGATTAAAATTTCAACCGAAAGTGTCTTTAGGTACTCAATGTATAAACGTAATATAATAATCGAATTTCATTTCTTGGAACAATGTGACCCAATTGGAACAATTGTGACCCAAGTATTTCTTGGTTCCCAAATCCGCCATTTTGTTCTTTACTTTTGTCCCCAGGTTGTTCCGATTCATGTTTGTTGTTTTGAATTTTTCCCTCTGTTTATCTTTAGGTACTCAATGTATAAACGTAATATAATAGACATCAATCTAGATTTTACTGTTCTCTTTTTAGTCAAATGCCGCCAACAGCAGATTCGATTTCAACCTAAGGTTTCTTAGTTCGCTTTTGGTATAATATTGACAAACATATAAAATTTCAAGTCTCTAGCACTTACCGTTCTTGAGTTACAGCTGAAGACAGTAGGCACGGAACAAAAGGTTGTGGGATGGTAGAATTTAGGATTGCAGCGCCGATCCCAAATAGAATTGGGAAAGGGTGAGGTTAAAAGAATAAGAGACCCTTAGAATTGGGAAAGGGTGAAGTTAGAAGAATAGGAGAACCATTTATTGAGAAAGGGTGAAGTTAGAAGAATAGGAGAACCTTAGAATTGGAAAGGGTGAAGTTAGAAGAATAGGAGAACCTTAGAATTGAGAAAGGATGAAGTTAGAAGAATAGGAGAACCTTAGAATTGGGAAAGGGTGAAGTTAGAAGAATAGGAGAAACTTAGAATTGGGAAAGGGTGAAGTTAGAAGAATAGGAGAGCCTTAGAATTGAGAAAGGATGAAGTTAGAAAAATAGGAGAACCTTAGAATTGGGAAAGGGTGAAGTTAGAAGAATAGGAGAAACTTAGAATTGAGAAAGGATGAAGTTAGAAGAATAGGAGAACCTTAGAATTGGGAAAGGGTGAAGTTAGAAGAATAGGAGAAACTTAGCCCGATTAAGGAATAATAACCAGATCAAGTAGAAAATTCGAAAAAACCTTTTTCTAATTTTCGGAATAATAACCAGATCAAGTAGAAAATTCGAGAAAACCTTTTTCTAATTTTCGACCCGACCAGAAATTGAAGCCGGTACCTCCTCGATGCAAGCCGAGTGTGATACACATTACACAGTCTGCCATGGGATGTCTCGAATGATCATTGATAACTATGACGTCTTTTGTTTTCAGAGTAAATCAACGTTTGTCTGTGTGTGTATCGCTGAATTTTTGTCGCTTTACGAAACCGAACGATTGGTTCAAGAATTGGCCAAAACTGGAATCGACGTTCGCAATATTCTTGTCAATCAGTTGGTCTATTTGAACCCGAGTGTGAATCAGTGTTCCATGTGTACGGCGAGGTATAAGATACAGCAGAAATATTTAGATCAAGTAAGTACCTACTCAAGAAAGATTTAGATCAAGTAAGTATTCAATAAATATTTAGATCAAGTAAGTACTCAAGAAATATTTAGATCAAGTAAGACCTCAAGAAATATTTAGATCAAGTAAGACCTCAAGAAATATTTAGATCAAGTAAGACCTCAAGAAATATTTAGATCAAGTAAGTACTCAAGAAATATTTAGATCAAGTAAGTACTCGAGAAATATATTTAGATCAAGTAAGACCTCAAGAAATATTTAGATTAAGTAAGTACTCATTTGAGTTTATTATCAATGTAGCGAGGTATAAAATGCAACGGAAAGAAAAGTAAATCATACTTGACATTATAAGAAGTTACTTGAGACATCCCCACGGGCCGAGTACCACCTGAGCTGATGGTGTAAAATAACACAGAATGCAACTCCTTAATATCAACATGTTTGTAACTCTTGTGTTACTGACGTAATTATATTAAACCTATGTGTGCTGAGTTGACAATTTTTTGCTTTCTTTTAGATCGTTGATTTATATGAAGATGATTTTCATGTTACAAAGCTTCCTTTACAATCTGAGGAAGTAAGAGGTATAGAAAGAGTAACGAAATTTTCTCGAATGTTAGTTGAACCATATGTACATTCAGCTGGAGGCATCAGCAAAAAGACATCTTGAATATAGTTCGTAAGGTTATAGAGTCTAATGTTAGTTGAACTATATGTACATTCAGCATCAACAACATCAACAGTCTGCAATGAGAATCAGACAACTGAAGGAATCAGCAAAAAGACATCTTGAATATAGTTAGTAAGGTTATAGAGTCTAATGTTAGTTGAACTATATGTACATTCAGCATCAACAACATCAACAGTCTCCAATGAGAATCGGACAACTAAAGGCATCAGCAAAAAGACATCTTGAATATAGTTAGTAAGGTTATAGAGTCTATTTTTAGTTTTGAATGGGTAGGCTGCGCCAGGCGCGAGGGGTTAGTTGTTAAGTAGTATTTACATTAGTCCCGATAGCCTCCGACCTTACACGACACTTTCAAAACCAATCCAATTCTCCACCTTACTTACATAACAGGCCTGTTTGTAACACAAAGAATTCAAGTTATACATCATCCGATGTCAAAATGTTATAGCGACATGACAAAAAGAACTTAAACAATATCAACTGTTTAGAGTTAATACGAAATTGCTTTTGGCTGAACTCAATACCATCAACCAATAGAAAACCGGGAATATTCCTAACGGCCGATCTGAAGGGAAAAACTTTAGATGGAGCAAATGGAATGCAAAATAATAATAATAAAATAAAAACCGTTCTCAATATGAATATAATCTCTGCAGTTAAATTTTAGGGTACCAAAGGGGGTAGGATACAAATAAAACACGTTTTTTTTCAACCGAACCGAAAACAACCGAACAGGACTGAGACGATGCATCGCATGTTTGCTTGAGACTTCGGAAAAGGGGAAAGAGAAGAAAAAGTAATCAGTTGTGAGTTGATGATTTTATGGATGCATTTTTTTGAGACATTTGGATAATCGGCGTTTTACCATTTCATTAACTACCATTTCATTAACGAATAGAAAAAAGTGTGAAAATGGGTGATACTTGAGAGGGGGACATCCTCACGGTCCGTGTCTATCTGAGCTGATGGTATGCGGACGATGCCCAGGGTAGTGCTTTCACATACTGACTCATGAGATAAAGCCTTTATCATCAATAGGGTCACGATAGATATCTCCACTCCCGAGATATATATTACTAGCAGGATACGCCCGCTTCGTTTGGCGCCTTATAGGCATGGGCGTTTATAGTTTCAACCCCTTTTTCGCGATAAAAAGTAGCCTATGTCCTTTCCTAAAGGTTAGTCTATCTCCATACCAAATTTCATCAAAATCGGTTCAGTAGTTTAAGCGTGAAAGCGTAACATACATACATACAGACAGAGTTACTTTCGCATTTATATATTAGTATGGATATGGATGATTCCAGATAAATTTTGTCCCACCTCGTGCGATCATAAAATTAAAGTTCTCTTTACACTAGTTAGATAGCTTCCGACAGGACACGATGAAAAGTATCGTTGGCAACGATAATCATTATGTCAGTAAGGTGGAGAAAATATTCAACTAATTTGTTAAAAAAGTATCGAGTTGTGTTGGGAGCTATTGGACTAGAGTAGATTAAACTAAGTAGGCTCGTTGAAAATGTCTAAATTTTGGGGTCGGACTTAGGGGAGAACCGTAGGGTCCTCGAACAAGGGAAAAATCCCACGCTCAAAATATTTTTCCCGTTTGAGGAAAAAAAATTTTGCTCAAGCAATAAAGGCATGGCCGTAAAAACGTTTCCTAACCTGTCGAGGGGGGTTAAAATATGTCAATAAAGCTAACAAGTAAACATAAAAAGTTTAAAACAAAACAAAAGAGAAGTAGAAAAAATAAAAATATGGTTGGTGGGATTTTTCCCGCGATGTGTCACGCCGCATGCGACAAAAATCCCTCAACTATCCCTCGGGGGGACCCTACGGTTCTCCCCGGAGTCATACACCTAAATTTTGTTTGTTTAAAAATTAATGGAAATGTATTGCGCTTGTATGTAGTGTTTAAATGTAGGCGTTTTTTGTGTATACGTTTTGAGAACTCATCCACTAAAATAACCAATGGTTACTAAAAAAAAATTACGGTATGCAAATTAGTAGCATTGCCTTTCTGTGCACTGTCACTTAAAAGTATATCGCTCTAAAAAAAATTGCCACTTACTCCGTCCCTGATCATAATTTATATGTTTTTTTTAAACTAGGTGTGTCCGTGGACAAAAACGGGCGGAGCCATCCGTTTCACTATTGAATCCCAAAATCACAAACACAAAGTCGAAAATTTTCCGTCCTTGCCGGGGATTGAACCCGGGTCCCCCAGTTGCAAATACCAGTGTGATACCCACTAGACCATGAGTTCAGAACTAAAATAGATTTACCCCTTGATGTCAGGCCACAAACTTTTGTACTTTAAGAATCACCCTCGTATTTGCCTCTTAAATGAAATCCCTACAAATTTTTCATTCACACGGGTCCTACACCGGGGAGATGTGTTGAGGCAACAAAAACTTTGTCTTTCAAAAAAATTAAAACATTTTTTAAAAAAAAATCGCTCTTTTATTGGCCGTCCTGGGTCCATGTTGGACGGTTATACAGACTCAATAGAGGCATGGCCTTAAAAAGTTTCTTTACGCCTTTCCTCTCTAATTGGGTTAAATTTGGTTAAAAAAAAAGAAAAAAATCATGCCAACTTACTCCTGCCCGATACCAAATCCCAACGCAAACTTAAAATGAAATCCCTACAATTTTTTTTATTCTCACAATCTCGAATGGCAACACCACATAGAAATCTCTCATTCTGGGAATCCCTGAATAATAATGATCACCTTCAAATGGGGTATGCCTCCGGGGAGAACCGTAGTGGGTTCTCCCCGGTTCTCGGCAAGAATCCCATATTTGTGGGATTTTTGTCGCGTGCGACGTGACATCGCGGGAAAAGTCCCACCAACCATATTTTTATATTTTCCACTTCTCTTTTGTTTTGTTTTTAACTTTTTATATTTACTTGTTAGCTTTATTGACATATTTTAACCCCCTCGACAGGCTAGGAAACGATTTTGCGGCCATGCCTTTATTGCTTGAGCAAAATTTTTTTAAACGGGAAACTTATTTTGAAAACGGGAAAAATATTTTGAACGTGGGATTTTTCCCTTGTTCGAGGACCCTACGGTTCTCCCCTAAGTCGGACCCGGAAAGCGGCACCTGACAGATAATCCTGGACAAGAAACGAGGGATTTTCGAATACGCGGGATTTTTCCCATTTGCGGCTTGCAATTTGCAATATGTCTCCGTCTCTCCGACCTCTGGCCGCCTCTTTTGTTTTGTTTTTAACTTTTTATGTTTACTTGTTAGCTTTATTGACCCCCTCCATACAGGTTAGGAAACGTTTTTACGGCCATGCCTTGATGAGCAATATTGCTTGAGCACGACACTTTTTGAAAGTCATTAAAAAGGGGAGAAATATTAAGGATATCATGGGATTAAAAGTGGTGGGATTTGGAGAAGGGGATTTTTCTTGTCCAGGATTAACTGTCATATGCCGCACTCCCTTCAAAGCCTAATTAATAGGCTAACTTCTTATCGGTAAAACCAAAAAAAAAAAAATTCATTAAAATTTTTAAATTTCAGTTTTTTTCTCCGGTCTTGTGTGTTCGTCTGGTTTTATTTCGAGTTGAATGAATGAATTGGAAATAAAAACTAATAAAAGAGGTACCTCTATCAAATCGAATAATTTAATTTATTTCGAATAAAACTATCCTTTTAACTTATGAGTTTCATAAATGTAACCTACTTTTTTTCGTGTTGAAATGTGTTAAATGTCGAGGTAGCTCGCAGCTATCAAATTACAATCTGATTACAAGGGGTTCGATTCGTACATCTTTATTATATTCTTATCAGAAACGGACGTAAGTATTACAAAATTATTATATTGTCTTACAACAGATATCAAATGTGTCTATAAACGGTGTATCTATCATGAAATATTATTTTTCATCAAGATCATTCATTGATTAATGAATATAAAATTAATGTAATGATGTTCTGAGTTTGATTTCATGCCTATGTTTGGTTCTTTTTAAGATATTTTTTTTTTATTATATTGACTTTTGTATCAAAGGGTATTGCTATATACTTAGAGGGACCTCTAACAGAATCTGTAGGTCAGCTAGGTGAAGCAGCGAATTCATAACCAGGAGGCTGTTTGTTCGAATCTAAAGTTTAGAACTCACTGCGACCGCTCCGGACTCGACTAGATCGGAGCCTGACCTCGGATTCTGGTAACACACCGCAACTTGACCGGGCCGGACATAATATCTGTTTGATCAGAAAAAAGTAGGCTATTTTTGTTCATTTATTTTTACATATTATTACTACTTTTTTCAATATTGTGATTTTGTATAAAAGTTATGGTATTCAGAGCTCTTCTATTTCTTGAATTAGAATTAGATTCACATTCTGACCGATTTTGAATTTATGGCTTCTTCGCTCTAAAAAAAAGGTATAGTTATAATGTTATTTTATAATGCGACCTTTTATTTATATATATAAATAAAAGGTCGCATTATAAAATTATTATATTCTCTAATAATAGATATCAGTTGGGTCTAAAATTAAAACTGTGTATCTATCATGAAATATTATTTTTGTTGTAAACTTTTTAAACAATCACAGCTTTTATTGAATAATGAATTTTAATAATGATGTTCTTATTTAAATTCCGTGTCTTTTAATGGTCTTTGGCCAAACCATTTTCAGTGCTTGGGTTGCCCTGATACGCAGAACGAACCATCTGAAAACAGGACTATAATTTGTCACTGTGGTTTCTATGTCTTCGGGACCATTCAGCCCCGTGAAGACAACGAGTAGTTATGGTTTATAAATGCGCATAGTGACCCAGTGCCAGTATTGTAGGTAAATTTGAAAAATTCAAAGGAATTGGATAATGATTGATATTGGAAAATCTTACAATGCTGCAGTGAGTGCCAAAGTTGTGATATAATAACACAAAGAAACATCATTTATTAGCCAGCGTCTATGGCACGTTGAATACACCAGTTCTTGTTGGATCATTGAAGTTAAGCAACGTNGTCGTCCTGGTGCGTAGAACCGGCCATCGTGAGGACGAGAGTCTCACATATCTGATATCATCGAACACGATAATCTCAACAAATGGTGGATGATGTTTGCATCACCCTCGCTAGTTCAGTGGTAGCCTCGGTAGCTCAGTGGTTAAGCGCTCGCCTGGTAAACAGGGGGGCGTGGGTTCGATCCCCAGCAGAGACAGCATTTTTTTCCACATTAATTTGAGTATTTGACCACATAAAAATAGAGCTCTAAGGGTTAGGTGGTAGAAAATGCCTCAGACATTAACCTCGCCTAGTGGTGACCTTCCACTCAAGAGTCTATTTTTTTTTTTTTAATACTGAAAGTAATATTAATTTTAACTTTATTCATCTTTTTATCTGTTTCAGAGACAAAACAGTATGAATCTGGCCATGATTGTAATCTACAATAACAAATTTCATTAAAAATTAAACCAATTCTAACAAACACTTCGTATGAAACCAATTCCAACAAACACTTCGTATAATGATCGGAATCAATGTTAGTCCAGGACTGTTTCAGAGACAAAATAGTCTGGATCTGGTCATGATTGTAATCTACAATAACAAATTTCATTAAAAATTAAACCAATTCTAACAAACACTTCGTATGAAACCAATTCTAACAAACACTTCGTATGAAAC
>CM022876.1:1639749-1662073 GCA_012654025.1 Pachypsylla venusta | reverse complement strand
ATCCGAAATTCCATGAATACTGAGAATTGGCCATAATTAAGACGGGTGATCCGAAATTCCATGAATACTAAGAATTGGCCATAATTAAGACGAGTGATGATCCGAAATTCCATGAATACCCAATGAGGTAATCACGTGACTCCTATCACGGAGACATGAATGAGTAATGTGGATTGTGTAACCATGCTCGAGCCAGGCACGGTCTGACCCTGACACTGTTCTCGCTAATGGACTTGTTTCCGACCCTGAAATTGGCTTTAGTACATCTCATTGACATTGGCCTTTCTGTACAAAAAACAAACTCTGGCCTTTCTGTACAAAAAACAAACTCCTATCTTAACACATGCGTTGACATGTCACTTTTTTTTTTTATCAAAATGTTATAATAATAGTTTAAAATCTTTTGAGGGGGGGGGTATTTTTTTTAGTCCTAAGGGTCTATTCTCGGTAATTTTTCGTTATCTCTTTTAGTTTGCCCAGAAAAAAAATTGCCAAAAGACCCGCTAAAAAGCGTCATTTTTGGCGGTAACTTGCTCCCTTTTGAACTTTAATTTTTTCCTTTCTTATTACGCACCTACATACTAAAAGGAACCTGTGTGCCAAGTTTCAAGTCTCTACGTTTAGCCATCGTGGAGCTACGTTGATTATCTAGAATGTATTGAACCTCAAGTTTTTGAGTATTTCATACATACGTCTTGCTTTTTGAATATTATGGGATAGAGTGATACGACTAAAAGCTCGATTGTGTTGTTTGTTTTGAAATGTGAAAAAGTTTTCTTTAATTATCCGCTAGAGGAGCTTAAGTTTTCGGTTTCGTATATCGTGGTGTTGTGAAATCTAAAAAATTCTTCCGCCTATGAGACACGAAACCCATAAACTTATCGTTTTCGTATTGATTATGGAGACCCCATAACAGATTTGCGAAATCTCTCTATTGATAATAATAAACCAAAATTCTCACGCGTTCAAAAGTAATTGCACAATTCGCCGCCAGTCTTAACATCCTGTCACTCATTTCTTTGAGACAGAGCCAGGTTCCGCACACTGGTTCATCAGACAAAGCGGCGTTACTTAATTTGCAAGCTAATTATTTTGATGAAATGTTTAATTAATTGATTGTCCTCTGTTACAATTGGCGAATTGGCAATCAATCTGTGAGATGATATCATGAATATTGATAATCAATATCTGTGACGTCATCAGTAAAACATGACTGGAGTACTAAATGGTAATTTAACGACAGTGGTGTTCAAAAATATTGTGACGTCTTTAGAGGGGAAGAGAAAACATGACTGGAGTAGCAAATGGAAATTTAAGGACAGTGATGTCCAACAAGTTCCAACAAGATGGTTGTCCCGCCCACTTCGACCGCAGAGTTCGAGCTTTCTTAGATCAAAATTTTCAAAACAGCTGGATAGGTTTTGTCTAAGAAGGCTCGATTTCTGCGGTCAAAGTGGGCGGGACAACCATCTTTTTTACTAAATTACTTTTTTGGGATCATAAAAACTTATTTCTAGGCATTTTTACGTACCATTTCGGTGCGGCCGCATAAGGGAATGGGTCAAATGTTCCACCCTGTAATTCGTGAACGGTAGATCCTAGAGAGCTCTGGTTTTCTGTAATGAACTCGTATTAATGACACCTTTAAAACAAGGTGTCGCTTGATATACCTTCTCGTTTAAAATTTTGAAGCCAGTCGTTGTCCAGCCGAAACGGCTGGCCGAGGCCAAAAATTTTTTAGTCTAAAATTAATCCCCCTAAAATCTAAGAGATACATGTTATTGCGTTTTCTTATATTTTCAGCCATTCTCGAGATACGGGGGTGGGGTGAGACTTTATGGACACCCTGTATATATATATATATATTTAAAAAAAACGCCAACCTGTATATATATATATTTTTTTTTTTTAAAAAAAAAAAACGCCAACCTCAAATAGAATTGGGAAAGGGTGAAGTCAAAGAAGAAGAGGAAAGATGTTTGAGAGCTAACAGAGCAAGGATGTAACTGTGTGTCTCTTCTGATTTCAGGTGTACTCGCAGGAACAATTATTACATTTGATCCAGCGCTGGACAGTCAAATGCAAGGCTTGGTCATAGCTGTCCTGCAAGGATTGGCGGCGGGGACAATCTTATATGTGACATTCTTTGAGGTGCTAGACAAGGAGAGGCGGAGGGAAGCGTTGACAGGACTTGTCAAGTGTTTGGTCATCTTTATTGGATTTAGTTTGATGGTTGCATTAGAACTATTGGGTAAGTGAGCGGACACCATTCTATGGAGTGACCATAGTGATGGTGGCTTGACTAGATGAGAAGCGTTGACAGGACTTGTCAAGTGTTCGGTCATCTTTATTGGATTTAGTTTGATGGTTGCATTGGAACTATTGGGTAAGTGAGCGGACACCATTCTATGGAGTGACCATGGCGATGGTTGAACATATCAACACAAAGCGAGAATGTTTTAGGTGGTCTTTTAAACGTTAATTTGGAACATAGTTTGCAAAAAATGGCCCAACCGTTTTTGAGTTATGTGCGTTTTACCAATTTTTGTAAGGGAAATCATAGAATACTATTAGAACTTCTTCAGACTCTTCCTATGGATAAGCAGATGGACTACACTTCCTTGGTTAACGCTATTGAGTTGCGTTATGGCGATGAACACATGTATCAAGTCTACCGTGTCCAGCTACGGAACAAGAGTCCAGCATGGAGGTGAATCACTACAACAGCTTCGAGCAGATGTGGAGAGACTGGCTCACTTGGCCTATAAGCATGGTATCTTGAGTTGATTAATGAAGTGGCGACCGACGCTTTCATTAATGCCGTAGCGAAGCTCGGGCGAAAACAGTTAGTATTATAATATTTTGAAGTGATCCTTTTGGACCTGTGGCCCTCTTCGGCCTGAAAACAGAGTTTCGTAAAGATGTTTAGCAATAAACATCTTTACGAAAAACTTAATATTCGGATTTTTTGACCTATATATTTTTTTCATTTAATTTCAGGCGGCCATAGTCATACGCACACTCATTTAGAAGTAGCTTGTAACAATACATGTAATTCAACTGTACTCTTACCACCATAATAAATAATCTGAGCCGCCCGCCCCGCCGCCGCATTGCCAGCCAGTATTGTGGATTGACGAGTACCAGAGATGAAACTGTTTATTTATGTTTTATTATTATTTATTTAATTAATTCATTAATTATATTAGGACTAAAGATCTCATTTATATAATTATTATAAAAGTTAATATGATATAGGGATGGGATTTTCGACTCAATTAGGTGAGTCGACTTGAAAGACTCACAAATATGAGTCGACTCTCGATATCGACTCACATCGAGTGACAATTTTCAAAAACACCTTATTTGATCAGAAGGACATAATGAAACCAATTGACAAAAGGGGCATCTACCAAATAAACGTCCCCAATTTTGGCGAGTACATTAAAAAGACAATCGTCACCAGAATAAAAGAACATTTTCCTTCAATAAACAACAAACACCCGGAAAAATATTTCTCCCTTTATTATCTTTATCAGTCAACAATAAAAAAAAGTTACTCGTAAGTCGACTCTTTTCAAAAAGATGATTCGACTCGTGGATGACTAGCCCATCCCTAATATGATGCATCCTCGTATTATACCCCTTTCACGACTTTGTTGTCGTGACGCGATTTTTGACGTGTCGATTTTGGTTGTCGTGACGCTATTTTTGACGTGACGATTATTTTCGTCGGTGACAAGAAGGACGACGGTTCTGGAACCGGGGGGGATGGCGCGTTTTGATTTTTTTGTAACCAATTTTAACCCAATTAGAGAGGTTAGGAAACGTTTTTCCGGCCATGCCTCTATTGCGTATGTATAACCGTTCAAAATGGATCCATGACGGCCAATAAAAAAACGAGTTTAGAAGAAGAAGAAAAGACGCCATTTACTCCTCCTCGGTTCCAGACTCGAAGGACGACAAAAAAGTCGTGAATTGAGAAGTGCGTGTTGTTAAATTTTGTTTAACACATAACAGACAGAGGTAAAAATCAAGGTTTACTTCATAAGACCTGCCTCGGTGGCTCAGTGGTGAAGCGCTCGCCTGTTAAACAGGAGGGCGTGGGTTCAATCCCCAGCAGAGGGAGAATTTTTTACTCATTAATTTGAGTACTTGATCACATAAAAATAGAGCTCTAAGGGTTAGGTGGTAGAAAATGCCTCAGGAATTAACCTCGCCTAGTGGTGACCTTCCACTCTAGAGTCTATATTTTATTTTTTTGAGACCTGCCATTTTTTTTAAAAAAATAATCCCTAATGTTAAAATCCATGACCTAAGATATTAAAATATTCTAATATAAGTTTTTTACGTCTCCGCGGCATGTGCATCATACTCGGCTTGCACCAAGGAGGTTCCAGGTTCGATTCCTAGACGGGTGGAAAATTGTATAAAGGTTTTTTTTCTTTCTTTCAATTTTCTGCTTGATCTCATTGTATTTGAGGGGTAACTCAAACCCTCTAAGGACAATTGAGTAGCTATGGTAATAACGACAAGAGATAAAACGTGGATTAAAAAAAAAAAACAAGATAAAACGTAGCATTATGCGGTTAAAAATTGTTAAGTGTAGCTTTTTGTAGCTAATTGTTAAGGTTTAGTGATATTGGAACGAATGTACCTAGTAATGCTATGATGTCCACAGACATGTGACATAATAACACAAAGAAATATACATTTACATTTAATTTGAGTACTTGACCACCTAGAAATAGAGCTCTAAGGGTTAGATGGTAGAAAATGCCTCAGGTATTAACCTTGCCACTCAAGAGTCAATATATATTTTTTTGAAATCATTTGAATCTATCACAGGAACCGCTGTATTCAAAGTGCCATAAACGCTGGCTAAAATTCTGGATTTCATGGATTTCTTTCGAAAATTCACCAACTCTTTTATATGATCAATAACATAAATAACAGTAGTGTTTAAAAAACACTACTGTTATTTATGATAAGGATTCACTTACTTTTTAGGGAAGACAATACGTTGTATTCTCTTCCCTAAAGCGACACCGACAAAGCGGCACTTAAGAGTTAAAAAGTTCAAATTTTCGGATTTTCCCTTTACTTGGATGTCAATTGCTAACTTCATGCAAAATTTCAGCGTTCTAGGTATACGGGAAGTGCCTGAAACTTTTGATGTCGAGTGAATCAGTCAGTGAGTATTCAAAAGTGCAAACTTTGAAATTACCTATCTCCTGCCCGGGTTAGCATTAACTTTTGAAGTATTGATCACGGTCGATTGCTGATTTCCAGAAATCACAGTAATGAATATATTCAATTATACTAGAAGTAATCTGTACTCCAAGAGCCTTGTAGAAATGATTTATGCAATTTCGAGAATTGATAATCACGGTCGATTGCTGATTTCCAGAAATCACAGTAATGAATATATTCAAATATACTAGAAGTAATCTGTACTCCAAGAGTCTTGTAGAAATGATTTATGCAATTTCGAGAATTGATAATCACGGTCGATTGCTGATTTCCAGAAATCACAGTAATGAATATATTCAAATATACTAGAAGTAATCTGTATTCCAAGAGTCTTGTAGAAATGATATATGCAATTTCGAGAATTGATAATCACGGTCGATTGCTGATTTCCAGAAATCACAGTAATGAATATATTCAAATATACTAGAAGTAATCTGTATTCCAAGAGTCTTGTAGAAATGATTTATGCAATTTCGAGAATTGATAATCACAGTCGATTGCTGATTTCCAGAAATCACAGTAATGACTATATTATATTATACTAGAAGTAATCTGCATTCCAAGAGTCTAGATTGAGTCATTGTGGAGCTACGTTGATTATAAATGAGTCAGTATATCTACTAGGTTTTGATATACTGACTCATTCATAATCAACGCCTTAGAAGTACACAAAAATGTGGCCCCAAGGAACCCTCCTTATTTACATTAAAAATACTCCTTAAAACTGAAATCATTGCACTTTAAATACAAACTCATTTGAATGTAGCTCCAAGGAACCCTCCTTATTTACAATTTAAATACTCCTTAAAACTGAAATCATAGCAATTTAAATACAAACTCATTTGAATTAAAAGTTAAGATACACTGATAAGTAATGTGAATTGTATTCTAAATAGTGCAGCTCGTTGCAGCACAGCTATAGGAACATACATTTGTATATTCGTGAGCTAGATTCCTCCTTAAGGCTGTATGAGCCCCTGCACCTAAGCCTCGACTGGGCTTCTTGTGCTTAAAGTTATAGGAACAAAGGAACCCCATGTAAATTGTACCTAGTTGTATGGTGGTCCTTACAGAAACCTCTGTTTAGAATGTTATAACATCGTCTCTGTTGATAGCAAATTATTGCTCTGATGCTCCAAAAGAATGCATCAGTTGAGTTAACTCTTTGCAGCACAGCACTCTGTGTATATATTCGCTTGCCTCTAAAACTAGTGAGATTGTGAAACAAAAGGGCCTCGCCCACTCCTACTGATTTGTTCTATGTTGCCCTTGTGTTATGTCTCATTGTCAATAACTTCATTTGTAATTTTTCTGTACTTCACCCCTACTCACATCATTCAATAAGCCCAGATATTATTCCAAAATTGACGTCATTTGTTTAAATTGAGCAGTCATAATTGACGTTAACTATTTTAATGACTTTTCAAAGGTTTTGGCAATTTCATGTTAAATTGACTTCACTGATTTGTAATTTTTCTTCATTTGTAATTTTTCAACTGATGTTCAACTGATGGCTTCAGATTGTGCATTTGGTTGAGTTTTGAGGTAACTCGACTTTCAAACTCGATTGAGGTTTACACTCAATTTACAATTATCTGAATTGGGTTTGAAGTTGACGTCATTTTCAAACTAAATTGTGTTACTTCTATTAGTCCAGTCAAATTAAGGGATTTTTCTGGTACATTTTCCGAAAATGTTCAACTGTTGCAAATATTGTTTGTAGGGGTTTGCTAATGAACATTTTTGAAGTCTTCGTGGCTGGTAGGTGAAAATTTAAAAGAAGGTACCTTTTCTGTTTTTTCGATACTAATTTACAAATAACTCCTAATTTTTGTAGACCTATCGAAAAAATTACTATTTTAAAATATTACTATTAAATTATCTACAATAAAATATATTTTTTTTTTCGTAGCGCCCCTAGTTCATGAAATTATTGGTTCAGATTATTAGGATTGTGCCATAAAAATCATCAGATTTTTGTTGTGCAAGTGTGCACGAAGGTCGTTAATAGTTGTCGCGAGTGTCTCAGGTTTGTCCTTCAAGGACTCTGGTTCCACATAGTTGTGATATCCAACTCCCTTCATCCCCTCTAGGTGAGTGAATTTTATTTCTTTTCATTAAAAAGGAATGAAAGGGGTAGGATTCACTCACCTAAAGTGGGTGAAGGAAGTTGGACATCACAACTATATGTAACCAGACCTTGGAGGACAAACCTCATCCACTCGCGGACACTGTTGCCGACCTTTGAGTGCACTTGTAAAACATACTCGTATATCTAGTGATTTTCATGACACACCACAATGTCCCAACCGAACTGAAAAAAAAAGTAAATTTATTGTTTTTTGTATTAACATATAATATTGCACTAACACAACCTAGATTTGTGGATATCACAGCATCACAAAGGTGTTGGGTATATTTTGGAATGGCAAGCTGGTTTTCCTATAGAAAAGATTGTTCCCCGTCAATCGTAACCAAGCACAGTTCTGAAGAAAATCCGGTTCTGTCAGGATTCGAACCCGGGTCTCCCGCGTGCAAAGCCAGTGTGATACGCACTAGGGAGGCTCCCAACCGAACTATTTCATAAACCAGGTACTCCACGAGGGGAAAAAATAAATTGTTTTTTTTTTAGATAAATTAATTGTCGCGATATTTAAATGGAGTCATTTTTTTGGCAGGTCTTATAGATTAGAAAGTGTTAGTAAGAAGAAAAAAAATTACCTCCCCTTACAACTCCTGGTCATTTATAAACCAAGATATTTTTCAGTACGCTACAGGCCCTCTCCAACATTAAACATTTGGTGAGTCTTAGTTGGTTATGACGGTGGATTCGTAACCAGAAGTCTGTTGGTTCGAATCTAACCCTATCCTCTTTGACACAAAACTGGAAATAGAATCTTTAGAAGAGGGCGACTATTTTAAAATATATTCCAAATATATATATATATTACATTACCCATACAGAAAGCAAGGAGAAGCTACTGCATTATCTGTAAGGATTCTCAAGTATCAACAACTCATGGCGAGTTGTTGCAATCCTGCCCCATGGCTGTTAACCTATGATGATATTTTTTTTAAAAAAAATATTTGCAAAAATTAAAATCTTTGGGAAAATGTACGGGAAACACCCCTAATTTGACTGGACTAATAGAAGTAATACACAATTTAGATTGAAAATGACGTCAACTCTAAACCTAATTCAGATAATTGTAAATGAGTGCAAACCCTAATCGAGTTTGAAAGTCGAGTTACCTCAAAACTCAACCAAATGAACAATCTGAAGCCATCTCTCTTCTGTGAAATCAATTCAACATGAAATTGACATAACCTTTGAAAATTCATTAAAAGAGTTAACGTCAATTATAACTGCTCAATTTAAACAAATTTGACGTAAATTTTGAAATAAAATTTGGGCTTATTGAATGATGTGAGTAGGGGTGAAGTAATACATGATATGAATGAAGTTGATACCACCACAATCACAAATAAAATGAAGAAAAATTACAAATGAAGTTATTGACGACATAACACAAAGGCAACATAGAACAAATCAGTAGGAGTGAAGTAAGAAATGATATGAATGAAGTTGATACCACCACAATCACAAATAAAATGAACAGAAAAATTACAAATGAAGTTATTGACAATGAAACATAACACAAAGGCAACATAGAAAAAATCAGTAGGAGTGAAGTAAGAAATGATATGAATTAAGTTGATACCACCACAATCACAAATAAAATGTAGAGAAAAATTACAATTGAAGTTATTGACAATGAGACATAACACAAGGGCAACATAGAACAAATCAGTAGGAGTGAAGTAAGAAATGATATGAATTAAGTTGATACCACCACAATCACAAATAAAATGAACAGAAAAATTACAAATGAAGTTATTGACAATGAGACATAACACAAAAGCAACATAGAACAAGTCAGTAGGAGTGAAGTAAGAACAACGTCCCCGTGATGTTGGCTATTTTTCCGGCCCAAACCGGACTGGGTGAGGTCAATATGCGTAGCTTGTTTGCAAGTTTCCAGCGAATGGAGGGTAAAACGGCCGTCTCAAATGATCAACAGATGTTAAAGAAATGTTAAGCCAAATTAAAAAAAAAAAAAAAATACTCAAATTAATAAGGAAAAAATCCTGCCTCAGTTTGGGATTGAACCCACACTATTCTGTTTACCAGACGAGCACTTAACCACTATGTTACCAAAGCAGTCTTACTTGTAATACAAATGGACCATATTCACGTTGGTCCTAGATCCAATAATACAAGCAGTTTGTTTTCTCACCTCTTAATACTCATATTGCCGTTCAGAGAACATTACAGCAGCTGAACTCAATAAAACAAAAGGAAAATATCGATATTTCAAATAAAATTAAATTTCATAAGATTTTTTTTTTTTTTTGCATCAACAACAAATATTATTTAATTTAGAAATGGTATGTAGAATGTTTGCAGTCATTATAAAATATAAATTTGAATAAAAAATTGTGTATCAACTATAATTAATAAGGCGAGTCACGAGCTATCTCAAGTCTCTAGGTCTAGCCGTCGTGGAGCTACGTTGATTATCAGTCAGTCAGTATACCAACTGGGCTTTGCGTTTTATAAGTATAGATTGTATATTGTTGAGTCACAAGTGCTTTTAGTTGATACAAAATAGGGATGGGATTTTCGACTCTACTCACAAATATGAGTCGACTCTCGATCTCGACTCGCATCGAGTGACAATTTTCAAAAACGCATTATTTGATCAGAAAGACCAATTGACAAAAGGGGCATCTTTCAAATAAACGTCCCCAACTTCGGCGAAAACATTATAAAGACATCACAATCAATCGACACCAGAATAAAAAAACATTTTCCTTCAGTAAACAACAAACACCCGGAACAATATTTCTCCCTTTATTATCTTTATCAGTTAACAAAAAAAAGCTACTTGCGAGTCTTTGAAGAGTCGACTCATTTCAAAAAGATGATTCGACTCGTGAGTGAGTCGACTCGTGGATGACTAGCCCATCCCTAATACAAAACTTTTCTTTAATATATTTTTATATTACATAATGACCGCAAACATCTTCAAATTATATCGATATAATTTTTTAATTTTTCAATATATTACGATTCTTTAAATAGTTTTGAAGAATTCAATGAGTTTTTGATTGCAGCTAACCGATCTTGTAAATGTAGAATTTCTTTGTGGTAAGACTTTTTCACAATTTTTGTGGGTATCACAGCATTACTAAGAGCCTCCTGCACTAATACTACTATATACCCTTTGTTGGTCGGGCCACGAACTTTTAGAACCACCCTCGTATATATTTTTTTTCACACTTGTAAGTTTCATAGAGACATCGCGTCCAACCAACATCTGGGCCTCCCCATTGGCCACTGGGGTTTGATTTTTTACCATAATAAGTTTCATTCTGTCTTTTCCATGGACTCTGGTTTTTGAAATATATATATATCTTTATTTGTATTAGTTAGCTTTAATGGGGTTCTCGCGTTTAAAAGTTCTACGAATCCCGTTCAATCCGTCGGATACAGGTTGAAAAATCCCAATTGGCCATCGAGTTTTGAATGTTTTTACAGTTGTAATTTTTAGTAAAGGGGTACCTAGTGTACCTACACTTTTGCAATACTCGTTTCTTCATTAAGTTCCTAGGTAATAGGTACCTACTTGTACTTTCCTAAATTAGATTTTACTACATACTTTGAAGAGTTAGGGGCCCCGTCAAAATTATATGTTTTTTCAATTGTCAACCCAGAAATGTCGAAATATCTAGTGTAAGTTGTCAAAGCGCGGGGCCCGTAGCACGTGCTGCAAGTGCTACTATTCTTAATCCGGTCCTGGACTGCCCCTCGTTCAAAATATCTAGTGAGCTTTGGGCAACTAGTATTGGAACCTCTCCATGGGCCAATGGGGTCAACTAGTATTGGAACCTCTCCATGGGCCACTGGGGTCAACTAGTATAAGAACCTCTCCACAGGCCAATGGGGTCAACTAGTGTTGGAACCTCTCCATGGGCCATTGGGGGTTTGTTCTCTTTATACTTTTGTTCTTTGTAATTAATTGTAATTTTTGTACAAAGGGCTTTGTCCCGTCAAAAAATAAATATACTATGCATTACTATAGTAATGCATATACAATGCATAACAAATAAAATTTGTTGTTTTTTCAGCCACTCTTTCCAGCCTATAACGTGGAGAAAATCCCATGTTAATTAACATGGGATTTTCTTTTTATTGCCAAGAATTTTTCCCCGTCTTCCTTTACTTCACCCTTTTCAGCCTATAGCTTGGATACGTACATTGATACTGTATATACAAATATACAGTGTTAACTTTCTAACCGTATCATAGAGGAATTAACATGGGATTTTCTTTTTATTGCCAAGAATTTTTCCCAGTCTTCTTTTACTTCACCCTTTCCTCAATTCTATTTGGGGGTGGCGCTGCTTTCCTTATTTCTACCATGACAGTTACCTTTTGTTCTGTGTGGACTCTGCAAATCTAGAACATAATAAATTATTTTTAAAAAACACTACTGTCATTTATGACGAGGATTCACTTACTTTACCAAGTGAAAAAGTTGAGACTAAAATTAAAAACAAAAATTTTTCCCTCGAAGAACTAAATAGATTTCATTGATTACACTTGAATCGGACACCTTTATGTGATAATAAATACTTAAACAAACTATTCTAGTATGCCCAGACTAAATACTTTTCGAAGTAAAATATTGATCACATTGATTACACTTAAGTCGGACACCTTTATGTGAAAATAATTGTATAGACAAACTATGTTTTGTAGCAAAATAGTTATCACATTAATTACACTTAAATCTTTTATCTTTATATGTTAGCATATGTCTAGACAAACTACATTTTTTAGTAAAAGATTTATCACATTGATTACACTTGAGATAAACACATTCTAGTATGCCTAGACAAATTACTTTTTGAAGTAAAATATTTATCACATTGACTACAGTTAAAACGAACACCTTTATGTGATAATAAATGAATAGACAAACCATCTTTTCTTGCAAAATATTTATCACATTGATTACACTTAAATCTTTTATCTTTATGTGTTAGCATATGTCTAGACAAACTACATTTTTCAGTAAAAGATTTATCACATTGATTACATTTGAATCTGATATGGTTATGTGAGAACATATGTCTAGCTAAACTACATTTTGCAGAAAAAGATTTATCACATTGATTACACTTGAATTTTTCATTATTGGATGAGCTACGTCTGGTCAAATCTTCAATTTTATCAGAAAAGTCAGTATCACATTTGTTTATCATAATTTCATAGCCTGCATTAGAACTGTTACCGTTTAAAATTTCATTTGGTACGTCGATTTTTTTCTTTTTTGTAATAAAATACGATTGTAACTTCTGGGACATTTCTCTATCAGGTTCAGTCTTTATATTGCCAAAAATCGAATGTCCGGGTAATTCCATTAATGTCTGAAAAGGTTCTAAGTTAGATGGGAAAAGTGTTTGAGCATAGTTGAACGCAGGTTGGTCAAATTTTCAGGCTCTGTTTTGATGGTGTCGTCCATCATATCCTCCATGATCGAACCTATCTGTAAAGTATAAAGTGTATGTGTCAAATTTACTGGAAAAATAAATTAAGTTTGTAGTTTAAACTAGTAGACTCCAACTACTTTGCAGACTGTGTAGTGTTAAAATGTAAATCTTTTTCATCGTCAGAAGGATGAAAGTTTAACCTCCATCATTCGACTCGACTAACTGATGATGAATCGAATGGTTCGAAACTAGTTTCTTTATAAATAATTGTAAACAGTTCTTTTTTAATCTGTTTTAAAAGTAAATATTAAAATGTTGTCAAGATTATTCACCTTTAACCCGGAGGTTACAGGTTCGTAATCCCAGAGCGGAAATTATGTCAACAATTTTTTCGGGTAAAGTTTTTTTTATTCTTATTATTATTATTAAGGCAGATAAAATACTATATCTTCACTTGAAGATAAAATTATAATTATTTTCAGCCTCAGTTGGTAAGAATGACTTCCAAGCGAAGACAACAAATTTAGTAATAACATGGGGAAGTGCATTGTGACAAAGCATTAGATTTACCACAAATAAATTCCTTATTTAAAAATTATTTTTATTGTTAAAAATGCGTGGTTAGCTTACTTTTATTCGGCTATGCCTCGATGATTTAAAGACCAATCTCAATAAAACTATGAAACAGTCAAAACACCATGGACAACCAATGTGATTACTTACCACACTGTATTTACTCACTACTATTAGATCTAAACCGAACGTACAAGACTAAATTAATTTTCTATTTTACATGAGTCTGTAGGACTACAACGTAGAACGACATTACTTAAATATTTTAAGGCAGGAGAAGAGAAATTACTCCAGAAAACGACGGACCAGTAATCTGTATATTTACCAAAAGTTGATTTATGATGGTCTCAGTTTACAATATAAAAATTACTAAAACTTACGTAATTTTATTAAATATCAATTCTGAAGAATGTATTACTTCTATTGAAACATATAACACTATTGATCTTTGGAGAAAATCGATGGAAAATATTATTGAATAATCAAAGGAAAATTCGTGATTATGTCATTATTTTATCTTTATTTATGTTTACATTTGATTATTTTTGTTTACTTTAATTTTGATAAAAATCAGCTGTTATAGGGGTCTGAAACCGGGGAGGAGTGTGGCAAAAAAAAACTTTTTCAGCAAACAATTTTTTTTTTTAGTTAAATTGGGATACTATGTCAAGTAAAATCATATTAAGACAGATAAAATACTATATCTTCACTTGACTGTAAAATCTAAGGTTAAAATTCCCTTCTTCAAAAGAAGAAACTCAAATTTTTCCCATAATTTACCGATTGGTAAACAACTAATTTGGTTAAATTGGAATACTATGTCAAGTAAAACCATATTAAGGCAGATAAAATACTATAAAATAAAATACTATTTTTACAGTCAAGTGAAGATATAGTATTTTATCTGCCTTAATAATTTTTTTTTTTTTTTAAAAAAAAAAACTCCCTTTTTCATTGGGTGTCATGGGGGTCCATATTGGACGGTTATACATACACAATAGAGGCATGGCCGTAGAAACGTTTCCTAACCTCTCTAATTGGGTTAAAAAAAAATCAAAGGGTTGCCAGATACTTCTCCCCGGTTCTAGAACCTTAATATGATTTGCAATCATGAAAAATATTTGCGAAAAATTTTAGGGATTTTTCGTTTTGGCAACAATGTAAAAACAGATGATTGTGGAATTCAAATTAGGAATGGGAAATTACAATCAGATGAGAGATGAAATGAAATAAAGGAATAGAAGATTATTAATAGTCATACTTGAAAAAGAAAGTGGGATAATTGATAATGTCACAGGAACTAATATTTAATTGCTATAAGGTACGTAACTAAACATTATTTAACACCAAGAGATAACAAAATAAAAAGATGTTGCTTACATAGGTACCTTAAGTTGCTAAATCACAGCATATCAATCTATTAACTAGGTACCATGTTTTTACATCATATTTGTGTTACCATTCTTATGTAAAATCCATACTAATATTTGAGAATATAAATTTGATAATAGATTCACTTGTGTTTTTTTGTTTGTTTTTTTATTTAAAAATTATTATTTTTTAACACTTATGATGAACATTGGATGGAAGATGGCAGAAACTAATGTTTAGATATAATATCTTTAGTAATCATATCTCTTGACCTGGTTTTGTAGATAGGATTAGCATTAAAATTCCCAACTTAACTTTAAGACCCAATGCTGGTTTCTTATATTATATAATTCTTTACCTATTGAATGAACTTTTATAATTGTTAAGAAATGGTAAAAATAGAGATAGAAAATAGGAAGAAGATAGTTTTAGAAGGAGGTAAATAATATAAAATAAAATAATGTTCATTCAAAGGGAGGTGTTAATTTCGGACGAATTCTCTTCCACTCAACCCTTTCTTCTTTACATCCAAGAAATATCTCTTGTACTGGTTTTGTAGATAGGATTAGCATTAAAATTCTCAACTTAACTTTAAGACACAGACCCAATGCTGTCTGTGTCTTAAAGTTAAGTTAAAAATTAATATTTTTTAACACTTATGATGAACATTGGATGGAAGATGGCAGAAACTAATGTTTTGATATTTATTTATTTATTTATTACATACTCAGCAAATCGTAGTATTAGTATCCCAACACTACATGCCATACATGGAAAAATATATAAAAAAATTAAAGCATTTTTAGGAAATTATATTTCTTAAGGAATTTCAAAAGATCTTCTATGATGACTGGATTATCACAAAGAATTTCTTTTAAGGATTTGCCATAAAAATAACTTGGGCGGAAGCGCATCTTCCGACATGAGACAATTATATGTTCAATCGATATCGTAACATGACATACATCACAGATTGGATTGTCTTCCTGTCTAAATAAGTGGGAGTGGGTGAATTTGGTGTGACCAATCCTCATTCTCGTCAGGCATACTTCTTCCATTCTCGACTGACGGAATGAGGACAGCCATGGGAAGACAGTCGATTTTATACTTCTCAACTTATTCTCCCTAGGGTTTGTGTTGAGCCATTTTGAGTTCCATTCATTGAAGAGATGAGTTTTTATTAAAATTTTTAATTCTTCGTGGAATAATTTCTGGTGAGAAGCATGTTCAGCCAAAGCAGATTTTGCCTCTTGGTTAATGTTTTGATATAATATCTTAAAGTTAAGTTAAGAATTAATTTCCAGTTCTTCTTTATATCCAGAAATGATTGTTCTCCAGCCAGTATAATTTCATCTCAATTACTCTACAATTTGTTAAACTCTCAGCTTGATTTGGCTGCTAAGAAAAATGATTTCAAATGTCAATGTAAATTAGCATTGGGGTTGTAAAATTTATAAACCATTTTATTTTTTATGAAAATGTTGTACTGTTCATGTAGCTGTAATCAAAAAGTCGTCTGGAAGTGGCAAAAAAAGTTGATCTTCATACCTACAAACTCTGTTGCGTGTTAATATAGTCGGTAGCTTTGCTTATCTTGATGTGCGCGCGTCTACCGACTCGCTTGATTTATAATTTAAGTTTGAACTTTTATTATTATTAAAAAAAAAAAAAAAAAAAAAAAAAAAAAAAAAAAAAGAANAAAAAAAAAAAAAAAAAAAACATGTTATTCAAAGCTTCTAACTTAACCAATATTTTGTTTTGTAATTTCAGATGATCAGTTGATGTTAAAAGAACATTTTGAATAAATAGTTTAAGAGAGAGAGAGACGAAAGAAAATGTCTGACTCTTCGGCTCGTCGAACTCAAAAACGACGTCTAGAAATATTTGATCAGAAAAGAATAGAACAAGATCAAGAGAAGAAAAAATCAAAGAAACAAAAAAATAATGTATCGAAATCTTCATCGTCGGATGATTCCGATGGTGATCGGCCAACTTCGCCAACACATCGATGTCCTATTTGTCTATTAAGGTTGTCAGATCGAAGTTATACAAACACTTGTCTTCATGAATTTTGTTTTGAATGTATTAAACAATGGTCTAAGGTAAATATTCATTATAGTAAGGCTAATAACGAATAGAGCAGAAAGTGTAGAAACTCATGCAGTTACATGTGGGCAGCAGCTACGAGTACATCACACTTAGGTCAGATTAAGACTATGTACGTACACCAACCAACGATATAATTATAACACATGTTTTCATGAATTTTGTTTTGAATGTATTAAACAATGGTCTAATGTAAATATTCATTAAATAGAAAGGCTAATAACTAGACATCGGATTATATGCACTATAAAAAGGCAAAAATATGCATCATCAAATGGCCATAATATGCAACATTAGGTATATGCATAATCAAATTCACTAAAAGGGAGTTTTTCGTTTTTTATCTATTGTTAGCTCCTAAATTAAGTTTAATTGAAGTAAATTAAGAAAATAAATAGGTACATTGTGAATTTGACTAATTTTTATTCATTTTTAGAAAATATTATTTAAAAATTCCTAGTTTTTTTTTAAAAAAAAAATTAAAATATTTGCATTGTTCTCATTGAAATGTAATACCATGATTTTGGACAGATTTTAAATTATAAATATAGGTATGTCCCCTATCATCTAAATTTTCTTAACTGGGGCCATTTTAAAAAAGAAATATACGCGTAAAATAAAATTGAATGAACTACCCCGCACAATAAGTAGAAAATACTGACTGAGTAAAACAGAATTATCAAGAATTAAAAGAGACCCCGAATTTACCTGCGGTTCAAACTTGAGGCTGCATAATGAAAACTATACCTGCGTGAGTGGCCTTTTGTTACTTATATTGTCCCTCAGTTGATCCTTCAGCACCAAATTTCCAAAAACCCTCAAAATTGGGGGTATTTATTTGATACACATGTTATATATTTTCCAAACTAATGAACCGATATGGACGTATGAGGTGTCATTTCAATCACCAAATCAAGCAGAGTTACATAATTAGTACCAAAAATATACAGGGTGTAATTTATCTCATACAGGGTGTTATACCAGACAAATTGTTAACAAGTTTATATTTTTCTTTAGTTAGGATTTCCTCGCATGCTACATAATGAAATATTATTTTAACATTCAATTATTTATACCGGGTGTAACACATTAATTAATGATAGTTGATGATAGATTGAATTTCATTAATTTTGACTAAAAAATGTCTTTAGAGAACCTGAAAGTTCAGACCAGAAAATGCTTAGCAGAGCGCTAATTGTATGGAATTGGTTCCGTGGTTAGGCGCCGTCATAGGAATCTGAGGTATATTTTGGACTTTACTGATAACTTGATGTGTATTATTGAAATAATGTGTATATTACATTAAACCCATTTTTGTGTTACATTTTCAGATTAAACATGAGTGTCCTCTATGCAAGCAACTATTCCAACATATCATTCACAATATCAGAGCTATGGACGATTACGATGAACATCATTTGGGTCCACTCCAAGATGCGGTCCCACCAGAAGGTGGATCTCTTGAGTCCGGGGTCTACTTTGATGATGTTCTTAATGATTTGCAATCCCTTCGACATCGGATTATGATCTCTCACAGTAATCCAGGTGTGGCTATTACAGTTGAAAATATTGCTCGATCTGTACCACACCGTTGGTCATTCATTGAACAAAGGAATAGGTATGTAAAAAAAAAAAAAAACTCTGCCTATGTGACATATGGGTTTGTTATTTTACTGGCTAAAAAAAGATTGCCCTCCCCCCCAAAAAAAAGAGAGAAAAAAATGCAAAAAAAATATTTTTTCGACATGTTATCTGTTTTATTATCTTACTTTTATTATCGTTGACATTTGAAACCATTTATAGGAAAATTTGAATTTTAGTGTTTTTTGAGTCTAGTCTAATGATTTTAAAAATATTTGAGTGGAGATCCTGAATAGAATGTGCCACGAGTTTCCACTGTTACCGATGTTTCACTAAATCTGGCGATTTTTACTCTGATCTAGTGATTTCAAGTTCAAATCCAGTGATTTTCTTTTACATTTTAATTGGTCTGTTTGTTTTCAGCGGTCCAGCATCATCCAGGTGGTTGCGCCCAATCGGCACAATGAATTCTTTAAGAAATTTAAGCACCCATTTCATAGAGATGAGTCTACCGAGTGCCCGTGACAATGTGAGCAGATCTAGATCAAACTATCCTGCCTCTGATCGACGATCAATTTATTTAAGAAACTTATGGGCTCGTCCATGTCCGGGAGCTTTCGGATCTGTTCGCATATCGACACCAAGATATTATAGGTAACTAACTGTCTAGCTGTTTGCCCGTGCTTCGCTACGGTTAAAAAATTAAAAAACAATTTCGAGATCAAAGTTTAGATTTTTGGTGGAACCGACCCGGAGAGTAAGCATTGCTCCTTTTTAGAAAATTCAATATTTTACCCAAGAATATTACTTTTTGTACTGCGGAACAACTTTGTATCGAATTTGATCTTTCTCGCTCATCCCGAAGTGGTACTTCTAAATTCCAATATTTCGGTGGTGAAAATCGGGCAGAAACGGAAAATTTTCAATTTTTATATTTTTTGAGGGTCGGACATACTATTTAGGGGGCTTCCATTCTTGGTAATTTTTCGTTATCTCCTTTAGTTTGTCCAGAAAAAATGTGCAAAGAAACCCGCTAAAAAGCGTCATTTTTGGCGGTAACTTGCTCCCACTTGAACTTTCGATTTTTTCCTTTCGTCCATGTACGGGAGCTTTCAGATCTGTTCGCATATGGACACCAAGATATTATAGGTAACCAAATACGCACCTACATACTAAAAGATCTGTGTGCTAAATTTCAAGTCTAGGTTTAGCCATCATGGAGCTACGTTGATTATTTATCAGTTAGTCAGTCAGTATAACAACTGGGCTTTGCGTTTTATAAGTATAGATAGATTGTCTGAGTATTTTTTTTTATTATTTATTAACGACACCCACTTTGTAAAACCCCGCTGGACCTTGCTTAAATTTAGTGATCTATCGGGAATTGGTGTATTCGCCGAGCCATAGACACTGCCAAATTTATATATGTAAATGAGGATCTTAGTAATGCTGTGATACCCACATCCTACATTTACTTTTTTTTAATTTAAGTTGTTTATGTTTACAGAGATAATGAAGCTTGTACTCATCGATTGGTCCCGTGGCTGAATAGAGAAGTTCGATGTTTAGTTGATTTATCAAGTACGAGTCGGGAAAGACTGGCCAGTCTGTCAATGACCAGGGACGAGTATGTGGAAATGATCATTCAAAGCTTCAGAAGATACTTATTTCTTTATGCGGTAAGTAACCAAAGCTATTTTTTTACTTTCCTTATCCTATAAAAAGAAAAGTGTTGTAATGGGCTGAAATTTTTGATGTCGAGTTTTCAATGCCAAATCTCGAGTTTCAGCCATTGGTCCGTGTGTGTGTCTGTCTGTGTGTGAACAAGATATCTTAAGAACGGCAAGTGATAAGAGACTTTGGTATGTATGTCAGTTTTATGCCATGAACGGCAAAATAAGCTTTTGGTAGAAATCGAATATACCGTTGGCGGTTTTATGCCGCTTTTTAGCGGTTTTAGCATAGCCTGCTTAAAATGAGAACGGTACTTTCCTAATAGCTAGAACTTTAAACTTGGTGCCTATTCATATCAATTTCATACACAAAATTGAAAAATACAACTTAGGTTGAAGTGTAATATATTGTTGGTCGCTAATTAAAGGTTGAAGGCCGCTTTTTGGCTGTTCTACCTAAAACCAGAATGGAAAGAGCTAGAACTTGAAATTTGGTGCCTATTCATACTAATTTCTTACAAGAAATTGAAAAATACAACTTAGGTTGAAGTGTAATATATTGTTGCTCGCTAATTAAAGGTTGAAGGCCGCTTTTTGGCAGTTCTGCCTAAAATCAGAATGGAAAGAGCTAGAACTGGAAATTTGGTGCCTATTCATACTAATTTCTTACAAGAAACTGAAGAATACAACTTAGGTTGTAGTGTAATATATTTTTGGCCGCTAATTAGCGGTTGAAGGCCGCTTTTTGGCGGTTCTGCCTAAAACCAGAATGGAAAGAGCTAGAACTTGAAATTTGGTGCCTATTCATACCAATTGCATACAAGAAATTGAAGAATACAACTTAGGTTGTAGTGTAATATATTGTTGGCCGCTAATTAGCGGCTGAAGGTCGCTTTTTGGCGGTTCTGCCTAAAACCAGAATGGAAAGTGCTAGAACTTGAAATTTGGTGCCTATTCATACCAATTTCATACAAGAAATTAAAGAATACAACTTAGGTTGTATTGTAATATATTGTTGGCCGCTTTTTGGCGGTTCTCCCTAAAACCAGAATGGAAAGAGCTAGAACTTCAAATTGGGTGCCTATTCATATCAATTTCATATAAGAAATTGACAAATACAACTTAGGATGAAGTGTAATATATAATTGTATTTCCGCTCTGGGGACTTCAAACGTGTTTTCGCATTGAAAACTCGACATCGAAAATTTCAGCCCATTACAATACTTTTTTTTTTTTTTTATAGATAAAGGAAAGTCGTGTGATGTTCACACCAGATTTTTTTGCTTAACGTCTGTTTTTGTGTTTTTTGTTGAGTCGGTATCTCCTCAACACGTGGGCTGCATCTATGAGGTCGCCGGTTAGGCTAATGTAAAAAATATACCATTGAAAAACATTTAAGTAAACAATGTAAAAAACACATTAGCGTTTTCAATGACGTAGCATTCAACAACACATTAGCGTTTTTAATGAGATAGCATTAAGCAGCACATTAGCGTTTTTAATGAGATAGCATTCAGCAACACATTAGCGTTTTTAATGAGATAGCATTCAGCAACACATTAGCGTTTTCAATGAGATAGCATTCAGCAACACATTAGCGTTTTTGATGAGATAGCATTCAGCAACACATTAGCGTTTTTAATGAGATAGCATTCAGCAACACCCATACCCATTTATAATGTAAAGTGGAGGGGTCGTGGGTGGCTTTCATTTAAAGAAAAGGGGGCGCGGTACCAAAAAGTTTGGGAACCCCTGGTCTAAAACAAAGGGTTCACTTGTAAAATCACAAAAGTGAAACATAGAAAATTTTTGACCCCTATATTATGCAGCTCAGGGAACCTATAGTTTCAATATTTGCACTCATTTCAGGGACACCCTGTATACAACTAAAGCGATTCATTTATGTTTTTCTCTTACAGATTCGTCATCCACGACTCGTACATTTGGCTGAAGACTATTTTGGTTCAGAACATGGCCGTCATTTTATTTGTTTATCTTTTTATTTTTCTTTTTACAGATTCGTCATCCACGACTTTTACATTTGGCTGAAGAATATTTTGGTTCAGAATATGGCCGTCATTTTATTTGTTTATCTTTTTCTCTTTCTTTTTACAGATTCGTCATCCACGACTTGTACATTTGGCTGAAGAATATTTTGGTTCAGAATATGGCCGTCATTTTATTTGTTTATCTTTTTCTCTTTCTTT
>CM022876.1:1591974-1639595 GCA_012654025.1 Pachypsylla venusta | reverse complement strand
CATAGAGATGTTACCCAAAAGATGTAAATAATGTATTGAATGAAGAGATCAGGTCGACTGTTTTAGAGTCTTTTGACTGTAAGGATACTAACTACTTATTGACGCACATAAAGATGTTACCCAAAATATGTAAATAATGTATTTAATGAAAAGTAAGTGAATCTTCGTCATAAATAACGAAACTTAAGTCGGAAGTGAAAAGTAAGTGAATCCTCGTCATAAATAACGAAACTTGAATTGGAAGTGAAAAGTAACTGAATCTTCGTCATAAATAACGAAACTTGAGTCGGAAGTGAAAAGTAAGTGAATCCTCGTCATAAATAACGAAACTTGAATTGGAAGTGAAAAGTAACTGAATCTTCGTCATAAATAACGAAACTTGAGTCGGAAGTGAAAAGTAAGTGAATCCTCGTCATAAATAACGAAACTTGAATTGGAAGTGAAAAGTAACTGAATCTTCGTCATAAATAACGAAACTTGAGTCGGAAGTGAAAAGTAAGTGAATCCTCGTCATAAATAACGAAACTTGAGTTGAAAGTGAATCCTCGTCATAAATAACGAAACTTGAGTCGGAAGTGAAAAGTAAGTGAAACCTCGTCATAAATAACGAAACTTGAGTCGAAAGTGAATCTACATAAATAACGGTAGTGTTGTTTAAATCGGGCTCCCCTTATTCGTAATTTTAGTTGACTCAGAGAACGGCAAATGACCATTTTTGGTTTTGCCGTTCTTTGGAGGTGTTCAATGTGTTGTTACAATTACAACACTTCTAATAATATTTTTCTAATTTTCAGTTTGTTGGTGAATGGAATTCCCCAGAAGCGAGAAGAATGTCGAGCAGACGAAGCCGATCATCCAACGCCGCTGCCGTCAGCAACAATGACACAATCGTCCTCAATGATACTATGGGAGATGAAGCTGTTGATCTTCGGCTTACACCTTCCCGAAGGCCTGTTGATGTTGTAGAACTATCAAGTTCATCTGGTGGTAAGTTATTTTTATGATGTAGTTGATCTTCGGCTTACACCTTCCAGATTCCTACAAATTCCTTTGATTTTTTTTCCATTTTACCGCCAATATTTGGCATCGGATCGCTATCTACATTTGATTCCATAGCTACTCATTGTTCTCACGAGGCTGAGTGGGCCCCGAAAACTTCCAAATCACAGTGAGAAACTTTTGCTCCCGCCAGGATTCGGAGTCTCCCGTGTGCAAGACTAGTGCTGTGACCACTAAGCCATGGGCTGAGCTGGCAACCGTCAAAAAAAGTAATCCAAATATTTTCATAATTTTACCTTGTAATATCATTAGACAGTGTAAGAAATGTAAAAAAAACTTTGTCAGAACTAAAATACATTAACCCTTTGTTGTTCGGGCCACGAACTTTTTGAAATCTTCCTCGTAGATCCAACCATCGCATCGTGAGGACATTCCTGACTTCACCTTGTTCATTTAATGTCTCTTTACTATTCACAGATGACAATATTGGTGCTTATTCAAATGTTCCGTCCACGTCTTCATCGTACAGCAATCATCATACATTTAAAATTCCAAGTTCATCCATACAAGAATTATCAGACACATCTGATGATGAATATTTACCACCTCCATCTGCTGCTATACCTCGATCATCAAGAACTAGTAGATCTCATAAGAAAAAGAAACCAGAAGGACTTACAAATCATTTGAATAACAGAAGTCGACGAAATCGTGCTACTTCCAATGATGTCATACAGTTGTTAGATACATCTAGTGACGAAGACAATAGACCTTTAAGTGAACGAATTAATCATGAGAATGGTTGCTCTGGTTCTACTTTTAGAAGTAATCAAACAAATGTGGAAATCAATAAAAAACAACGTCATACAAGAAGAAATCGATCGAAATCAAAAAGAGAAACTCGAGAAAATGAAGAAACTCAAGAGATTGCTGATGAACAAGAATCATTGTTTCATACAAGAAGAAATCGATCGAAATCAAAAAGGGAAACTCAAGAAATTGCTGATCAACAAGAATCATTGTTTCATACAAGAAGAAATCGATCGAAATCAAAAAGGGAAACTCAAGAAAATGAAGAAACTCAAGAAATTGCTGGTGAACAAGAATCATTGTTTCATACAAGAAGAAATCGATCGAAATCAAGAAGAGAAACTCAAGAAAATGAAGAAACTCAAGAAATTGCTGATGAACAAGAATCATTGTTTCATACAAGAAGAAATCGATCGAAATCAAGAAGAGAAACTCGAGAAAATGAAGAAACTCAAGAAATTGCTGATGAACAAGAATCATTGTTTCATACAAGAAGAAATGGATCGAAATCAAGAAGAGAAACTCAAGAAAATGAAGAAACTCAAGAAATTGCTGATGAACAAGAATCATTGTTTCATACAAGAAGAAATCGATCGAAATCAAAAAGGGAAACTCAAGAAAATGAAGACACTCAAGAAATTGCTGATGAACACGAATCATTGTTTGCACAAAGTTTTTTTGGATTTCCTAGATATTATTGTACAGATAATGATAGCGATAGTAGTAGTAGTCATGAATGGTCGAATAAAAATCGAAAAAGAAAGAAAAGAAATCGACGATCTAAAGAGCAAGAAGGTAATGAAGTGAAAAGGAAGAAAAAAAGTAAAGTAAAAGAGAGTACGGAAAGAAATAATGATTTTGTAAGTGACGATGATGATATTGTTGGTGATGGATGTAGTAGTAATAATAGGAGATCTAGAGAAGAAGGAAATGGAAAGAGAAAGAAAAAAAGAAGTCGACAACAAAAAGAGTGTATGAATAAAAATAGTGAATTTGTAAGTGAAAATGATGAATGGAGTAATGAAAAGGAAAGAAAAGATCGTACAAATAGTAAGAGAAAAGCTAATATGGAAGAAGAAAAGAGTGAAAGAAGTAATTTTGAAGATAATGGCGTTGATGATGAAGAAGGAATCAATTTTTTGAAGAAATCTAGTAATAATAAGGTACGAAAAGATCGTACAAATAGCAAAAGAAAGAAGAATATGATGAAAGAAAATAGTGAAGGAAGAAGTGATGATGATTTGAGTTGTACGGGTAAAAGAATTAGAAATAAAAAACATAAGGGAAATAAGAAAACTGTTCATATAGATGAAAATAGTGATGTCAATGTTAGTTTTGATTACGAAGATGAGTATTGTATGGAAAAAAGAAAGAAAAAAGAGAAATTTCGTAAGGAGGGAAGTTCGGATAGTGATGAAGATGTGAATAGTACGGAAATAAGAGATAGAAGTAAAAAATGTAAGGAAAAAAAGAAAATTCTTAGGAACAAAGGTAATGTCGGAAGTTGTAATGTTAGAAACGATGAGTTGGGTAAAAAATTTAAAGAAGATAGTGATTCTGATTGGGTGTCAAAAAAAGGCCCATTTACCAGCGGCTATAATAACGGCCCGTCCACTAGTGGCTACAATAACAGACCGTCCACTAGTGGCTACAATAACGGTGCGTCTACTAGTGGTTACAATAACGGTGCGTCTACTAGTGGTTACAATAACTGCCCGTCTACTAGTGGCTACAATCACGGCCCGTCTACTAGTGGCTACAATCACGGCCCGTCTACTAGTGGCCACAATCACGGACCGTCTACTAGTGAGTATAATAACAGCCCATCCATTAGTGGCTACAATAACGGTGCGTCTACTGGTGACTACTATGACAATCTACAAGCTACAGATCTAATCGACAATGACAAAGTGGTGAAAGAAAAAGGGTTTATCAAGTTGAAGTGGAAAGCTCTTAATGATGATGATGATAGGAACGATTCAATTCACGAACTACCCAAACAGAATTCAAAGAAAAAGAGTAGACTAATTGATTCGTCAGAAAGTGATGATGAAAATAATGTATTGAATATGAAAAAAGAATCGACAAACAATTCAAATAGTTTGAATGATTTACAAAAAAATGATCCAGCAGATGATAAAGATGATTCAATTCACGAATTATCCAAACAAAAGAAACAGAAATGGAGAATCTTCTTTGATTCATCTGAAAGTGAAAATGAAAATAATTTGTTCAATAAAAAACAGGACAAGAACAATATGGATATATTGAAATCATTGAATGATTTGTTATCGTCTAGAAATATAAATGAGAACAGTTCAGGAATAAAAAATGAGAAAAAGAAAATATCAACAGAAAAAACAATTGAAGGAATCAATAATAATGGAAACAAGAGTAAAGAGTCGTTTTCTTTTTTGGATAAAACTAAAGAGATTGGAAAGGAGGAAAGTAGTGAAAACATAGGAAATAATCAAAATTATGGATTAGTCATGAACAAGAATTGTAAAAGTAATGATCAAGAACTACCTGTACCAATAAATGAACAAATAACTAATGGCAAAGATTCTAATGTTATTGTAAATGATCTTGATAGTGTTCCAACTACTGGCGACTCTTCCAATAGTAATGAGACTAATATTAATATATGTAAAACATCTCTTGTAACAACAATTAATGATATTGAAAATAATCAAAATAAAGAATGTAAACATAAAAATAGATTAATGAATTGTTGGTTTGGTCAAAATAGTATTTATAATAATGATACTAGCGAAGATGTTTGTAGAAATGAAAATGGAGATAATGAAATAAGTGAATTAATATATAATAAAGTAACTACTTCTGGTACAAGTGAAGATGATGATAATAAAGGAATGGATGGAAATATGTATGAAAGATTAAATAAAATGAGAGATGAAAGAATTGAACGAGATAAAAGTCAGAGAAATTTTATAGAAGAATGTAGAAATGATTCAAGTGATGATGAAAATGATTTTCCAATATTTGTATCAAAAACTAATGAGAAAGATTCTGATCAGGGTGAGGATATCGATTCTAAAAGTGTTGAAGATATGAAAACTAAAAATACTACCAACAACAGAACTACTTCTACTACTAATATTAACAATAACAACGATACAACTACTGAAAGATTAGTTAATGATATTGATAATATTTTCAAGATTAACGCCAACAGCATCAGCAACAACTCTTCCAATACTAAAAACAACGCTACAACTATTGAAAGATTTTTAAATAATTATGATGATAGCAGTAGCACTACCAGAAACCAATCCGTATATGATAATGTCTACGGGAATTCAAACAATTTACCTGGTACATCGACTCAAATAATAAATCTTGTTGATTCTTATGTATTTAATAGAAATCGATTTGAAATGCAAAAACAGTCTTCAATAATAAATTTAGAAGAAAATACAAATGATGTTGTGGTTCCAAGTGAAGATAGTGATATTGAAGAAATTCCAGTTGAGAAGAAAATCGTAGATGTTGTTCATATAGATGATGATTCAAGTGAAACATGTGATGATGATATAGAAATACTTAATGAACAATTAATATATGAAATGAAAAAACATGATAAACAAAAAATTGATCAAACAAATGACGATTCTTGTTCAATAATTGTAGATGATTTGAGTTTGAATCAAAAATCAAATGCTAATGATCATAGGAAACATGATAGAATGATTAGCCATCATCAACAATCAACACAAGAATATAATAACGATGGGGAAAATGATAGACAAGAAACTAATGATGATGAACGAAATAAAAAACAAAAACAAATTGTTGTGGAGAATGAAAATAAAATTCAAGAAGAAAGTGAAGAAACTGACCCTGATAATGTAAATGAGACTTGTGATGAATTTTATGATCGATTTTGTATAGAAGTAGATGGAATTAGTGGTCAGGAACAAATCAATAATCAAAAAGTAATAAATGAACAAAAGAAAGATGATTCTAATATTGATAGCTTTGAAAATGATGGGAATAATATTGCTGGTGTCACAAATGACACTATTGAAATTCCAAAAGATCGTAAAGAATATGAAATAAATCAAAGGAATTATTTTGAAAATAATAAGTTGAATAATGTATCAAATAATGAATATATAAATAATCCATGTGATGCTAGTACAAGTAGTGGATATGATAGTCGTCAGGAAAACAGAAGTCCTCAGAAGATCATATTAAATTCTTTATCAAAAAATGGGAAAAAATTTCTACTTGAAGAAATAGATTCTGATTGTATTAGTACAATTGTTTCCAATGATAATAACGAATGTTTAAAACTATCAAATAGAAATAATCCATTTCAAGCTAGTGCAAGTAGTATTTATTATCCTGAAAATAGAAATCTAGAAAGGAACAACAACATCACATTAAGCGTTGCATCAAAGAATAAGAAAAAAACTGAATTACAAAATATAGATTCTAAAAATAAATCTGATGAAATTTGTATTATACATGAAAATTTTACTGGAAGTAGTAATAATAATGATATTACAAAAACCATTACTCATTCTCAAAATGAAATTAGAAAAATAGTACAAGAAAAAAATAAAATTCCAACAAATTGTGATAATGATGCAGTAATTATTGATGTGGAAAATGTGAATGATATTTCAGACAGTGAAGATATATTAATTATAGATAGTACATCTAACACTAACAGAAGCAACAAAAACAACACTAATGATGGGAATCGTAGTTCAATGAATGAACTAGAAAATCAAATCAATCATGTTAATGACCATTCAAATAGTGAAGATATATTAATAATAGAGAGTACTAAAAACAACATCGATCAACGCTATAACAATACGAAAACGAATAATCTTTCTGATGAACCAAATACAATCATTGATGTAGAAAATTTAAATGAATCCGATATTGAAGAACTTGTTATAGATGATGACAATGATTTTGTTTTTGACAATTCAATGAATATGTTATGTAAAAATGTAAACAACTTATCAAATAATAGAATGTGTAAAGAAAATAATGAAAGTCTATTTAGTAGAAGATGTGAAAATAATCAAAACAGTGACGACTGTCTTGTTCGTTTTTTTACAGATAATAATGCATGCTTATTACAACAAGATAAATCATATAAACATAAAATATATTCTACACATTCTACTACACGTGTTGAAAATAATAATCAACAATTATTAAGAACAACTGATCAACACCTTCATGTTCCTCCTACAATATCATCATCACAATCATTTATACAAACAACATCTTCTTCGTCATCAACAGATTCGGGTTCAAATTGGAGAAGAAAATCTTCAACTAATATTATAGAACACACAAATAATCGTTTATTTAATAATTCAAATGGTAATTATTTAGAAATTCCGTCACAGTCAAATATAGAAAAATCTACATATAACTCATCTTGTTTAGATCAAAATAATCAATTATTAAATAATTCTACGGGCAATTATTTAGAACTTCCGTCACAATCTTCTCCTATAGAACAATCTACATCATATACAATAACAAATCATTTAAAACAAATGATGACAACTCAATTAGTTTGTGAAAATAATGAAAATAGTAATTTACCTATGACAACAACATCGTCAACAACGAGCAGAATAATGCAAATTACAGAAGAAATTGTTAATATTTATGAAATTAAAAACAACATGAAAAAGGATATAGTTGGAAAACAAAAATTTAATGAAAATTTAAACAAGTTGAATTGTAGAAGTGTTAATGAACAGATTGATTTAAACAAGAAGAAGGAATATCAAAATGTATCGATAATAAATCAATCAAATGAGTTTGATTATAAAAAAAGAAAAATTGTTGATATTAAATTAGAAGAAACAAGAAGAAGAACTAGTTGTATACCAAATGAATCGGAAGAATCGAGAAGAACCAGTTGTATATCAAATGAATCTGAAGAATTAAGAAGAACCAGTTGTATACCAAATGAATCGGAAGAATCAAGAAGAAAAACCAGTTGTATACCAAATGAATCGGAAGAATTAAGAAGAACTAGTTGTATATCAAATGAACATGTGGATGATGACGTAAATAATTTGAATAGATTTGTAAATGACAAGAATAATAAATCAAATGATAATCTATATATGAAAGATAGATCAAACAGAGGAATATCGAATATACAAAACACAACTGTAGAATCCAATGATAAAGTAATAACTGATATAGATGAATTGAATAGAAGAAAAATTATCGATATGAACAAATCGATTAAAGGAAACGATCTTAAAAGTGTTCAAAACAAGAATCAAATAGAATGTACGAAATTTAGAGAGGTAATTGAAAATTTTACAAATTCGAATCCATCATCAGATTGTAAGAAAATTAGAAATTATGATTGTGAAACATCTGAACATGGAAGTCGCGGAAAAAATGAGAAGTTTACTGAAAGTCTTCAAAGTAGAAATAACAACTTTGAAAAAGATACTGCAAGTTCTTCACAAAGTTGTCTTCCTAATTTGAAAATTTCTCAAAGTTCTTCCCGAGTAGGGGCTCCCCAAAATTATCAAGACAAACAAGAAAACAATTATCAATCATTTTCTTCTTTTGATCTTAGAAATGTTTTAAATAATTCGCGCGAAAAACAATCAAGAAAAAATCAAAAAACAGTTGAAGAATTGAAAAATGATTTCAAAAACACAAATTTGGTCGGCTCTATTAACACTGAACAAGAAGTATTTAATAATAGTTTAAATTTAATTAAAAATGAAATGAATTTAGATTGTATTAAAAGAAATAAACATGCCAGAAATCTATCTCTTGTAATGGCAACCTCTTCGTCTGGTCATTCAAATACGAATGATGCAAAATCATCCACTAAATGTGTGGAAACAAATTTTAGTGATCACAGCAAATCTCTTCCAATAATACCAACATCGTCTTCGTCTCGTCATGCAAATACTAATAATTCTAAACCATCCTCAACTCATTTAAAAACAAATATTATTCACAAAAATCAAAACTCTTCTGACGAAAATGATTCTGATACTCTTAAAAACATAACTGATCTTCGAGATTTTCTAAAAGCTAAACGAAATTCTAAAAATCACAACAATAGTTCGAATAGTTTACAAAATAGAAACCTTAAGACTGAAAATATTCTTTCACAAAATGATGATAAGACTGAGACTTGTTTAAGTCAAAATAATTCCAAAGATATGTTTAGTGTTCGTCGAATAGATGATATTCCTAAAGATGAAGTATGGAAATTTATAAAATCAGTACCAGATGGTGAATGTTCCGAAATGGATGACGGTGTGAGTTGTACATTTAGAAGAGAACGTTCAGATCGAGGTAATACATCCAATTCATTACATATGGAAAGTCCTCGCGGAAAATATTTGCAAAGAGAAAGTCCATGCGGTAATCGAGAAAAGAATTCTAACATATACAAACAATTACCAGATTCAACGAGTTTTGCACCAAAAATAACTGATTTGAAGAATGTTTCATCTGTAGATAGTCAAAAAGTACATAGGAAAATGGACAGTTCATCAAGTCAGTCAGAAAAGAATTCTAACATATACAAACAAATGCAAGATTCAATGAATTTTTCAGCAAAAACAACTGATTTGAAGAATTGTTCATCTGTAGACAGTCAAAAATTACATAGGAAAATGGACAGTTACTCAAGTCAGTCAGAATTGAACAATTCAAAAGATTTTTCAAACAAATCTTCCAGTTCTCGACAAAATCGTTCTCTTAATAGCTCAAACGGAAGTAGAAAATCCAGAAAACATAGACATAGTTCATCTTCAACCAGTTCAAAGCCCGCGTCCTCCTCTGTAAACTTTTCTAAATCAGAAAGGAAATTATATTATTGTTCTCCCACCAAAACCAAAAGAAAGAATAGAAGCTATGATGTTTCATCTGATGAAAATGATTCTTCAATTAGTTCTACATCTTCGAGAGATAGAAATGTTTCTGAAACCGGTTCTAAATCTTATAGGAATAGAAGAAGTGTTTCTACAATCGGTTCTACATCTTTTAGAGATAGAAACAGTGTTTCTGAAACCGGTTACACATCTTCTAGGGATAGAAAAGGTGTTTCTACAACCGGTTCTAAATTTTATAGAGATAGAAGAAGTGTTTCTTCAACCGGTTCTAAATCTGATAGGGATAGAAGAAGTGTTTCTACAACCGGTTCAACATCTTCTAGAGATAGAAGTGTTTCTGCAACCGGTTCTAAATCTTATAGGGATAGAAGAAGTGTTTCTACAACCGGTTCAACATCTTCTAGAGATATAAAAAGTGTTTCTGCAATCGGTTCTACATCTTCTAGGGATAGGAAAGGTGTTTCTACAACCGGTTCTAAATCTTACAGAGATAGAAGAAGTGTTTCTTCAACCGGTTCTAAATCCTATAGGGATAGAAGAAGTCTATCTTCACATTCTAAATGTTCTAGCGATAGAAGAAGCGTATCTTCAAATCATTCTAATAGGAAACATAAAATGCAATCTAGAAAAAAGTGCACAAAATCGACTTCGTCTAAAAAATGTACTTCTTATCGAGAAAATAAATTATATTCTACTTCATATATTAGAAGAAAGTTGTCAAAAAAGAAGTATTCCTCATATCACCATCATCGACGTAGCTCAACATCAAGTTCATCGTTCTCAACAGATTCAGATAGTCATTAGTACTAATATCAACTGTACACCTCACGCAGTTCCTCCGCAGCTCTACCTCGACTGATTGAGATTACTAATAATGGGAAAAGTCATTAACGACAAAGAAAAGTGTTTTTGGTTTATTATTTTCAAAAATGAACCTTGAAGAAAGTAAAGAAGAAAAATGTTTTTTATTTATTATTTTCAAAAATGAACCTTGAAGAAAGTAAAGAAGAAGAAAAATGTTTTTGGTTTATATTATTTTCAAAAATGAACCTTGAAGAAACTAAAGAAGAAGAACAATGTTTTTGGTTTATATTATTTTCAAAAATGAACCTTGAAGAAAGTAAAAAAGAAGAAAAGTGTTTTTGGTTTATATTATTTTCAAAAATGAACCTTGAAGAAAGTAAAGAAGAAGAAAAATGTTTTTGGTTTATTATTTTCAAAAATGAACCTGGAAGAAAGTAAAGAAGAAAAGTCTTACTAATGTCAGTACCTACTGGGAAAATTTCTAGATCATAAAAAGAAAATCTCATTTTATTTCCTATTTTAGTGTGGATGTTCCTTTATAGTACTACTAGAATGTTAATACACTGTATAAAAGACAATTCCTAAATACTTTCAATTAAATTTACTTTCGGCTGTTGACGTTGTTTTTAGTGATAGTATTTTATTTCAATTAAATTTATAAGCAGCCAATGTCTGACTTTGAATATAATATTAACAGGAAATAATGTATGGTATCAGCTCTATACAAAAATCGTTATACACTTTTTGTAAAATTAGGGTCTTAACACCTCTTTGGAATGGCGGACATTATTTTTTTCCTCGATGGACCCATTTTTAAAATTTTAATTTTTTCCGTTTATTACTTACTTAAATATTATTTTTTCGTATGCAATTGATGGTTTATATCTATTTATGGTGTTATATAGTGTTTTCATTTTTTTGAAATGTTTTTATCGCCACTTAAAAATCGATTTAATTTTTTTTTAATTTGAAATTTACCGCCATCAGGCTGCCATCTTTGTTTACATTTTTAATTAAAAATTTCAGTGCTGTGTTCGTGAAAAGATCTTTGAGTTGAAATATTTTTATTGTTTCATTTCGATGCTTGCAATCAAGAAGAACGTTTGTTTTAGCTAGCCAAATAATTATTATTAACGCTAGGTTTATGTTTTCCCCTAAAAGTCTGTACGATCCGGCACTGTACATTCAAATTCTGGGCGCGAAAGCTAAGACCCTAATTCATTTCAAAATTGTCTAGCGATTTCAACTCATACATTCCTTTCTCGTTATGTATGTTCTGTGATGTCTGATGACTTTACTTTGGAGTGATAAAATTAGAAGAAAAAGATTTGGCGAGTGATTTATTTGGAGCTGCAGTTTCATCAAGTTCGATGATATCCTAATCATGTTTGTGTTTTTATTTTTAAGAAAAATCTTTCCGCTATTTAATTAATTAATTATTTTGTGCATTCATTTATATTTTTAGAAGTTTTATTTATTTATTTTGCATGTAAATGAAATTTAACCCGTTCAGTCTCTGACTTACTTTTCACTTCACCTTTTTCAAATTTTTGTTTGGGGTCGCCGTTGCTTTTCTCAGTTTAACTATGTCACTACATTCTGTTTAGTGCCTACTCCCTTTAGCTGTACTCTTTTCTGGCATGGTAACCCTCGGTTGCTTCTCACAGTATAAATGACTTCAATTTGTTGATAATTGTAAGCGGGAGGCTGTTGGTTTTCCAACCTAACTCAATCCCCGCCTACTGGTCACAATAGATCTAAATAAAGGTCGCAGTGATCATTGCAATCAGTCTCAAATAAGGATGTGCAACCAGTTAAAAATAATAAAGGTCGCAGTGATCATTGCAATCAGTCTGAATAGAGATTTTACTTCAATTTGTTGATAATTTTCCATCTTTCTTTTGAAGCAGATTTTTTTTATGCCCTTTCTAACACCAAACCTGCATTTACACGGGCTTAGGACCGTCACCTCATAATACGATTTATTATACTGTCTTACTAAGTCCCTTAAGGGTCTTGTCCTGCCAGCAGTAAACTCAAATTGTATTTTTATGTGGTCAAAATCGCATATAGAGGATAACACCATGTCTGGCTGCAGGGCCACAGAGAGGGGGTGGGGTTTGGAGGTGTCTGAGAATTTGTTCATTTTGGTGGCCCGTAAATTTTTAGTCCCGAGTCCGGATTTTTTGTCGGCAGCCATGCCCGGCTGGGTTTCGAACCTGCGACACCTGGATTCCCAGGCAGACGCTGTCAAGCGTCTGCCTTTCTCCCCTTGGTGGCCACATTTCGTCCAGTCACTGAACAACACTGTAATATTCAAACATACATTTCCATGATGTGTCTTGGTGACGTCTAGGATTAGAATTTTTTTTCTGGTATAAATATTTAATTTTTGAGATCAACCGCGAAATACCACCTCCTTGAATTAAATTGCTGGTTTATTTTTAATGTAATTTGTTCAAGTCTTTTTAGACTTCTAAGATAATTTGATATTTTACAAATTGACCATATCGAGGCAGAGTTTTAATTAATCAAATTGAAAACTAAAATAAATTTAATTAATTAAATTAAAGTTATTTATTTTAACTTTAATTAATTAAAGTAAAAACTGAAATTTAAATTAAAAATGGAAATCAAAGAAAGAAAACCTTTAGGACACTTGGTAGAACTATCAAATACAAGAAATGAAAATGATAAAAAACACTTGACTTTATGTTCAACAAGTTTAATATATTATTCGATACGCGTATTTCGGATTATAATCGAATAATGTATTAAAATTGTTGAACATAAAGTCAAGTGTTTTTTTATCATTTTCATTTCTTGTATAAAAATAGAAATTAAAATCTAAAAATTAAAATTAATAATTCAAGTTGGTGAGATGTGAACAGTACTGAAACTGTCATCTTCAGACCAGAGATATGAATTAGATATTATGATCCCAAACCTTCTTGACAATCCCGGGACTGTTCCCGAGATTAGAAAAAAATTAGGAACCTTCCAAAAATCAAGTAGAATAAGTAGGTAGATAGTAGTTACTATAATAAGTAGATAAAATAAAATTAAAAAATCAACTTTTTAACTTGAGAGATGTGTGTGGAGTCCTTTTGTGGAACCACCAAGAGTTTTCAATATAGCATAACATTTTTTACACTTTATATTTATACCGTCTTTGAACACTAAAAAATTACTCCAAACGGATGAAGGATCTGAATCTTTTTTGTCCGATATAAAACCGTTCATTTTTAAGTCAAACCGAACACAAGTTGTTACGTTCAAAAAAAGATGATAGAATATATTAGAACATTAAAAATTAAGCCTTTGCACACTTTTAAAAGTCAGAAGATAAAAAGAAACTGAAACAAGTGAAGTACGGACTGCTTTGTTTTTACCAAAAGGCTAGGTACCTATTTTTGGATAATTCGCAAGAGTCATACAAACAACACATCGGTTATTGGTTCATCCTTAAATAAACTTTTTCTTTGTGTAGATACAAAGAATAAAAGATTTAAACAGGTCTTGCATTTTTTTATGGCAGCACATTGACTTTCATGTAACGTTCAAGTATGTTTTTCGTTTGTTTTTATTATATCACTGTCAATCCCGGGATCAAAATTTCAGCCATTTTCGGGCAGGATCCCGTGATCGTAATCTCTAGATTTGATAGAACGATGTGAACTAAATCACTAAATCACATCGATCCTCGAACACATGGTTGTTTCCTGTAGGAAATACAAAATTCACAGAGAAAAAATATTTAAAGAGTTGGCAAGACTTTTAGTGCAATCTTTCAATTATACCTGTATAATAGCTAATACATCAACTTACCCCTATCTTTTTAAATTTATTTTGAAGAGCAAAATCAAAATCTAGATTTTTAATAGTATGATTGTTTTACATATTTGTGGCTGTATGGTGTTCTTTTAAATTTTAATGCCTATGCCAATACATAAATAAATAATATCATTATCTTACGATTCTTTAAATAATTTGATATGTTGGGTTTTTTTAAAAAAAAAAAAAAAAAAAAATTGATCAGTCTTGATCATAACTTGAGGTTTGAAGATGGTCCGTTTATTTTGTTAGTCTTTTTAGTTAATTTTGTATTTTTTCCACATTACTAAATTAGAAGAAATTTACCATGTAAACGGCTAAACAGATTTTGACAAAATAAAATAAAAAATAATAATGTAATATCACTATAACGTTGGAAGGGAATAGATATTTTATTTTGTCAAATTTGACATGTCGGGCCAGAATGGGTTAAGTTATAACTGAAACTGAACGGGTTAAGACATTTTGTTTTTTTTTTTAAATAAATATAAGGAGCATTCACGCTAGTCAGTGACGTGACTGTGATGAGCTCACAGTAATGCACTGTCACGTGCCGGTCTCGTATGAACATGTTCCTTCACTGCCTGGAAGAATATTTTTAGCTTTGCCAGGCGGATCACTTGCCAGTCCCGTCAGTGTCACTGCTTCACGTGCCGGTCTCGTATGAACATGTCCCTTCACTGCCTCGAAAAAGTATTTTTAGCTTTGCCAGGCGGATCACTTGCCACTCCCGTCACTGTCACTGCTTCGCCGGTCTCGTAGGAACATGTCCCTTCACTGCCTGGAAGAATATTTTTAGCTTTGCCAGGCGGATCACTTGCCACTCCCGTCACTGTCACTGCTTCGCCGGTCTCGTATGAACATGTCCCTTCCTGCCTGGAAGAATATTTTTAGCTTTGCCAGGCAGATCACTTGCCAGTCCCGTCAGTGTCACTGCTTCACGTGCTAGTCTCGTATGAACATGTCCCTTCACTGTCTGGAAGAATATTTTTAGCTTTGCCAGGCGGATCACTTGCCACTCCCGTCACTGTCACTGCTTCGCCGGTCTCGTATGAACATGTCCCTTCACTGCCCGGAAGAATATTTTTAACTTTGCCAGGCGGATCATTTGCCGGTCCCGTCATTGTCGCTGCTTGGTGTGATAGCTCCTTTATATTGTAATTTCAAAAATAATTGTATTAGTCTTTATATTTTTCCTTAATCACTGCTGAAGGTAGGAAATTCTTGTATTTATGCAAACGTTGAAAAACAAATCTACCAATTTAAAATTGAACAAATTCAGTGAACGAGTCACACTGTCAAATAGTCCAACCCCCCCAGGGCCACCGAGAGGGGGGACGTGGGTAGTACCCCCGGGTCCGGTCTTTTGGAGGGTCCCATAATTTTTTAGTCCCGGGCCCGGATTTTCTCTTGTCGGCCTTGCCAACCCCTATGCCAATCAAACGTGTGTCACCAGCTCGATTACAATTCAACTTGGGTCACCAGCCGATGACAATCGGACTTGAATTAATAGTTCGATGCTTTTATTTATTGTGCGAAGTATCTCGGAGTTGAATGAACCCAGGGCCGTAAAGAGAAAATCCGGGCCCGGGACTGAAAAGTTACGGGCCCCTATACAAAAATGCATGAATCCTCAAAAGCAAATAACCTAAACATTAAATATAAGTATCCATGATGTATAATATAAACTAATGATGTTAAATTACTTCTATTAATAACAAATCATGATCAATGAATCAAATCAATCAAGTTTTAAACTTTATAAAATAGGTAATCGTGGGGTGGTAAAAGTTTCAAAAATTCTTTTTTAGCACCTTGGAATTTCGGACCCTTCCAAAAACACCGGGCCCGAGGGGATTTCCCCCATTCCCCCCTCTCGGTGGGCCTGGATGAACCACAAGAAACTGGTTTATTTTTCCGGGCAAGAATTAGAAGATGTCAAGATTGTCAAGATATTTTAGATTGGACAGTACTTCGGACATTTATATAAATCAGAAATCTGTGTGAAAATTGATGGGAATGGACCCCCTGAAAATCATAGTCTCAGAACGTTTTCCATTTATGGCCAAATTTCTAATTTGTAGACCAAATTTGATTAGTCGCGGTCCGATATCTTAAAATTTGTCGCGACAACATATCAACTCAAAACGAGAAAGTCCTAGGTGGACGTTTAATCATTAATTTCGGACATGGTTTTCAAAATTATGACCAATCATTTCAAAGTTACGAATTCAAAACCGGGATCGGGTAAAATAAAATTTAAAAAAATCTACCACCTAGATGTCTAAGAGGCCCCTGGCGAAACAGAAAAAAGCAGCGAAGCACAAACGAAACAGCGTAGTGCTTGATATTATACAGGTATGGGTACCAGACAGATAGTGTTATTTATTTTCTGAGCAACTTACAAACTTAAAATGTGGTTTATTATAATTTAAAAAGTCTCTTTAAACGTTCTAGGGGTGGAAAATTAATTAATTTACTTTAATTTTAATTTATTTTGAAAAAAAAAACCTTTTTCTTCCGGTACCAGACAGATACTATTAATTTTTTTTGGAGCAAGTTACAAACTTAAAATGTTGTTTAATATAATTTAAAAAGGCTTTTTAAACGTTTAGGGGTGGGAGATTAATTAATTCACTTTAATTTTAATTTATTTTGAAAAAAAAAAAAACTTTTTCTTCCGTATTTATTGAACTGTTTGAATATATTAAACTGAAGCAGACATAGTTGTACCAATATGAAAAAAGTCCAGTGCAAGTTTGTTTATTTTATCAATATAAGCGTTTAGATGAACGCCCCTCCCCCCGAGAGGTTAGGAAACGTTTTGATCGGCCATGCCTCGATTAAACTTGTTCTTCTCATAAAGTCGCTCCCTAAAAACTCTTGCGTTTTCTCCAAAGTTTCGTCGATTTTCAAGCAATAAAATTGTGAATTAAACATTTAAAAGTGAGTTTTCTCGTATTTTCCACATTTTAATCGTGAAAATTAACCTTCTACTTTCAAATAAACCACATTTTAAGTTTGCAAGTTGCTCAGAAAATAAATAACACTATCTGTCCGGTCCCCAGGTATGTCCTTAAAAAATAAACTGAGAAAACAAATACATATCTATAAATCTATTTCTAATACCCAAAATATTCGAAAAACATCGAACATATAATACAGATATTGGCTTCAATTTCTTTTGATTATGTCATATCTAGAATTCCTAAATCTATGGAAATAGATGTCTACACCGGGGAGGTCTGTCATGGTAAGTTTTTCAAAAAAGTTCAATATTTTTTAAAAAAAACAATTTTTCATTTTCGTTATGGGTCCATGTTGGACACTTGTACATAAGCTCTAGAGGCATGGACGTAAAAACGTTTCCTAACCTCTCTTAATTGGATTAAAATATTCAAAGTGTTTGTAAATAAGCCACAAGTGGGCTCCCCGGTTACAAATCGATGTTGGCAATTGAAAAAAAATTTAACCAATTTTAACCCAATTAGATGAATTAGAGAGGTTAGGAAACGTTTTTATGTCCATGTCTCTATTGCGTATGTACAACTATCCAACCTGGACCCATGACGGCCAATTTTTTTTTGGAAAAGTTGCCTTAACACATCTCCCCGTTGTAGGACCCCCATGTTGGCTTCAATTTGTTCCCGGATACAGAATTTCTTGTGATTATCTTACATCTAGAATTTCTAGATCTATGGAGTGAATAAAAATACAACGAGCACAATATTTGTTTACAATTTCAAAATCAAAACAATCTGATTTTTTTCTGGAGTGGAAGTGGAGATTTTCGTCTTGAGCGGCGTGTAAACTTCACACAATTTATCCATAATTATCCGACAAATCGGATATTCAACCAGCCATGGCCCCACCAAAAAAGGTAAGTTATCTGTTTTTTTAATTTCTTGATTTAAATTTGTGAAGAATATGTTCTCTTTTCGTTTTGTAATTCATACTAAATGTTAACAAGTCTGGTCATTCGATTGATCTCTAATGGCCATCCAGACATATACTTTCAAATTAGAATGAACAAAATACTCATTACTCAATCACTTTTACTTATTAATTACCTGTAATTCTCTGGGTTGTAGACCTCACTCACTTTAAGTAGCTATCAGATGACCCCCGGTCCTTTATCAGAAAATACTCTTTATCTTGTTGATTGGCCAAGTGTTATCAAAGTCGGATAAGGCGTTTGAGTTATCCTTGTACCCCAAACATACTGTCCTTAAAAGTTAGGCTTCTTATCTTAAGGGATTTTTTTGATACCGTTATTTACTTTGTAAAGAAATGTAGCCAGTGAGGAAAGAGAAAGGGTTACAGCTGAAGAAAGTAGGCGCCGAACTAAAGGTTTTGGCATATTAGAATTAAACTGGAGTTGGGAAATCTTGATAAAAAGCTGGAAACTATTTTCATAACTCTGCAGCCCTGTGTTGAATGAATATTTTTACGACTATGTCTCGATGATATGGATGCCAATCTGTATTAATCCTCGACTCGTATGAGATCAGTATTGCCTCGTACGCATTCAACTAACCCCATTTTTTTTTTTTTTCATTTTCGGACTTTTTCAGGGTTTCCCCAAGAAGAAAGTTATTGGTAAAAGTAAGAAAGTAGCCCCAGCCCCATTATCAGAGAAAAAAGTGGAAGTAAAAAAGGATGTCAATCCTTTGTTTGAAAAAAGACCAAGAAACTTTGGTATTGGTAAGTAATGCAATACGTTAGTAAAAGTCGACTTCGTTGATGCTTCACGCTTGGTTTGCACCATTAAGGTTTTGGTCTCCAATCGATTCCCAGTCAGGTTGAGAATCTTGGGTAGGGGCAACCTGTTGTATCCTCAGATAGAAAAATCCCAGCCGTACTGTTCCAGATACTTCTTCAAAGAGCTGGTATATAAACCCTTGCTAAACCCTGAAGTATCTGTATCGTATCGTTGTCACCTATGTATGCTGGCTGCTCATGATGTAAATCATTGATTCAACTGTTCATCAAACTCAACCCATCTAGAGCCGTCAGCATTATGGACAGATCCTGTTGGAGAGGCCACCTTCCCTGGCCTGGAGACACAGTGAGAGTCGTTTGGAACATTAACATTTTTTTTAAATTAAGTTGATATCAAAAGATAGTGTGATGAGGTTGTCTTTAGATTGCATCTGAAAGACATTCATCTGTTTCTGGATACACTCTGCTTTGTTATGACAAGTATCTCACCGTATCACCTAGACTCAGTAAGAAATCTGTGTGAGGTATTTCAATGAGTCCCGCCCCGAGGCATGCTAGATCCTGGTTGGTCGGTGCCCCCCTCCCTCCCACAACTGCTCCAAAAATCATTGAAGGGTTGGAGTTTAAATGAATCACAATGATGACCAAAGAGTTATTTGCTAACTGAAAAGTTTCAATTTGCTGACATTTAACTTTACCACCAAGATCGCTGAGTGATTTCATTTTTATCCAACACTTGTTTAATTTTAAGAGAGGGGTAGAGAAACTTAATATTGGTTAGATTACGTTTTTACGGTTATAAACTCTGCGACCTCAAGCTTAAGACGCTTTTTTCGAAAAAGTTCACTTTTCATATCACGTTTGACAAAATTGCGCGTGTCCCTAAAACTGGAGACCAATGGAAATAGGTTTTTATGGTTCTCAATCATTCGCTATGGACAGATGTGTTATAGCATTCGTATTTTTTTTTTTTTTTTTTTATTGATACTCGTAATAATTCGTAACTAAAGTCGCAGTTACGCAGCAATTCAAAATTATAAATAAAAATCACAGAGCGAGGAGCGATGCAACCGTCCAGTGCGTCATTTCCGTGATAACTTCTCATGTTGATTTAAGAATATCGCCTGTCTGATTGAAATCATTTTTTTTTTCTCGAATATTCGGGTACAATTTTATAACATTTTGTAATTTTTACTTTTGGATAATTTTGGTGGCTAAAAATTTTTAAAATGTTTATTATTCTAATAGCATTCTAAGCAGAGGTGTAGGAACCACCATGCGACTAGATACAATTTACATGTGGTTTCCTATAGCTGTGCTGCAAAGAGTTAATAAAGTTCATGGAACTTCATTTTTTTTCTTCTCTCTTTTTTAGGTCAAGACATTCAACCGAAAAGAGATTTGAGTCGATTCGTGAAGTGGCCCAAGTACATTCGTATCCAACGTCAAAAACAAGTTTTGCAAAAAAGACTCAAGGTACCTCCCCCGGTACATCAATTTACACAAACTGTGGACAAGCAGACAGGTTAGTATTTCCGGCGTCCACAAGACCGCCACTGATGAATTTAGAGTCAAAACGTCATCTCAGTGGGCGGTTCTACGCACCAGGACGACCCGGAACGCACGACGTCACAGTTTCAGCCAAGGGCCATCAAACCCTTATCAGTTACCTCATATGAACCCTTATCAGTTACCTCATATCAAACCTCATCATTTACCTCATATCAAGCCTTATCAGTTACCTCATACAACCTTTTTTACCATTATTATAAACCTGGATGTAAAACTGATGATTTTAAAAGGTACACCGCTACAAACATGTGGTCAAAAAAATTTACATGATTTTATAAAAAAATCTTCTCGGCGAAATCTGAATCACAATGATGACCAAAGAGTTATTTGCTAACTGAAGTAAGTTGCTGACAGTTGACTTTACCACCAAGATCGCTGAGTGATTGGATTTCGTCTCTATTTCCTTATCTTAATATATAAATAAGAAATGTATATCTATGTGGTAGGGGTTGTCTGTTACAATACCAGAGCCCAAACGGTAGCAGATAGCGATGGGAATGATCCCCCCCGCGCCTAAATCATGGTCTACCCAGGAAAATGATCAGAACTAAAATATGTCGTTTTCGAGTTACAGCCAAATTTGTAATTTCTTCTCCCAAATCGGACAGTCACCGGTCGGATATCTTAAATTTTGTCTCGACAGCATATCAACTCAAAGCGAGAAAGTTTTTAAGTGGCCGTTTAGTCCTTATTTTAGGACATTTTCTGCAAAGGTATGGCTTTTCTGCAAGAGTTACGAGTAAAATGAAATTTAGAAAATCTCAAAATCCAACATACAACGTTTTTGCCGCCACCCCTTCTAATAGCAATATAAGAATCGTAGCGAAGCACGGGCGAAACAGCTAGTTATAGATATATTATGTCCTCATATACCCCTGCTTATTTAATATTAATTTTTAAGAGTCTATGAGCGAAACCTGAATCACAATGGTGACCGGAGAGTTATTTGCTAACTGAAAAGTTTCAATTTGCTGACATTTAACTTTACCACCAAGATCGCTGAGTGATTTCATTTGTCTCTGGTTTGTACGCTTAAATCAAATTTATCGTCCCTTACTAAAAACCCGTAGGTGTAGGTGCGAAGTAAATTACACGTCAAGATTTTCCAGTGAAACTTATTTATGTCGCAAATGGTAACTGGGAAATGGAACAACAATTTCGAGATCGCGAAATTAAATCTCCTCAATTTTAGATTTTTGGTGGAACCGACCCCCAGAGTGAACACGGCCCCTAAAAATTCAATATTTTATTCAAGGATATGACTTTTTGTGCTTCGGAACACCTTTGTTTCAAATTTTAGATTTCTCGCTCATCCCGAAGTGGTACTTCTCAATTCCGATTGGTGGTGAAAACCGTCCATAAATCGGACAGAAACCGGAAATTTTCAAATTTTATATTTTTTATGGGGTCCTTATATACTATTTTGGGGGGAGGTCTATTCTCGGTCATTTTTCGTTATCTCTTTTAGTTTGCCCAGAAAAAAAGACCCGCTAAACAGCGGCATTTTTGGCGGTAACTTGCTCCCACTTGAACTTTATTTTTTTCCCTTTCTTATTACGCACCTATATACTAAAAGGGACCTTTGTGCAAAGTTTCAAGTCTCTACGTTTAGCCATCGTGGGGCTACGTTGATTATCAGTCAGTCAGTATACCACCTGGGCTTTGCGTTTTATAAGTATAGATGTTCACATACTCGTATACCCGTACCTATTTAATATTAGTTATCAAGTGTCTATGAGACAAGGAACAGAGAAACCTGATTCACAATGATGACCAAAGAGTTATTTGCTAACTGAAAAGATTCAATTTGCTGACAGTTAACTTTACCACCAAGATCGCTGAGTGATTTCATTTGTCTCTGGTTTATACGCTTAAATCAAATTTATCGTCCCTTACTCTTAACCCGTAGTTGGTGTAGGTTGCGTTGTCGCCGTCGGTCTGTAATTTCAGTCACATTTTAATTTTTGATTTCAGCATCTCAGCTGTTCAAATTTTTGGAAAAATATCGTCCAGAATCTTGGGAAGCCAAAAAGCAACGCCTGAAGCAACGTGCCGAAAAGAAAATCACCAAGAAAGAAGATACACCAACCAAAAGACCCAATCAATTGAAACAGGGTACCAACACTGTCACCAGATTGGTGTTGAAAAAGAAAGCATCCCTTGTGATCATTGCTCATGATGTAGATCCTATTGAGGTGAGTGAATTGAGGTAGAACGAATTGGGACCATCTCTATGAGGGGTACCAACACTGTCACCAGATTGGTGTTGAAAAAGAAAGCATCCCTTGTGATCATTGCTCATGATGTAGATCCTATTGAGGTGAGTGAAGTGGGGTGGAACGAATTGGGACCATCTCTATGAGGGGTACCAACACTGGCACCAGATTGGTGTTGAAAAAGAAAGCATCCCTTTGAGATCATTGCTCATGATGTAGATCCTATTGAGGTGAGTGAAGTTAGGTAGAACGAATTGGGACCATCTCTATGAGGGGTACCAACACTGGCACCAGATTGGTGTTGAAAAAGACAGCATCCCTTGTGATCATTGCTCATGATGTAGATCCTATTGCAGCCAACGAGCATACCACGTTGAATACACCAGTTCCCGTCAGATTACTGAAGTTAAGCAACGTCGAGCGTGGTCAGTACTTGGAAGGGTGACCGCATGGGAACACCACGTATCGTTGGCTCTTTTTTCCTGCCCAACTCAGGCTGGGTGAGGTCAATGTGGGTAGCTGGTTTGTAAGTTTCCAGCGAATGGAGGGTAAAACCCCCGTCTTGAATGACCAATAGATGTTAGAGACGAAAAAAAAAAGATCCTATTGAGGTGAGAGAACTGAGGTAGAACGAATTGGGACCATCTCTATGAGGGGTACCAATACGTTTCTGTAACATCTATTGATCATTCGAGACGAGGTTTTTACCCTCCATTTGCTGGAAACTTGCAATCCAGCTACCCACATTGACCTCACCCAGCCGGGAAAATAGCCAGCATCACGAAGGCGCGAACCCACGTGGATACCCTTATGGTACAACCTCGCTGGACGTTTCTTATCTTACGTGATCTACCCGGAACTGTTGTATTCAACATTCCATAGACGCCGGATGAGGAGTAACCGAAATCCAGGGTGTCCACCAAACTCGAAAACCTGGAATTGTCATGGAATTTTTCAAATTGAGTTTTTTTTTCATCAATTGTATGAGTGAACATGCTTTTCCTGAAAAATTTCGACTGCGGCGATTATTATCGTTTTCCTCTAAAAAAATTTGCCTGTGACGTTTATGTATTGAGTCTTGTGTATTTTTCTCAATCTCAAATGTTTTTTTTTTTCTTTACGAAAATTCCGGCGTAGGGATGTGACGACCCCATCGCCCAATACATTGTACAGAGAGTATTGCAATCAGTCAATAACGTACCCCCTCCTATTAACAAGAATCTTTTCCCTCTACTTAGTGAACTCCACTTTTGACTTATATGGAAAATATATGTATATGGAAAATCTGATCATTATTATTTAACAAATTTATATTAGACATCCTATTGGTAACTTTAAAAAACACTACCGTTTATTATGACGAGGATTCACTTACTTTTTCACTTCCGACTCGAGTTTCGTCTACTTCGTATACATTTTCAAGGAAACTGATTGTTTGGTGTTGTTGTTATTGTTGGGTGTCCGTTGGTAACTCAGGACCCACGTGATCAATCAGCTGATTTCTCTCATATACAAAGTTTGGAACAGTGTCGACGATCGCGTTGAGGCATTTATCTTTACTCATTGACGAATGGATGTAGATTTGTTCGGGATGTAAATGACGAGTAGATGTAAATGGAAAATCTGGAAAAGTAGTCTGGAAAACCTGGCGAAGTCAGGGAATTTCACTTTGATGTCTGAGCGAAACCTGATTCACAATGATGACCAAAGAGTTATTTGCTAACTGAAAAGATTCAATTTGCTGACAATTAACTTTACCACCAAGATCGCTGAGTGATTTCATTTTGTCTTCCCAACTTTCGTAGATGGGGTTTTGCAGGGTGTCTACCAGACTGGAAAACCTGGAATTGTCAGGGAATTTTAGGAAAAAACGACGAAAAAACGCCAAAAGTCAGGGAATTTTTCAAATTGAGTTTTTTTTTTTTTTATCTCAATGGCCAGTTTTATGCGTGAACATGCTTTTCCTGAAAAATTTCAACTGCGGCGCTTATTATCGTTTTCCTCTAAAATTTTGGTATACATGTTTTATGAAGGAAATTTGCTTCATACCCTAAACATGTATACCAAAGAAAGAAGTATCTGGAGCAGCACGGCTGAGATGAACACCTCCAAAGGAAGAAAAACACAGAGAGTTGTCGTCAAAACGGTGTTGATGGTCTTTGGCCGTATTCGAGGGCACGGGTTGCCCCGGTGCGAAGAACCAACCATCTTGAGGGCCATCCTCAAAATGGATGGCGCCTTAAAAAAAAAAAAAAATGGCATATACTTATAATCCATTATTTTTAAAGACAATATCGATTCTAAAAAATTAATTGGTGGCGAGCTTTCAATAGTACTCAGACTATCATCGTCAGGCCGATGTTGACTCTACGGTGTTCAGAGTAGAAGTGAGGGTATCAGAGTATGATATGTTATTACTTGTGTAGATCGAGCAAGGTTTCAATAGAACTCAGACTATCATCGTCAGGCCGATGTTGACTCTACGATGTTCAGAGTAGAAGTGAGTGTATCAGAGTATGCGATGTTATTTCTTCTGTAGATCGAGCAAGTTTTGATAAATTCTTATATTGTTTCCCACATCACTAAATATTTTATTATACCTATAATCCATGTATAAATATTCAATTCAATAGAAGAAAAACTGAGCGCGGTATATTGATCAACATTTGATATTGTTCCAAATACATCCAAGCTAAATAGAGAAACTGAATTCACAATGATGACCAAAGAGTTATTTGCTAACTGAAAACATTCAATTTGCTGACAATTAACTTTACCACCAAGATCGCTGAGTGATTTCATTTTGTCTCGTTTTTGTACGCTTAAATTGATGGATAGAAAACTGGATTGATTAATCTCATGTTTTTTTTTTTTTAATTTGGCTTAACGTCTCTTTAACATCTATTGGTCATACAAGACGGGGGTTTTCACCCTCCATTCGATGGAAACTTGCAAACCAGTTACCCACATTGACCTCACCCAGCCTGGGTTGGGCCAGAAAAATAGCCAGCATATCAAGAGGGCGCGAACCCAAATGGTACAACCTCGCTGTACGTTGCTGAACTTCAGTGGTCCAACGGGAATTGGTGTATATTGAACGTGCCGTAGACGCTGGCTAATCTCATGTTTAAAAACATCAATTCAGTGTAAGAAAAATTGGGCACAGTGTTTATTGATTAATATTTGGGGCTGCATAATACTGTTCCAAATACATCCAAGCTAAATAGAGAAACCGAAATCACAATGATGACTAGGGATGGGCTAGTCATCAACGAGTCGATCACGATTCGACTCACGAGCGACTTGCGAGTAGCTTTTGTTTTGTTTACTGAAGGAAAATGTTCTTTTATTCTGGTGACGATTGATTGTGATGTCTATTTAATGTATTTTACCGAAGTTGGGGACGTTTATTTGGTAGATGCCCCTTTTGTCAATTGGTTTTATTATGTCTTTCTGATCAAATAATGCGTTTTTGAAAATTGTCACTCGATAAGAGTCGAGATCGAGAGTCGACTCATATTGGTGAGTCGAAAATCCCATCCCTAATGATGACCAAAGAGTTATTTGCTAACTGAAAAGATTCAATTTGGTGGCAATTAACTTTACCACCAAGATCGCTGAGTGATTAAATTGAATTTTTACCCGTCACTGAAATAAAAATAGTACTAATAAGCCTTTATTTGAATTCAAAGTATTTACAACTGACAAAGTAGATATAACATAATTAGCTATGGCACGTTGAATACACCAGTTCCCAATAGAGATCACTAAAGTTAAGCAACGTCCAGCGAGGTTGTACCATGTGGGTGTTCACGTGGGTTTGCGCCCTCGTGATGCTGGTTATTTTCCCGGCCCAACCCAGGCTGGGTGAGGCAGAGGCATTGTGGGTAGCTGGTTTGCAAGTTTCAAGAGAATGGAGGGTAAAACGCCCGTCTTGAATGATCAAAAGGTGTTAAAGAGACTTTAAGCCAAATTAAAATAAAAGATATAACATAAAACAGTTAGGTTACATATCTGTCTAAATCATTATTGGTCTACTTAATTTTATTTTTTACACAAAATCAAAATCAGCGTATCGCTGATGCTCACTGAAATACCGCAGTTAGAACGTACGGAATAAATTAATCGTCAAGATTTTCATCTTTGGAACACGTTCAATTTTTGCTTTCCCACTTTTTTTGTTGTTTTGCTGAATTGAATTTTATTTATTTAGAAAATGTTTTTCTCTCTTTCTTTCAGTTGGTTTTGTTTTTACCAGCTTTGTGCCGTAAGATGGGCATTCCATATTGTATTGTCAAAGGCAAGGCCAGGCTGGGATGGTTGATGAGAAGAAAGACGGTCACCGCTGTAGCTCTAACACAGGTAAGACTTTTACAGGGAAACTCTTGTCAGATAAATGTAGTACGCTTGTTTTGTGATTCTTGGCGATTGGAAAATTTGTTATGTTCTTATGTTGTAATGAAAAATTGTAAAAAAAAAAAAGGATTTTCATTTACAGCGGATTTGTTTGAATTCGATTTTGGTTTATTATTTTCAATAATGAACCTTTGGAATCGTCACGAAAAAAAAAATACTCCCCCCCCTCAAAATTTGATATTTTAAGTTTCAAGGTACGAAGAATCCAAATATCGCGAGAGAGAGAGAGAAAAAAAAAATCCATTTGGCCGCTTGGATATATTTTTCGTAAATTCTTGTACTTGCGCTGTCAATATACCTGAATCTGTTTCTGGTTTTAGAGTTCTTTTTTTTTTAGTTTCTCTTTGCTATTAATAGTACTCTTGTCCACTTACTTCTCGCCATTGCGGTATTTATCCTATTACCGGTCTATGACAAGGTAATAGGGTTGTTTTGCTTGACAACATATCACGCCGAAAGTATTTTACTTAAATCTTTTCTTTGCGTGATATGTTACCAGAGGCTTCCCTGTCTTGGTGGTCTGCAGATATTTCTGAACAGAAACACTTCCAGCTATAGGAAACCTCTGCCAGGCAAGGTGGATTACCTCAGGCCGAGCGAATGGTTTATTGTCTTTGGCTTGACATGTCCGGTCCATTTTCTGTTTTACGTCCTCCGGCGAGACGACTTCTTATTACATAGCTGTTTCGCCCGTGCTTCGCTACGGCCTACAGCTTGGCGCCTTAGACAGCAGTGACAATAAACCATTCGTGCTCTCTCTCTCTCGTCCCAATGTATTTCTTATAGGGATTGTTTACTTTTTGCGATTTCTACCCCTTAAAAATAAAATTTTGCAAAATCCTTTCTTAGTGCACACTTACATGTTGCAACGAAGATCCCTGCCAAATTTCATGTCTGTAGCATTAATACTTTCAGCTCTACGTTGAAAATCACTCAGGACATTGCCTTTTATATATAAAGATTATTGCTATTGTTTTTTCAATTTTTTGAATGATTTCGTTTTGTATTTCAGGTTGATTCCAGTGACAAAGCCAATCTGGCGAAACATATTGAAGCTGTCAAATTGAACTTTACCGACAGATATGACGAGATTCGACGACAATGGGGAGGTGGTTTGTTGGGATCTAAATCTGCTGCCAGAATTGCAAAGATTGAACGTGCGAGGGCCAAAGAATTGGCACAAAAACAATAGATTAGCAGCAAGCAACTCATTTTACACGACATCGAAGACGGACGGACGTTCCTACTAACGTCGCATATTCTTGTATTATAATTGGCTGAGGAAGAGGAAGGCCGAAATGTTGTTGGTCTAAGATTAAACACGGTCGCTTTTTGAATTGTTATAAATAAATAAGATTTTTTAATTCATTTTGTTTTATTATTTTTAATATCGAACACTTGGAATCGTTTATACAAAGCAATATCTCGCCCGTATTGTTGAGGGAGATCATTCTTATATTGCCGTGGCAGAGGCGATCCTCACAACATATAAAATATAGTCTCTTGGCCCGTTCGTCTTTTCGCGATAAAAACTATCGAGCGGATTTCCCTCTAAAAAACTGGTTCGGAATTGGTCAATTCATCATTAGTCGATTTAAAGTTAGGGAACGCTCAATTTTGGTAGTGACCTTTAATTGCTGCCTGGAGTCGTAAATACAATAGCTGTCTAGAGTCACAATTCCACATATTTTGGTGGTAATAATCTTTAATCACTGCCCGGAGCCACAAAACATTGCAAACAGCTTAAATATTTTTAATTTTGGTGTCTTAACCCTTAATTGCTGTCCGGAGTCACAATCCACACTACACGACCAAAATAATATTTTATTATGTAGCCAATATATAATTGTTCTGTGTGCTGCCACTACGGCGGGTATAATGTGAACTAGTTCGTATGACGTCATCAATAAAATATTGAGAGACCTCCTTTTATAAATAGTCTCCTAATACAAAATTTCAATTTTCTAACATAAAACAGAAATTACTGATACCGACAAGTGCTGCCACCTAAGCGGATTCAACGTAAACTATTTAGAAAGATTTTTTGTAGATCGAATAATGAGAGTAGTTCTATAAAATTCCGCTCGTGTGGCAGCACTTCACGGAGTCAATTTTACACTAAAAAGTGGTGAAAAACTGATTTTTTGTATTAGGAGAATAGAATAAAAAGGAGTTTTTTTTTAAATTGAATTGATGACGTCATACTAAAAAGATGCGGTCATAGTAACGACGAATTGAACTATTTAGCCGGTGGTCTATATTAAGGACGAAATTACTTTTTTTAAATTATTTAGCAGGTGGTCATAGTAAGGGCGAAATTACTTATTTAATTATTTAGCCAGTGGTCATAGAGAGGACGAATTTTTTTTTCGATTTTTTTTTTAGCAGGTGGTCATAGTAAGGACGAAAAAGCTTAGTTTTTTAATTATTTAGCGGGTGGTCATAATAAAGACGAAAAAATCTTTTGTTTTTAATTTAGCAGGTGGTCATGTAATGTCAAAAAGGCCTTAATTATTTAGCAGGCGGTCATAGTAAGGATGAAATTGTTTGGTTCTTAATTATTGTGCAGGTGATTATAGTGAAGACGAAATTTCTTGTTTTTATTTTTTTAGCAGGTGGTCACAATACAGACAAGGTGACATAGAAATTATTTAGCAGGTCCTCATAGCAAAAACAAAAAACCTGTAGGAAAGTAAAGATAGAAAATAAACAAGAGAAAAAACAATATATAATATTTTGTTATATTTAGAGGTTAAACATTAATAAATAATAATTGGGTTATGGCCACTTCTTACGTCCAGATGTGGGGGGTGGGGGTTGCCCCCCAGGGGGAAATTAAGGGAATCAAAAAGGAAACTAAATTTTTAAACTTTTTTTATTAGTTTGAACTTAAAAAAAAAGAGTTGAAAACTTGATTCTGGGTTATTATTAATTTCAATAAATATACTTTTATATTCACCTAATGTCAATGGCACATTTGATACACCAATTCCCGTAAGATCACTGAAGTTAAGTAACTTCCACCGAAATTTTACTTGGTGGGTGACCACGTAGGTTTGCGCCCTCGTGATGCTGGTTTGTAATTTTCCTACGAACGGAGAGTAACACCTCCGTCACTAATGACCTTAAATGTAAGAAGCGTTAAGCGAGAAAACTTTAAAATTCGCCTTGTTCCAATTTTAAGCAACATTTCGGAATCTAGAATCCAAAGATCGAATAAAAATATAATAATTCATACATTGTGTGCCTTCTTGTTTCCATTTAATGTTGCCCTATACAAATCGATTTTGTTATTTAATTCCACTCCAGGTCCAGTTGACCGTCGAATTTGGGTCTCACTGTCCGTATACAGATAAAAAAATAAAATTCAATAAACCTGTAGACCAAAAACATCGACTCCATTTGACCCAGATATTCTTCCTTTCTGAATTACCCACGAGAGTACCCTCCAGGAGACAACCATCTGTCATGTGTAGGGGGTTGCCTTCAACCCGACAGATCAAACTTCTGGAACTTCACAAGGCAATTGGTTCTGCGTACCAAGTCCACTCGGGATTTTTTCCGACGAAAAGATCGGCTATCTTCGTTCCGACGATAACATTCCCTTGTTTAGTTTGACTATGGAGCGACTGATTTCAACTGGGTTACTCCAAAAGACCCTCCTTGGTCTATAAACAGTGTGAAAGTTGTCTTAAACGTTAAAACAACATCAAAATTCAGATTGACAATGATTCCTTCCCCTACAAGCTTTGTATTGCTAGCTTCACTCAGATTTTTCTCTACGATATACAACAAGAGTTGGCCGGTTCATTTGCTACATCAGTTGATGTTTCTTCGCAATTTGTATTGCTAGCTTCATTTACATCATCATCTTCTACGTCATCATTTGGTTCTGACGTTATATCACAGTTTGAGCTTGATGTTCGCGATCGAGGAAGTGGTGTAGTCGACACAGAGTTGCTCGGAGAGAGTGACTTTTGTTGTTTCATTATGAGGAGTTTGTTAAGAATTGTAATTTGAGCTTGAATTGCTATCATAAAGGGTTTATAACCCAAACTGAAATCAGACAAAGAAAATTTGCAATTTTTAAAAACTAAACTAAAAAAAAAAAAAAATGGGTGCTTGTACTTATGTACGCGTGTGAGAAGTTATACTTCTTTTAAAAAATAAATTTACTAATATTTCAAAAAAACATACTACCCCACCCGGGAGTTAACTCAAAACCTAGCAACTATGAAACAGAGGCCCTGCCACTGAGCCACAATGTTCCATGGGTATAGAATGAGGAAATATAATATTTAAATTTAACTCTCATCATTTTTTCATAACTAACTCCATCTTCATCATTTTTACAAAACTAACTTCATCTGTGTTAATTTTGTGTTACACTGATGCGGTGATAATTTTTTGTTACAGGTGCGCGCGAATCTTAAAATTTCACTCTCATCATTTTTTTTTTATAACGCGCTTAAAGAAATATAACTTTACAAACACCGTTATTTATGATATGAATTCACTCAAGTTTTAATTACTTCTCGAGTTTGGAGAAGCAAGGTTGTCGATGTTATATCTACGTCGGTGCCTGTTTAACATGACGCTGAAAGACCACGGCAGGGGGACGCCAATAATAACTTTGAAATTATTTGCAGAAAAAATTAAGACAAAATCTGCAAACTTTTTGCTGTTTTCACTTTTCAATAAATGACAGGACGCAGTAGCACACACAAGTGCGGGGGGGGCTCATAGGTAGATATTTGTTGGAGGCCTAACTCCCCCGACCACATTTTTGAAATGAATCCCCGTTTCAACCGTAATATCCCTTCATAGGTTAAAACTTACCATTCTGAATTACTCCACTGGCAAAGTGAAATGAAGCCTTGTTTCAGCCGTAATATCGCTTCATAGGTTTGCTCGTGAGATCGCGCTGCGTTCGTTATCCTATGAATTGCCATAGCATCTCTCAACATGACGGCTATTACAAAGGACCATTCTAAACAAGTAGCTTCCATGAATAATTGAAGCAAATATCTGCAAAACATTAAACAAACAAAAATAAGATTAACATTAACTTAACGCCAAGGCCGTGACTAGGATTTGAATTGGGGGGGGGGGGGNGGGGGGGGGGGGGGCAGCCGAAACCAAAGAGAACAAAAGAAGTGACTACTTCACTTCATATATAATTAGGTCACCTCTGTACATATAATTATGAGGTAAAGAACAACGGCAACAAGAACAACATCAACAACAAAAATGTTTTTATTCATTATTTTCTGCGGAAGCTGGCTGCAGCTCGCCTTAAATACGACCTTGATTAACGTTTTTAATTAGGCCGTTTCTAGGGTTAACTAAACGGCAAAAGAGACATATATACCAAATTCCACAAAAGTGACCCTTACGGCACAGCGGACAAACAGATTTTTTTTAATTAAATTTTTGAATTCAAGGGTCTTGCGAATTATCAACGCTGTGAATTTATTTTTTTAAATAGCCAGAAAATACAAGAAATGAAAATGATAAAAAACACTTGACTTTATGCTCTACAATTTTAATATATTCTTCCATACGCGTATTTCGGATTTTACTCCATTGTCAAGAATGAACATTATATTCTTAAGAAAAGATACTAAATAGATGGGTATCAGATTTTCCTTTTTTGTATCTTTTATGTATAAGTTAGTCCTTGAGAATATAATGCTCATTTTTGATAATGGTGTAAAATCCGAAATACGCGTATCGAATAATATATTAAAATTGTACAACATAAAGTTAAAATGTTTTTTAATCATTTTCATTTCTCGTATTTGAAATTTCTACCAAGTGTCCTAAAGGTTTTGTTTCTTTGAAATAACCAGAGTTAATATTAATAAAATAATAAGCCGATTTGCTGAATTGGCTTATTATTATCATTATGAAAATTATATGAAATAAAAATATCTTGCCCTCTCCCATATCGATGGACGACATCCATTCTACCGGGGGATTTACTTTCCTTATCCTATAAAAAGGAAAGTATTGTAATGAGCTCAAATTTTCGATGTGGAGTTTTCAATGCCAAAACACGTTTTGAGGTCCTCAGAGCCCAAATCTCGAGTTTCAGCCATTGGTCCGTGTGTGAGTCTGCCTGTGAACAAGATATCTCAAGAACAGTAAAGTGATAAGACACTTACACGTAAATATGTATGTCAGTTTTGCGGCATGAACGACATAAGAAACTTTTGGTTGAAATCGAATCTGCTGTTGGGGGTTTGCATCCCTTACCTCAGTTCAAAATATTGGACCAAACCCACCTCAATTGTAATTCAGCTTTGCTGGATCCCCTATTGCTGATCTGTTTTGAAAGTTGATCCAAAACATGTGTGGACGGAATATAAGACCAAACCTACCTCAGTTGTACTTCGGCCTTGCTGGATCCTCTATTGCTGATCTGTTTTTAAAGCTGATCCAAAACATGTGTGGACGGAATATCAGACCAAACCTACCTCAGTTGTACTTCAGCTTTGCTGGATCCTCTATTGCTGATCTGTTTTGAAAGCTGATCCAAAACATGTGTGGACGGAATATCAGACCAATTTTCTACAGAACAAGGCGATGTTGGTGATTCCAAATTGTGACCCAAATCATCATCATGCCATTGCTGCCAAGGACTTGTATTGCCATTCCAAAATACGCTTTGCGTTGTGGTGTCTTCAGAGAGGACACTTCGCTCGTCTGTCATATGGAGAATGCCTGGAAGCAAATAAAAAGTTGATTCATCTTCACGAATGCAGGGATAACTTGTGCCGGGCATCACAGGGGCATGCACTTACGTCGTCACCACTGGTGATTTCAACGACCATCACACTTGACGCTGACTGAATTTTGATTTTTGAACCCCCCTCCCCCCTGCCACACCTAAAGAAATTGAACGTCGAAATGACTTTCATTTCGATTATAATTTGAGACCTGTATCCGCTCCTGCGAAGGTCACGGGAGAAATTAGAAAATTGTGCAGTTGGTTGACGCTTGTGTTGTTTGCCTAGACATATTTTTGGTACTCACTTAAAGGAGTCTTGCGGTGCAGGCCCGTATCCAGAATTTTATTTCGGAGGGCGGTTTCATCTAAAGATTTTATTTCGGGGGAGGATTCANGGGGGGGGGGGGGGTCATGTAGAATCGAATATTCTCAGCATATTCGTAATTTAAATTTTTAGTATTTTTGAAATGCTTTATTAGATTTAGATAGAAGTTTGTGGTGAAAAAAATAGGTTCAACTACCCTATTTACAGAGCTGTATTAACCATATGGCAACTGCTCAGCGTCGCACATAATTATTAGGAAAGAAAATCAAATGTGTTATAAGTTATATAAAAAACATTGAGACGGAAACAGTTTTACGATGTACAGCTATACTTAGTAATATAGTATCTAGCATAGACTGACTAGATTGCAGAAACCAGACTTCTAAGTACAATAGATTGACTAGATGTCAAAAACTAGGCTTCTAGGTAGAGTAGACTATTTAGATAGCAAAAACCAGACTCCTAAGTACAACAGACTGACTAAATGGCTGAAACTAGACTTCTAGGAGCCCCACTAGACTTCTGTTTTTAATTATGGAAGAAGAAAAGGAAGGGTGTGGCGGATAGAGGGGAGGGACGATAAGGACGATCGTCCCCCTCCCACTGCCAGACTTGAAGAAATTGAACGTCGAAATGACTTTTATTTCGATTATAATTTGAGGCCTGTATCCGCTCCTGCGAAGGTCACGGGAGGAATTAGAAAATTTGGTAGTTCGTTGACGCTTGTGTTGTTTGCCTAGACATATTTTTGGTACTCACTTAAAGGAGTCTTGCGGTGCAGGTCACTAAAGATTTTATTTCGGGGGGNAGGGAGTTTTACCATACAGGGATTATAGGAAAAATCAAACCTTTTCAAAAATTTCGGGGGGGGGGAGGGGTACGTTTGAACCCTTAAAACCCTGTCCTGTATACAGGTCTGTCGCGGTGTAAAATTAACAACCGACCTCGTGAGAAGTTAATTCTGCCCTGTCAATTTATGTGTTGTGTGAACGGAGTGCAAGACTTACCCAAATGAGGCTGTAGAACTGGTTCCGGACTTATGTATCCTGAATCACATAATGCTGAATGATTAATATTATCTCCAAACTTAATTCCAGGAGGTGACGATCGCATTGATGACGTCATGAGAAGTTAATTCTGCCCTGTCTATTTATGTGTTGTGTGAACGAAATGTAAGACTTACCCGAATGAGGCTGTAGAACTGGTTCTTGACTCATATACCCAGAATCACATAACGCTGAATGATTGATATTATGTGCAAACTTAATTCCAGGAGGTGACGATCGCATTGATGACGTCATCGATGTAGTTGATGTTTTTCTTACAACACCACTACTTGTATTACCAGGAACTAAATAATGATGTCCATTCGTTGAGCCGCCACCATTTCCACCGGCACACCAATTTGGATAAGGCCAATTGAAATCTGAATGTAAATTCTTCAATGCAACTATAAAATTATCAATGCGTCCGGCTCGTGTCCTTTCTTTAATTAACCATTCAACTAAATGAAAATCTAAATGAGCCGCAAAGTAACCTAAATTTTTTAATTGATGTGAAGAGAGCATACGTCTTGCGTGTCTTTGTAAGATAATATTCATATAATAATCTTCAGCCGTGCTGTCAACGCCAATGTTATTCTCTTTGTCAGACTTGGAGCTAAGTTGAGACTTTTTTCGATTTCGTACAATTTCGGTTTTTAATTCGGTTAATGATTGTTGACGACTATTGGCAAGTAATGGATGATGTGATGATTGAGAGTTTTGACGACTTTTAGAAGGATTATTGTTCGATGGTAGAATTTGATGTGGAACAGAAGATCCACCAGATTGATTTGTGGATAGTATTTGGTGTGGAGAGGTTGTTGTAGAGTAACTTCGTCCTCGAGAAACTTGCATTGTACCTGGAAATAAAAGAACAAAATGAATAATACAGGAAGTCATTTCAGGTGGAACAGTCAAATATCTCGGGACTTGGTTAAGTGGAACAGTGAAATATCTCGGGACTTGGTTAAGTGGAACAGTCAAATATTTCGGGACTTGTTTAAGAGGAACAGTCAAATATCTCGGGACTTGTTTAAGAGGAACAGTCAAATATCTCGCGACTTGTTTAAGTGGAACAGTCAAATATCTCGAGACTTAGTTAAGTGGAACAGTCAAATATCTCGAGACTTAGTTAAGTGGAACAGTCAAATATCTCGAGACTTAGTTAAGTGGAACAGTCAAATATTTCGGGACTTGGTTAAGTTAACAGTGAAATATTTCGGGACTTGTTTCAGTGGAACAGTCAAATATTTCAGTATTTGATTAAGTAGAACAGTAAAATATTTCGGGATTTGGTTAAGTGGAACAGTAAAATATTTCAGGACTCGGTTAAGTGGAACAGTCAAATATCTCGAGACTTAGTTAAGTGGAACAGTCAAATATTTCAGGACTTGGTTAAGTGAAACAGTCAAATATCTCGAGACTTAGGTAAGTGGAAAAAGTCTTCTTCATTTGATGTTAGGGGAGGTGTCAATGGTGACACTTGAAGTCCAAATGATACAAACTTACCCAGGACCATAGACAAGTCTTCTTCATTTGATGTTAGGGGAGGTGTTAATGATGACACTTGAAGTCCAAATGATACAAACTTACCCAGGACCATAGACAAGTCTTCTTCATTTGATGTTAGGGGAGGTGTTAATGATGACACTTGAAGTCCAAATGATACAAACTTACCCAGGACCATAGACAAGTCTTCTTCATTTGATGTTAGGGGAGGTGTTAATGATGACACTTGAAGTCCAAATGATACAAACTTACCCAGGACCATAGACAAGTCTTCTTCATTTGATGTTAGGGGAGGTGTTAATGATGACACTTGAAGTCCAAATGATACAAACTTACCCAGGACCATAGACAAGTCTTCTTCATTTGATGTTAGGGGAGGTGTTAATGATGACACTTGAAGTCCAAATGATACAAACTTACCCAGGACCATAGACAAGTCTTCTTCATTTGATGTTAGGGGAGGTGTTAATGATGACACTTGAAGTCCAAATGATACAAACTTACCCAGGACCATAGACAAGTCTTCTTCATTTGATGTTAGGGGAGGTGTTAATGATGACACTTGAAGTCCAAATGATACAAACTTACCCAGGACCATAGACAAGTCTTCTTCATTTGATGTTAGGGGAGGTGTTAATGATGACACTTGAAGTCCAAATGATACAAACTTACCCAGGACCATAGACAAGTCTTCTTCATTTGATGTTAGGGGAGGTGTTAATGCTGACACTTGAGGTCCAAATGATACAAACTTACCCAGGACCATAGACAAGTCCTCTTCATTTGATGTTAGGGGAGTTGTCAATGGTGACACTTGAAGTCCAAATGATACAAACTTACCCAGGACCATAGACAAGTCTTCTTCATTTGATGTTAGGGGAGGAGTCAAGGGTGACACTTGAAGTCCAAATTTATAATTATTAATAAATGATGTTCGTGGACTCTCGATATCATTCGGATCTATAGCTTTCAAAAATCGAACTAAATCTTTACCGAGCTCCCATTTACATTGATCAAGAGTAGCGTCAAGTAGAAGCGTAGCGTATTGTCGACTCACAAGAAATGATTCTAAGTTCTGAAACAGAATAGCACAACACCCACTCTATTAGAAAATGTTTACCGAGATCCATTCACGAGGGTGGTTCCAAAAGACCGACAAACAAAGGGTTAATGTATTTTAGTTCTGACAATACAGGTTGTCCCATTTTAAGTGACCAACTCAATTTGTTTCGGAACTTTTGGAGTCACAAAAAAATTATTCTGACCGAATGTTCATAGAAAAGAGGGGGACGTATTATGATGACCTTGGCTGATTTGTCAAGGTTGTCCTTCAAGGTCAGATGAAGGTCAACTTTATTCTTTTAAATTAGACGACAGGAATTTTATTACATTTTCGGATTCCCCATTTAATTCTACGTACATTTGACTATTCACTTCATGTTTTCGTTGAACTTTTTTGCGCCAATTTTGGGAATGTTTTTTGGTCTGACATACCCGTGTGGCATATTGAAATGTATTGCAAGAGTGATTTTTTTATAAAATGAACAAACAAAAGGAAACCATCGTATAGGAAATGGCGAGAGCTTTCATTCCATATGTCACACGGGTATGTCAGACCAAAAAACATTCCCAAAATTTGGCGCAAATAGGTTTAACGAAAACATGAAGTGAATAGTCAAATGAACGTGAAATTATATGGGGAATCCGAAAATGTAATAAAATTCAGGTCGTCTCATTTAAGAAAATGAAGTTGACCTTCATCTGACCTTGAAGGACAAGTCAGCCAAGGTTATCATAATACGTCCCCTATTTTATGAACATTCGGTCAGATTTTTTTTTTTGTGACTCCAACAGTTTCGGAATAAATTAAGTTGGTCACTTAAAATGGGACACCTTGTATATTTAAATGTCTTACATTGTCTAATGATAATACAAGGTACAGTTATCCAAATATTTTTATTATTTTAATTTTGACAGGTCATCTTTGTTTAAGTTCCGAGTACATTTTTACGATTTGTTCGGCTCCTTCATGGCAACGGCCCTTTCCTAATATCTGTTTTCAATCTGAGCTGCATGAAAAAAAATCGGGAGTCGACTGTTTTAGAGTCTTTCGACTGTAAGGATACTAACTACTTTTTGACGGCCACCGAAATGTTACCCAAAAGATGAAAAAAATGAATTGAAGTCAGCGTGAAAGTGCCACTTTCTGAAGAGTGTATTAAATTTTCTTCAAAAATAGCAATTTTTGAAGATTTTTTGGTTTTTTTCAATAATGAACCTTTTTTTCAAAAAAAAAAAAAAAAAAAAAAAACCAANAAAAAAAAATACCCCCCCCCCTCCTCAAAATTTAAAATTTACGTTTCAAGGTACGAAAATTCCAAAAATCGAATAAAAAAAAAATCGTTTGTCCGCCGTGATGGGCTCTTTTGCCACTTAGCATTGACCGAAATTGATGAAATTTGTTACATAGGTCCCATTTGGGGTTTAATTGAGCCCCGAAACTTTTCGTCACCATCAGTCACATATATAGGGTTCCATACTAAAAATTTAGTAAGTTGCAAAAGTGTGTGCGGTGTACAAGATACGGCGGCCGAACGGATTTTCTTTATTAAATTTTTGGATTCTACGTACCTTAAAATATCAAATTTTGAGGAGGGTTAATTTTTTTATGCCAGAAAAATAATAAACCCATGTGTCACATTGGTAGAGTTTCTTTTTTCTCGTCAATTCCAAAGGTTCATTATTGAAAATAATGAACTAAAAGCCGAATGTTTTTACAACGCGTTCCGCGAGTTGTCGACAAAACCAGGTACATTTTTTATCAATTTAATTGAAAAAACAGCAAATGAAAAAGTTCCCACCTTACCTGTAAAATAATCAAATAAGATGAAGCTGTTTCCAGTTGATTTTTCTCCAAACACTGCTGAAACAAATCTTTGGGTTTCCCCGCAGCCGCGAACAAATAATTCCACAAAGCAATCTCGGTTTTCCTCGCACATTGAACGATCGTTTGTAAATACACTGGAAACTCCTGAATGAATTCGATGACACTGGGAAGTTGAGCATCGGGGATTGGTTCTTTGGACGTTGCCTCTTCTTCGAGCACTTCATGAAGGAGTAATTCTAGTGAATGTGGGAAATAAGGAAGATTTGTACAGCAACGAGCAATTTCCCAAGCATGAAAACCTGAAAAATAAAACGGTCAAGTGTTCCAAGGAAATGCCGGAATTCAGAGAATTCAGAGGTTGCAGTGGTATTTTTGAAAAAAATATTATTTTAAACTCACTTATATCAAAATTTAAATAAAATTGCCAAACTAATGTAAAAAAACCAAAGAAAAAAAAAAAAAAAAAANAAAAAAAAAAAAAAAAAAAAAAAAAAAAAAAAAAAAAAAAAATAGCACATGATCATTTCGAAATTAAATCGATTGATACATAAAAATGGCGTAACTCCATCTCGCATATAAAACGGTCCCGTAATAGACAAAAAAACTGTATTTTCTATGAAAATAAATTAATTTAAAACAAAATACTATTAAAAAAAATTGGCTTAACGTCTCTTTAACATCTATTCGAGACGGAGGTTTTACCCTCCATTCGGTGGAAAGATGCAAACCAACTACCCGCATTGACCTCAGCCAGCCTGGGCTGGACCCAAAAAATAGCCAGCATCACGAGGCCGCGAACCCTCCGGGGGCCTAATACTGTATTTTAATGATTTTTATCTTTTTTGTGGTTTGTGGTAGAAACGTAAAATTTTCACATCTTATGACTGGTGTTAAGGGCTTTTCAATCTTGAAAAATTTGGCCCAGGGGCCCAATATTTTGATTTTGAAAATGATTTTTTAAAATTTGATTAAGATATTTTTTCGATAAATGATTACAAAACTAATGTGAACACCTGATCATCTTGATCCACTAGTAAGAGACAATGGGTTTCTATTTTCATTCTCCGCAAATGCCCCCCCCCCCCAGCCCACAATTGCTTCTGTTCTATATGAATCGTAGCGAAGCACCCCGTGCCCACCAGCAAGTCTTACCTAAATTTCTTCTAATTAATTGTCTTAATATTTGATGTATATACACTTGACTAGTACGTTTCAAAATACAAAATGGCAACGAAAACAGACTGGACGTGTCTGATGAGGAATACAAAACTGTGTCATTTTCTATTCCCAACAAAATGGCGTCTTCAAACAAAATGGCTGTAAAAAGAAAACATTAATCTTTTAATTTAGGACCATTTATATTTAGGATGTTTGTAATCATAGTGAAATATAAATTTTATCAATCATTTATGTGTCAAACTGCAAATAGTAAAAAAGAGTCACGAGCGCTTTCGTCCGTTACGACATTTTCTGGTGAACTAAATCTGCATCATTGATTTTGATTTAGTTCACAAGACGATATCGACACGGAAGAATGCGCTCGTGACTCTTTTTAACATTTGTAGTTTGATACACATTTATTTGAAATTTATATTCATCATTTAGTTTCCAGTTTAGCTGAGCAACTGAGACTTACTTAATTACTTGTCGTGTCCCTCACGGAAAGTGATGGTGGTGGAATGATTGAGTAGCATATTATGCTACTCTGAGGATGCCGGACTAGATGTTGATAATCCCGACCCCTTCCATGTCCATCACGGAAAGTGACGGTGGTGGAAGGGTTGGGTAGTATATTATGCCACTCTGAGGACGCCGGACTATATGTTGATAATCCCCACCCCTTCCATGTCCATCGCGGAAAGTGACGGTGGTGGAAGGGTTGGATAGTATATTATGCCACTCTGAGGACGCCGGACTAGATGTTGATAATCCCAACCCCTTCCATGTCCATCACGGAAAGTGATGGTGGTGGAAGGGTTGGGTAACATATTATGCTACTCTGAGAACACCGGACTAGATGTTGATAATCCCAAAATCCCAACCCCTTCCATGTCCATCACGGAAAGTGATGGTGGTGGAAGGGTTGGGTAGCGTATTAGGTATGAAAAAAACCTTTATCATATTTTCGACCCGTCCAGGAATCGAACCCGGAACCTCCTTGGTGCAAGACGAGTGTGATGCGCACTCTGCGACGGAGACGGAAAGTGGTAGCATTATAAGGTAATTGTTAAGTATAGCTTTGTGTATTGAAGTGATTGTTGAAAAAAACCTTGTAATATTATGATGTCCACAAAATTGTGATATACTCGTAATAACAGACGTAATAAATGTAAATATACATTTACATTTTTTTTTTTTTACTTACCAAGGGGGTAAATATTCAATTGAAAAGGCAACATGATTCTTTTGGATATAAAACTATGATGAGCAGATTTGTCGTTATGTTTTGGAAACAGAGGTAACCAAACACGCATTCCATAACAGCCACAGAACAACCAAAGAGCTTCTGTCAGATGAGGTTTACTTTTGATTTTGTTAGATGGAGGATTAGGTACCCAAACTGTTTCTACGCAAGATGCTAAAACTGTAGGAGCCGCCACAACCTTGAAAAAAAGAAAAAAATAAACATCAGGTGTGAACATCACACGACTTTCCTTATCTATAAAAGAAGAAGAAAGTATTGTAATGGGCTGAAATTTTCGATGTCGAGTTTTTAATGCCAAAACACGTTTTGAAGTCCCCAGAGCGAAATTACAATTATATATTACACTTCAACCTAAGTTGTATTTTTCAATTTCTTATATGAAATAGATATGAATAGGCACCAAGTTTAAAGTTCTAGCTATTACCGTTCTCATTTTAAGCAGGATATGCGAAAAACGCTAAAAAGCGGCATAAAATCGCCAACGGTATAGATTCGAATAGATTTCCGCCAAAAGCTTATTTTGCCGTTCATGGCATACAACTGAATTACTCGTACATACCAAATTTCACGTCTCTAGCACTTGCCGTTCTTGAGATATCTTGTTCACATACAGGCGGACGGACACACACACACGGACCAATGGTTGAAACTCGAGATTTGAGCTCTGGGGACCCCAAAATGTGTTTTGACATCGAAAATTTCAGCCCATTACAATACTTTCCTTTTTATAGGATAAGGAAAGTAAAAAACATCCAATATACAGGGTGATTCAAAAGTTTATGCAAAAAAAAGAAACCACGTTTAGTAGAGCTCAAATAAAGGCCACTTTGCTTAATAAACCCCTGCACGGAAATGGACCCCAAGATAGCTAGGGCCACCCAAAGTTGGCACTTAAAAATCGAAAAATAATTATTAAAAATCGAATTATTTTTCGATTGACTTCATTTTTTGCATGACGTCTCCGATTGTTACCATGCTTCTTTGGTGAGTATTTGACACTTTTTCCCCGATCAGGGGCGGAGTTATGGCGAGGTCATGAAATGAAAATGCCTAGAACTTTTTGATTTCCGTATAGGGGTTTATTAAGCAAAGTGGCCTTTATTTGAGCTCTACTATACGTGGTTTCTTTTTTTGCATAACCTTTTGATACATCCTGTATTAATAATAATAATACTGCTTGAATGAGACTAACGAGTCCCTTTACCCCAGCAGTAAGCTTGTACTATTATTGTGGTCAAAATCTCAATTAATTGAGAGGATAAAATCCTACCTTGGCTGGGTTTTGAACCCGCGACCTCCTGATTACCAGGCGAGCGCTTGACCACTGAGCTACCAAGGCAGGTTATTGTGAAAGTACTGTCGTTTGCTGGATACATTTGTAAGAAGTTTCACATTCGAGTACACTTTACTCTGTGAACATCTTCTGCTGAAGCCTCTTGAAGCAAGAAGACGGAACAAAATTTCTACAAAATGTCCTAAATAATAAAATATCCAGTCCATACATAACGGGAAAAAAATTAAATTAAAGTTCCGCAACCCACACTTCAGACCTTACAAAAAAAAATCCGTTTTCCGCCGTGATGGGCACTTTTCCACTTACCGTTGGCCGATTTGGATGAAATTTGGTATATAGGTCCCATCTGGGCTCTAATTATGCCCCGAAACATTTAAATTTTGGGTGCAATCAAATTTATTAACTTTTAAATAAATAAAAACAAAACACTTACCAAAAACACTATTTATAATTATTTATAAAGAAACTAGTTTCGAATCATTCGATTCATCATCAGTCTAGTCGAGTCGAAGGATGGAAGTTGACTGACCATTGTTCATCGCGTGCTGAGTAGAGTGACGCGAAGTACCGTCTTTATTACCGAAGTACCGTTTTTATTTATTTAAAAGTTAATATTTTTAACACTTATAATTAACATGTTATTCAAAGCAATCAAATTTACTGCTTGCGGTTTTTACCGCTTTTTACGGTCAGACTTGAAATTGGTATGTATGTTAATTTTAATGTGTAATTATGCCCCAAAACTTTGGGGGGGGGGTATTTTTTTAGCCAGTAAAAAAATACACCAATATGTCACATTGGCAGAGTTTTTTAATTGTCGAGAAAAATAGGCACAAGCAATGCGCCCACCATGTAACTAATATGTAAGAAAATTGCACTGAATTATTGACCAAAAGAAGTGACGTCTAATTTCGACTTTACAATTTTGCTTTAATGATGCTGACTCAACTCACTTGTAATTTATTGTCACCATACTGATGTACGAGCAGCAATCTACCATTCACATTCAGCACGAAATTATCTCTCGTGTGTTGCTGATTCTTCTTGTAAACTCTACACACCTTGATTTATTGTCATCATACTGAATGAAAGAGTAGCAATCTGCCACTTACATTCAGCACGAAATTATCTCTCGTGTGTTACTGATTCTTCTTGTAAACTCGACTCACCTGTGATTTATTGTCATCATACTGATGTACGAGTAGCAATCTGCCACTTACATTCAGCACGAAATTATCTCTTGTGTGTTGCTGAATCTTCTTGTAAACTCAACTCACCTGTGATTTATTGTCATCATACTGATGTACGAGTAGCAATCTGCCACTTACATTCAGCACGAAATTATCTCTCGTGTGTTGCTGATTCTTCTTGTAAGGTTCATGTCTTAGCGTAGACAGTGTTATTGAGACAATACAAGCGGGATGAACACAGAGAGCTGAAATGTCGATGGACTGAACATGGGTGACGTCCAAACTGGTTTCTGAAACAGTGAAAACATTGTAAAAGCTTTCTCCTCCACACACGAATAACAGAAGGGAAATGGTTTTTTTTTAAAAAAACGTCAAACTGTAAAAAAATTAGTGTGTGTACTTATGTACGCGCGTGAAAGTTATACTTCTTTTTACTTTTTAAACATAAAAGTCATGGTATATTGAATTATAGAGGTATGTCGTTTTGCTCTAAAAAATAAGGCTGTTGGCCATTTGAATGAATGAGGTTTATAGTTGAAGGGGTCTGTGTTTTTTTATATATGTATATATTTTTAATATGCGCCCCATTCTAAAGATTCTATTTTCAATCTTGTGTCGAAGAGGGGGGTTGGAGATGGATTCGAACCAACAGCCTCCTGGTTACGAATCCACCGCCTCATTCGACTGAGACAGTGTTAATTTTGTGTTACACGTTACACTGATGCGGTCACAAATTTGCGTTACAGATGCGTTGATAATTTTGTGTTACAGGTGCGCGCGCATCGTAAAATTTCACTCTCATCATTCTTCCATAACGCACCTAAAGAAGTATAACTTCAAAAACAGCCCCGTAACTCATTTGGTTGGGGGGCGGTAACCAAGAGGCTGTTGGTTAGAATCTAACTCCATCCCCAGCACAACAGATTATCATTGTTTACTTTTCATTCCTTAATATAAATTTCATTTTCATTATTTATCATCATTATCCATTACTCTCATCTCTCATCTTCCACTGACTGAATTACATTTAATTCAGTCTTTAGTTTAGAGTCAATGTATTTAACCCTAGAATGTGACCAAGGTATTTTTTGTCACAAGTAAGACCAGGGGGGGGGGCAAAAAGTGCCCGCGGTAGTTTTCAGCTATAAAACCAGTTTAAATAAGAACAACTATGTTGATAATTAACTTTCAAAGTAAATAAAATGTAATTAAACTCTTTATTTGAAACTAGCAGGATACGCCCGCTTCGCTTGGCACCTTATAGACATGGCCATTTATAATTTCAACGCCTTGTTTCGCAATAAAAAGTAGCCTATGTCCTTTCCTAAAGTTTAGTCTATCTCCATACCAAATATCATCAAAATCGGTTCAGTAGTTTAAGCGTGAAAGCGTAACATACGGACAGAAAGAAAAAGTAGGAAAAAAAAAGAAAAAACTTGATCTTCAAAAATCTCCTTTAACATGAGTTTGCCAACTGATTGCAGGATAACTAACCTTGTTTATTTTCATTAGGAACTCAAAAAAAATAAGGAAAATTAAAAAAAGAAACAAATGAAATCATTAGCTATCATTTGATTTGACCAACTGACCCCCTAGTCTGAGTCTGTTGACTTCTATACAAATAACAAAAGATATTGTGGATTTGCTGTTTTTTAGCGGTCCATTTTGCCGACTTTTTTGATCAATATGGTAAGCAGAGTACATTTTATAAGGTACAATGGTTTTAACAATTTATTTTTCCAGTGATACACTGAGGTGGAAAATAAATAAGTAAGACCAGGGGGGGGGGGGCAAAAATTGTCCGCGCTCCAGAAAAGCTGACTTTTCCACGAGCTATCAGTAGAAGTGGTTATCTACCATTACTATAAGTAAATAAATCATATCTTTGATAATAATAATATAAATTATTATTATAAATAATATAAACAATAATATAATATAATAATATAAAAAAATAATATAAACCCACAGACAATAATATAAACAAAAAGGAATGCGAAAAAAAACTCAAGTATAAAGATTTAGCAATAGAAATAGAAAGAATGTGGCATGTAAAAAGCACTATAGTGCCTATCATCATTGAAGTGCTGGGTACTATTCCCAGATTCCTGGACTGGAATCTTAAACAACTCCCCGGTTACCATAATGTGTCAGAAATTCAAACCTGCACGCTGTTGGGAACTGCCCACATTCTTAGTAAATTCGGAATTTAATAACAAAAGTGTGTGAAAAATGAATGATGTCTTAAGAATAAGGTATATTCTAGATGTCATTCATACCGACAAACTCCGAAATTTTAAATAGATTCCTGCATTCTTCTGCCATAATAATAACAGTATCTAGATCTAAAGCACAGTGCTGCATGGCAATTGGTTTCGCCATTTTCATCAATTCCATTCAGCTTTCGGGAATGAAATTCCTCTCCGAGTGAGCCATTCATGATGTAAGTATGAATATCTGTTTGTTAAATAAAATACAAAATTAAGGCAGTGATTCCCAAAGTGGACGAGGTGGACCCCCAGAGGTTCATGGGAGACTCGACGGGGGTCTACGTTGGCGTGATAAAAAAACGGGGGTTCACAATTAGTAAGCGGGGTCCACGAAAATTTATCTGGTTTTGATACTGAAGAACTAAAATGTTGGCTTGACTTCACCTATCAATGTAGGTGTGTGCTTGCAATCTTAGATGAAGTGTTTGATTAAATGGTCCATTTTGAGTTAAACATTAAGCATTGCATTAAAAATTTCTTAAACTTCCTGAGTTTTCATTTATATTAACATAATAATTTTTATTGTACGCAGAATTTTTTTCTCTTTCGATCTGTGTATTTTTTAATATATTTCTGTGTATAACGTAATTTTAATTAAATATTTAAAAAAAAATGTTTCTCGGTTTTGACACTTTCTATTTCAATTTTTTTTTTTTTTTTTTTTTTTTTTTTTTTTTTTTTTTTTTTTTTTT
>CM022876.1:1574153-1591773 GCA_012654025.1 Pachypsylla venusta | reverse complement strand
ACTTTTCCAGATTTTCCAGTGTACTTTTTCAATATTTTGTCTCCCCCATCTGACTTCAAAAAACACAATATTGGGACCCAGGGACCCCAAAAACTATACAGCAAATTTCCTTCATACCCTAAACATGTATACCAAAATTTTTGAGAAAAATGATAATAAGCGCCGCAGTCGAAATTTTTCAAGAAAAGCATGTTCACGCATAAAATTGGCCATTGAGATAAAAAAAACTCAATTTGAAGAATTCCCTGACTTTTGGCGTTTTTTCCTAAATTCCCTGACTTTTCCCTGACATTTTCCAGTCTCCTAAAATTCTCTGACAATTCCAGGTTTTCCAGAATTTCCAGTCTGGTAGACACCCTGGACTGTGATATTAAACCATTTCGTCCTCACGATGCGATAGAGGGTTCTACGCATCAGAATGACCTGGAACGTATATCATCATAGTTTCAACCAAGTGTCAACAAAACCTTTTTGTTTACCTCGTATCAATCTATTTCTATCATTTTTTCCAAAACCTGAAGCCAAAAACGAGGGGAGAACCGTTGATTTTAAGAGTAATGTCAATAATCATCATAGGTTAACAATCGTGGTTTATACTTGAGAATCCTTACGGATAATGCAGTAGCTTCTCCTTGCTTTCTACATAGGTAATGGAAAATATATTGTTTCCGGCCCTTCCTTTAGTCGCTTTTTTCGAGTCCCCCTATCCACAGGGGATGTCAATAAAATATAAAAAAATAGACTCTTGAGTGGAAGATTACCACCAGGCGAGGTTAGTGTCTGAGGTATTTTCTACCACCTAACCCTTAGAGCTCTATTTTTATATGGTCAAATACTCAAATTAATGTGGAAAAAATTCTGCCTCTGCTGGGGATTAAATCCACGCCCTTCTGTTTACCAGGCAAGCGATTAACCACTGAGCTACCGAGGCAGGAATGTCTATACTACGACAACAACCTTTTACAGATTTTTTCCTGGCTCAGGGACACCAAAAGTTTCAATCGAGAACTCTGCTCAGGTACGTAACTGGCGGGGGAGGGGCAAACGGGGCACCTACCCCGGACGACAAGTTTTGTTTTCTGACAGTTAACGAGTCCAGATGTACTTGGCGAGTGACGAGGGACGGACGCGGTCGAAGGAGAATGATTCACCAGTAAGTCCCTCTCCTCCTGCGTCTCTTTCGCCACTGTAGACAATATTTCATATGCATCATTGTCGGCCCGCTGTAATATTAATGTTGTTGTTTAACGTTCTCAACGACTTTCACTGTGTCTCCAGGCCAAGTAAGGCGGCCACTCCAACTGGATCTGTCCATAATGATGGCGGCTCTAGATTGGTTGGGTTTGATGGATAGTTGAATCAATGATTTACATCATGAGCAGCCAGCATACGTAGAGGACAGCGATCAGATACTTCAGGGTTCAGTAAGGATTTAAATATATGCTCTTCGAAGAAGTATCTTGAGCAGCACGGCTGGGATGAACAGCTCCAACGGAAGAAAAACACAGTGGGTTGTCGTCGGAACGGTGTTTATAATCTTTGGCCGTGTCCGAGGGCACGGCTAGCCCCGGTGCGAAGAACCAACCATCTTGAGGGTCTGTAATATTAATATTTCTCCCCGCTGTAATAGTAATAGTCTCCCCTTACCATATTTTTCCCACATGATTTCACTCCTGGTCAGTAGTGCGGAGTAGAGATGGGTAGGAACCATTCATTTTGAGGATTGGTTCTTACAGTTCAAGTTACCATTTCTTTTTCCCCGCATTCTCCCTCTACCATATATTTTCCCACATAATTTCGACTCTTTTACCATATTTTTCCAACAAAATTTCTTCCCTTACCAAATTTTTCCCACATAATTTCGACTTTTACCATATTTTTCCCACATAATTTCTTCCCTTAATATGTTTTTTTCATACAGTATCTCCCCTTATCATAATTTCTTCCCTTAACATATTTTTCCAACCTAATTTCCCCCCTTATTATATTTTTGTCCCACACAGTTTCTCCCCTTACCATATTTTTCTCCCACACAGTTCCCAAATACAATATCTTCACTTACTTTCTTTTTCCCTGCATATTTCTTCCTCTACCATATATTTCCCCACCTAATTTCTCCCCTTACACATTTTTTCCCACATAATTTCTCCCCTTATTATATTTTTTCCATACAGTATCTCCCCTTACCATATCTTTCTCCTGTGTTTCGTTCCCAAATAACTTCCACTTCTTCGTCATCAAAGAGTAATGAGCAAATCCACATCTTCCTGCAACGGCCAAACACTTTCCTTCACTGTCAATAGCTGTATACTGAAACATAAGACAAACAGTTCTATGACGTTAGCTCGAGCCTTCGTGATAATGGCTTGCACAACCCAGGCTGAGTGAGGTCTATGTGGGTAGCTGGCTTGTAGGTTAACACTAAATGGAGAGTAATATCACCGTCTCGATTGACCTCAGATGTTAAAAAGACGTAAGCCCAAGAAAAGTTTTGTTAAATTTGTCTGGTCATTATAGATTTTTTTAAAAAAACCTCTAAGATGTTAAGCCAAAAAAGAAGAAGATATTTTAACATTTTTTTAGTATTTCTTGAGTTTTCATGAATTTCTATAAAGTATGATATTTAAAAAAATGGAACGCCACATATCCCCACCTTTGATAATACTTACTTTCCGTGTCCACCACGGAAAGTGATGATGATGGAAGGACTATGTAGCTAGTAGGCAGTGATATAACATGCCATTGTTTATTTTCTATCAGCGTACTTGATATAGACAAGTCCCTCCCAGAGATTCCATCAGATCTCTAGACACACTCTAGATAGCAAAGCTCTGTCACCCACTAACTCTTACCCTAATCGGCCAATTAGTTGCTGAATAAGTAGCCAGCAGTGATACAACATGCCATTGTTTATTTTCTATCAGAGTACTTGATATAGACACTTGAGGAGAAGTACCTCCCAGAGATTCCATCAGATCTCTAGACACACTCTAGATAGCAAAGCTCTGTCACCCACTAACTCTTACCCTAATCGGCCAATTAGTTGCTGAATAAGTAGCCGGCAGTGATACAACATGCCATTGTTTATTTTCTATCAGCGTACTCGATATAGACACTTGAGGAGAAGTACCTCCCAGAGATTCCATCAGATTTGGAGATAGATTTTCATTCATTTGGTAAAGCCTACTCAATCCAGATCCGAAATTAATATAAAGCTTGTCTTCTCCTTGTAAGTAAAGATGAGACTGGTGACTCTGAAACATAAACAAGACTAAATTACAACAACTTAGTACACGGGTTTAAGTATTCCAACCTCGGTAGCTCAGTGGTCAGGGCTTCTGCCTGGGAATCCAGGGGTCACGGGTTTGAAATCCGAGGCATGGTATGTAATTCTCTATATGAGATTTTGACCACATAATAATACAGCCAAGATCTATAAGAAAGAAGTACATACAATAATAGTAGAAGAGACACTAACGAGATACAAACCTAACAGGGTATTGCACAGTAGACCACTGGAAATAGCCAAAGAAGAGCACTACTTAAGGTGGCATCACTATTTGTCATGAATTCCAAAATTTTGGCACAATTTATTTGATGTATATTTGTCGAATTTGTGTGTTTGGTATATATTTTGTTATTCTGTAACCATCACTTTCAATTAAATACATTTTTGAATGAGATCAAACCAGTTCTTGTTTCTTGGAAATTTTATTCAGACATTATACTTCTTAGTTAGAAAATTATTGGAGAAAATTTTCAGAATTCGAAAAGTAAGTCCGATATTGGGTTTGTGCCCCGAAAATGTTTGTTACACTAATTTGAATATATAGGGTTCCATACTAATATTTTATTATGGCACTCTATATATTAAGTTTTTTTTATATCTAAAATATATATAAAAAAAATAGGTTGAATATATCTAATTTAGGTTGATTATACTAAAATAAATGGATGAAATATTTCAGCCAAATTTAAAGCACAAAAAATTTTAATCTACGAAAAAATTAATTCTGAAAATTTTCTCCAATTTTCTAACTAAGAAAATTATAATTCTTAGTTAGAAAATTATTGGAATAAAATTTCAAAGAAACAAGAACTCGTTCGATCTGATTTCAAAAATGTATTTACTTGAAAGTGATGGTTACAGAAAACAAAATTTGGTATATATTTGTGCCCCTATCACACTATTTGATGAGACCTTCAGTCTAAATCATTTGCTTTCAAATTTTATTGCGTATTATACCATAGCAACCAGATATTTATCTGCAATAAATATAATTTTGATATTTTCTATTTTTCTAATACGATTTTGGATCGAAAGTTAATTACGAGGTAGTCATACCCATGCTTCTCTATTCTAACTCGCACTCGTTATTCTTATAGAAAAGGAGAAACCTTGTTATGCTTTAATATCTACAACTTACCATAGTTGGATTAACAGTTAAGGCACTTTTAACAAAACTATACATAATGACTTGATCTTCTTCTTCCGGTTTGCTGTTTCGACTGCCTTCGTCAGGATGATGTTTTAACATCCACAATTGATATCCTTCTGCTGACCATTCCATACATTTTACATAAAGTGGATTACTCTTGGACAATTCAACATGAATACCGTAATCCCAAGAGAGTGAACACATAAGGAGAGAACCAAACGTACTCCATAGTGAGAAGCCACCGTTGCTCCACCCTAAAGCGAGCCCACAACCATCTGGTGTGTATCGCATACAAGTAACAGACCCAAGCTCTCCTGAAACAAAAAAACTTTGACAGATTAGAGGAAAATTTTATTATGGACCAAACATAAGGAGGGAGCCAAACGTACTCCAGAGTGAGAAGCCACCGTTGCTCCACCCTAGAGTCAGCCCACAACCATCTGGTGTGTATCGCATATAAGTAACAGACCCAAGCTCTCTTGAAACACCACCAGTAGACTCACCTGTGTACACTTTATCAGATACAAGCAGAGTGTGTGACACAATAAGACCTCCAGTAGACTCACCTGTGTACACTTTATCAGATACAAGCAGAGTGTGTGACACAATAAGACCTACAGTAGACTCACCTGTGTACACTTTATCAGATACAAGCAGAGTGTGTGACACAATAAGACTTCCAGTAGACTCACCTGTGTACACTTTATCAGATACGAGCAGAGTGTGTGACACAATAAGACCTCCATTAGACTCACCTGTGTATACTTTATCAGATACAAGCAGAGTGTGTGACACAATAAGACCTCCAGTAGACTCACCTGTGTACACTTTATCAGATACGAGCAGAGTGTGTGACACAATAAGACCTCCAGTAGACTCACCTGTGTATACTTTATCAGATACAAGCAGAGTGTGTGACACAATAAGACCTCCAGTAGACTCACCTGTGTACACTTTATCAGATACGAGCAGAGTGTGTGACACAATAAGACCTACAGTAGACTCACCTGTGTACACTTTATCAGATACGAGCAGAGTCTGTGACACAATAAGACTTCCAGTAGACTCACCTGTGTACACTTTATCAGATACGAGCAGAGTCTGTGACACAATAAGACTTCCAGTAGACTCACATGTGTACACTTTATCAGATACGAGCAGAGTGTGTGACACAATAAGACCTCCAGTAGACTCACCTGTGTACACTTTATCAGATACGAACAGAGTGTGTGACACAATAAGACCTCCAGTAGACTCACCTGTGTACACTTTATCAGATACGAGCAGAGTGTGTGACACAATAAGACCTCCCGTATGTTCGTCAATAACATAAACAATGCCTTCTCCTGTGGAACGTCCAAATGTAATCAATCTATATTTATGATTTAAAGTAGCACACGTGGCATCATCCACGTGGGGAGCCCATAATCCTTGTACTTGCTGAAAAAATAGAAGAAAAAAAATCCATGTGAAACCAGTCCGGAGAAATGCAATTCGTATATTCGTTAGCTAAATTCCTCTTTGGGGCTATGTAAGCCCCTGCATCTAAGCCTCTTATGGGCCTTTTGTGCTTGGAAATTAGTCTTGTTTCCTAGCTGAGGCCTAAGATCTGCGGAAGCTTGATCAGCCTTTTGGCTACGTGTTTTGCATGAATGTCAAGCCTGGGATGTAGCTTTCCCATACTTAGTCTCCACGCAATAAGGGAGTCGCAATCAAAGATAACGTGAGAAGCAGTCTCCTCATCCTCCCCACAAAGTCTGCACCTAACCTGGTCTTGATGGAAGCCCATAGCGTGCAGATGTTTTCTCAGTTCACAGTGCTCAGTGATCGGGCCCGTGGTTAGTCTGATGTTTCTGCGACTGAGGGCAAGGATCTCTATAGTAAGGTCCTTGGATGGTCCCTGTAACACAGCCTTGCTGTGTCTCAGACCTGGGGCGTCCTTCCACTGCCTCAGATGGTTTTCGAAGATCCATCCGTCAAATGAAATTGGTCTTTTTTTTAAAAAAAAAAAACGAATTGAACCGAAAAGAACCGAATTGAGCATGAGCATAATAATAATAAAACTCAATGTATCGATAGATGTATGTATCACTACTACTTGTTTAGCCAAAACTGTAAGAGGTATCGAAAAATTGATGGGAATGGACCCTCCCCCTTACAAAAAACCATAAGCTGGAACCCCGGAAAAAAATCAAAATTAAAAAATGTCAAACCGTTTTCAAGTTACGGCCGATTTTTCCATTTTTGACCAAATGCACGACTTCAAACCATTTGTAAAGATCACGGTCCAATATCTTAAATTTCGTCGCGACAACATATCAATTAAAAAGCGAGAAAGTTTTGGGTGGCCTTTTTTTTTTAATTTGGCTTAACGTCTCTTTAACATCTATTGGTCATTCAGACGGGGACTTTACTCTCCATTTGCTGGAAACTTGAAAACCAGTTAACCACATTGACCTCAGCCAGGCTGGGTTGGTCCTGAAAAATAGTATCACGAAGGCGCGAATCCACGTGGACACCCACATGGAACTACCCCGCTGGACGTTGCTTAACTTCATTGATCGAACGGGAACTGGTGTATTCAACGTGTCATAAGCGCTGGCAGGTGGCCTTTTAAACTTTAATTTAGGGCATAGTCTAAAAGACCACCTTCCAGCATCAATGACACGTTGAATACACCAGTTCCCGTTCGATCACTGAAGTTAAGCAACCTCCCAGCGAGGTTGTTCCATGTAGGTGTCCACGTGGGTTTGAATGACTAATAGATTTTAAAGAGACGTTAAGCCAAATTTAAAAAAAGTGGATTAATTAAGAAAAGTCTCGAGGGACATCTAAACTAAAAAAAGGGTTATGTCCCAAAAAAGGAAGATGTCTAAGAGAGCTCGCATACAGCTTATCTTATTACATAGCACATATCTTTGCATATATGCAAGGAAAAACCAATACACATGTTCTTATGGGAGTCTGCAATTTATTCAATCTGTGCACTCATATAAGAAAATGTGTATTTGTATGTCCTCGCATATATGCGAAAATGTGTGCTATGTAATAAGATAAGTAAATATGGGGCTGCCTGTGGGCACACTTAATGACTATAACTTACGTTTGGATCAAACTTGAGTGATGTTGCCGTCAAAAAAGCAGCTCTCCCATCATTAAAAACAACGGCAAATCCACCAACAAGCGGCGAATATTCTATGTCTACAATATAAGTATTGGCTTCGACAATCGGAACCGCTGAAAATGAAACACATAAATTATCAAGATGGTTAATGGTTACAATCGGAACCACTGAAAATGAAACACAAATTATTAAGATGGTTAGTGGTTACAATCGGAACCGCTGAAAATGAAACACAAATTATTAAGATGGTTAGTGGTTACAATCGGAACCACTGAAAATGAAACACAAATTATTAAGATGGTTAGTGATTACAATCGGAACCACTGAAAATGAAACACGAATTATTAAGATGGCTACACAAGAGTGTAAAATAAAGCCTATGGCGGCCATTTGAAATTTCCAAGACATGACTTCCAAGAGTGTCTTATATTCGCCTAGATTTACTAGGCGAATTATTTGCAATGGAATTTATGTCTAAAAAAACAGATTCCTCCACATTGGTGTCCTATGCAATTTATTCAATATCCGGGCGTCCAAAATATCTTACCCAACCCTTCCACCACCATCACCTTTTCAGATACAACAACAACCATTACCTTTGGAAACTTGCTGATCCATACAGAATGGATCAGCTACTCAGATACGTTAACTACCTTTAGAAACTTGCTGATCCATACAGAATGGTATCCTTCTCAGATACGTTAACAACACCCATTACCTTTGGAAACTTGCTGATCCATACAGAATGGTGCCCTTCTCAGATAAGTTAATTACAAGAATTATTACCTTTTGAAACTTGCTGATCCACACAGAATGCTATTCTTCTCAGATACGTTAACAACAACACCCATTACCTTTTGAAACTTGCTGATCCATACAGAATGGTATCCTTCTCAGATCCAAACAATAGTCCCGATTGAGTTGTCCATCCCATTTGTATCGCCACACATGTCCATTGGTCGATGTAACCATAAGTTCATCTCGTATGCATACTAAGGCTGGTATAGAGCCTGGAACAGCTACTTGAGTAATCTAAAATTTAAAAAAATCTAAAATTGAGGCAGTGGATTCGTAACCAGGAGGCTGTTGGTTCAAATCTTACTCCATCCCCCCTCTTCGACACAAGATTGGAAATAGAATCTTTAGAAGAGGGCGCCTATTAAAAATATATACCACATGTATATATTTTTATTGGTCTTCATGCGATATCCGATATCAATAACGGAGTCGGCCCCAGGATAAAACTCCGGCCCTCGTACCATCCCCAAAAACTAGGGATGGTACGGGGGCCGGCGTCTACGGAGTCGGCCCCAGGATAAAACTATCCGTAGGACTGGGGACATACATTACGGTGTTCCAGTCTGAGGTATATGCCATTCTCAGATGCCTGCACCTGTGTAGAAAAATGGACCTAAACAATAGGACAATTTCGGTCTACACAGACAGTTAAGCAGCCCTAAAGGCTCTTGAGGCAAACCAAACCAACTCCAAGTTGGTTTGGGAGTGTAAACAGCTCCTCAATGAGGTGTCCAGGAGGAACAGGATCCATATAAATTGGGTACCTGGACAGGAGGCATTGAGGGAAATGAAAAAGCTGATGAGCTAGCCGGGGCCGGTTCCTCGAAACCATTCACTGGTCCGGAGCCGGCGGTTGGCATAGCGAAATGCTTGGCCAAGGCAGCTATAAAAGACTGGGTCTTTGAAAAACACAAAGAGACCTGAAACGGGGTCACGGGACTTCCTTTCTGTAAAAGAATGATTATGGGCCCCTCAGAGAAAACAGCAAAGAGAATTGTGAATCTCAGCAGACGTGACATCAGACTGGTGATTGGGCTGCTGGCGGGTCACTGTGCTCTAAGGAAACACCTAAAAACTATAGGGGTCAACAAGGGAACGGCGATGTGCTGGATGTGTGGAGAGGAAGAGGAGACGGCTTCACACATTATATTTGACTGTCCATATATGGCGGTACAACGCTTCAGGACTCTAGGGTTCCCGGGTTGTGAACTCATAGAGATACACTCTAACCCAGTAGAATCGTTGCTGAACTTCATTAGGGGTTCGGCAATTTCAGGGCTGGATGAGAGATATTAGACGTGGAAAAACTGTGCAATAGTCCTAACTAGTGGACGCAGCACTTGGAATTCCGAAAGGGACGCAGCACTTGGAATTCCGAAAGGAAAGGCCGCCACAATCAATAATAATAAATATATTTTTATTTAAAAAAAGACAAAGTTCTTTTAACTGAAAATATCACTCAAAATGGTCAATATGAGTCCCCATGTGGCCCAATAGATAATGTTATGATCATAATAAATGAACATAACACATTTCATCAAAATTGGACTATGTCCTCACGATGGCCGATTCTACGTACCAGGACGACCTGGAAAGCATACCGTCACAGTTCTAGCCAAGTGCCATCAAAATGTTTTCGGTAAACTTTCAAAGTTGATTTCATGAGAAAAACCGCTACTACAACAACAACAAAATTGGACTAGGCCTTCGAGAGTTAGGTATTGTAGAATGAACGGACATTTAAAGAAAAATTGTAGCCGGGATCAATTTCTGTTAGATTACTGAAAAATCGACAAAAGTACTACACACTATGTCATTTGAACACTGCCCGACAGTGACTGACGCTTAGGGACACGAATAGAGTATCAATACCACTTGATACGGAAATCGATACTTTATATATCCGATATTTTTGTGGTACTTTTTGACCGATACCAGTATCGATAAACATTCGTCCGATACTACTTATGAGTCCTGGTATCGATACTTAGCGTACGATATCACAACCCTACGTGACGCTAGCGACAGGCGGGAAAAAAATTAACACATTATGCGAACGAAGATTCAAGGTTGTCACATACATGCGCGCTTGATTCAAATCGATCAGGTTTTTGAAATAAAAAAGAAAAGGTAGGATACTTTTCCAACAGTGTTAGTACTTACCACTGATAAACTCAGACTGGGAATATTTTCTTTGGTTCTTTGAGTTTGAAAAACTCAGACTGGGAACATTTGGTAAACAATTCAACACTTTTCCAACAGAGTAGTACTTACCACTGATAAACTCAGACTGGGAATATTTTCTTTGGTAAACAATTCAACACTTTCCCGGCAAAGATTTGGCTGATTGGAATCGATCTGTTCATAAAGGCTTCGAACAGATGAATCAACATCTAATTTATAAAATATTAAATAACCTAAATTTGTCTGAAAAAAAAGCAAGATTGAGCGAAGAAAAATTAGGGGGGGTCACAATTTAATCTCTGCATACGGTCATCCTCACTATGGCTTGGCTTTACACTCCAGGACGAGCTGGAACGCATACCATCATAGTTCCAATTAAAGGCAATCAAAACCTCGGTAACCTCATATCAACCTATTTCCATCATACCTATTATCATTAATTTTTCCCCTGTGGATGGGGGGACTTAAAAAGAATACTTTCAAGGCATCCAAGTCCATCCAGTCGTAAAAGGCGACTAAGGGTAGGATCGGAAGCGATATCTTTTCCATTGCCCATGCAGAAAGAAAGGAGAAGCTACTGAATTATATCCTTTCTATGCCCCTGTGGATAGGGGGACATAAAAAGAATACTTCCAAGGCATCCAAGTCCATCCAGTCGTAAAAGGCGACTAAAGGTAGGGTCGGAAACGATATCTTTTCCATTACCCATGCAGAAAGCAAGGAGAAGGTACTGCATTATCCGTAAGGATTCTCAAGTATCAACAACTCATCACACTATTTGTCCTGATTACAAAAATTTGACACTATTTATTTGTTCAAAAATTTGGTATATTTGTTGATGTTATGTGTTTGGTATATATTTGTGCCCCGATCACACAAAATGATTTTCTTTCAAATTTTGTTGAGTATTATACCAGATATTTATCTGTAATAAATATAATTTTGCGAAGTTAAATTTGAATTTTTTATTTCATCTACGATAATACAATTTCAGATCGAAAGTTATTTTAGTATTTCTTCACTCGTGTATTTTCCATAATTGAACTCTGGATGTTCACAGACGCCTCAGAAATATTTTTTAAAGATAAGATTAATGAAATAGTTTTCAAAAAGGATCAAAAATGACAAACATGTTTGTCATGCGTTTAAACCCCATCAGACTATTTAAACTAATTTGGGTCACTTTTGTGTTCGATATCAAAGCAATCAAATAGTGAATATAATCAAATATATTTACCGATCACACTGTTTGGTACTGTTTGAAGTCGAAAAAATAACAAATAGTGTGATACCACCTTTATACTTACAGATACAACCAACATACTGGAATCTGACTTCCATTGGACCATAACGTTGTCACCAAAGTCTTGAATAGAATGAGGATCCCGAGAGTGAGAGGTTATTGGAAGACATGGCTGTAAAGAAAAGCAAATTGTATCTAAGCGGGGGAATATCAAATTTTGAACATAAAATAAACTCTAGTATATCTATTAGCAAAGGTTTTAATATGAGACTCTTCTATAATAATAAAACTCAATGTAACAATAGATGTATATTGATTTGTATATATATATATCACTAATTGTTTAGACAAAACGGTAAGAGATATCGAAAAATTGATGGCCTGGAACCTCAGGAAAACTATCAAAATTCAAAAATGTCGAACCGTTTTCGAGTTATGGCCGATCTTTCGATTAATACCTTTCATTCCGCTTTTGCAAAAAGAAATGTGGAAATAATCAGAATGAAACTTGCCTCCGGTGGAATCAGGTGGAATCAAACCGTTAGAAGGTCACCCCCAAATATCTTCCGAGTAATATCTTATGTAGTTCAACATCTCCTAAAGAAGAGCCGAGCGAGTATGGCTGCTTGTTAAAGAAGAGCCCCCAAATATCTTCGAGTAATATCTTATGTAGTTCAACATCTCCTAAAGAAGAGCCGGAGAAAAATCTTGTATTATCATGTTTGAGGGTTAAAATGTAACTTACTTTAGAAAACCATATAGACAGACTATTTGTGCTCAGTATTGCAAACAGTATCTTGTCTCGATTACATACTATAGATTGAAATTTATACAAATCATTAATTCCTTTGGGTTTAGGAATATTCAATAATTTAGGCCAGCCTATTGGGAAATACATTTTGCTAGAATTATAATATATGGCTGCTTGTTAAATAAACATTTTCATTGAATGAGATGGCCATCTGAAACAGAAAAGAAGAAATTATTTATCAATTAAAATATGGCTACTTAAATTTGCAAAGAATATTTCATTGAAAAATCAATGGGACACATCGAAATCTTTACCAAAGCCATTTGTTGGCTGTATGGTGTTCTTTTAATTTTGGATGCTTATGTCAAATAAAAAATAATAAAATTTTTTTTTAAAAAAAACAGTTTTTATACAGACTCATAATTTTTATATATATGTATCTGTTTTACATTCGGTTATTTAAGTGACGATTTATCTTTGGTTTGAAGCAGAGTTTTTTTTAAAGCCTGGATGCCCTTCCTAGCGCCAAACCTTCTGTATTAACAAGGGCTTAGGACCGCCACCTAATGAAGCTGGCTTTAAGTTTTTCATTGTTTTCATAATGGATTTAAAAAAAAAAAAAAATAGGATTTGTGTATTACAAATGGTTTGAAGTCAATATCTGCTCTCTGGAGTAAGAACAGTCAGTTTATAATAAAACCTTAATTATCTACTAATACCTTGTAGTTGATTACAATTACTGTTGGCACCCTTTGCCAAACCTAAACAAAACTTGATCCCAAGTATCAGTCAAGCAGAGACACCCAGTCTCTACAGAACTAAGATAAGGAAGTACTGTACGAGGTCATCTCGAACATGGCAAGGAACATAAACTAATGTAATCATACTGCCAGAGATGGGATCAGATCAGTTTTGAAATAAAGAAGTGAAAGATAAAGACCAGCGTTATAAGATCTGATCGAGTTGTTACATCAAACTTTCTTCAAGTATCCAGCAGACTAAAGTCCTCTCACTGTCTCACAATACATTCTTCCGATGATACCTACTTACTTTTTAGTCCATGTAAAATAAAGTTTATGAGACACAAAAGATCAAAATAATCCATGTTTCCATCCATCAGAATACTAATAATAAATACATGATTTAAAATTATAATCAATTTTTTATTTATCAAACCATTATCAGTATTCTTATCGTTATCTAGAAATCTATCTAGCGTACAAAAAGATCTAGCCCTAGATATCAATTTCAACAAATAGAATATAATTATATAAAATTGATTGATTCAATTTAAAACACATCACAGAAAACACGAAATTTACACGTAGATAATAAAAGTTGAAAGATAAAATTAAATATTAATGGAAAGATTTTAATTGAATTTACTGGAAAACTTTTGGAAAAATAGCAAGAAAATTCCACAGAGTCATAAAACATAGAATGACACAAAAATATTGAATCCTGTTTTTTGTTTTCAAAATAGAATGGATCCTGGTTGACTTTAAGGGTAAGAAGGATTTTTTTTTTTTAAAAAANTATAACTTCTGGAAATTATTTACAATAGGTATACGGTTTACGGTTCATGGTGCAAACTATGTACCATGTACACATGGTCAAAGTTACGTTTCTATGGAAATACATAATTATCACGTAAATAAAGGTATTTTTATTTTCCTCCATATCATGAAACGCTTCATCCCTATGCCGATTTTGAATTTTATATTTATCTATATATTATGAAGAGTAAATAATTAAATAAATACTATTTCTTTGCGTTATATCACAACTTTGGTGCTCACTGCAGCATTGTAGGATTTTCCTAATATCAATCACTACCCAATTAGGATAATATTGTTATTTTTTCTTCAATTTTACCTACAATGCTAGCACCGGATTGCTATGCGCAATTATTTTTATAGCTACTCATGGTCCTCAAGAATATAAGCCGAAACATCCAAACCACAGTGACAAATTATTGCCTTTTCCGGGAATCCAACCTCGATCTCCCAAGTGCAAAACTAGTGCAGTGACCACTTAGCCATGGGATGTGGTTATTATTAAGAATAGATTGATAGAGAGTTATGCAAATTATTTTATTATGTTACCAAGGATCTACTAAATAAGTATTAATTATTTAAAATCAAATAAAGGCTCTTCATTCACCATTAAGTTAACAGTTAAACAACTGGCTTGTAGTAGTCTTCATTTCAGGTAGACTACTTTGTCTCATTCATGAATTGATGTATTCATAAAANAAAAAAAAAAAAAAAAAAAAAAAAAAAAAAAAAAAATGCATGTACATATATATTGTGTGGGTTTGTATTTTGATAGTAGGATCACATAGTTATCGAACTGTATGAGCGGTTCAAGTTTACGTCTAAATTTACGTCCTGCTTCTGCGAACAAAGTGGCCACCACACTCAAAAAAACTATTGTTAAGTGTTTCTGAAAATTGGTTATCAACAATGTTATGTCATATTTAAAAACACCTTCATTTTTTTCCAGAGGTATGAGCCAGTTAAAAACACAATACTCATAGAAACTCAACTATAATCACAATTCAGACAGATTTCACGATGGAGTTGGAAGAAGACACTAGCATCAAAACAGAAATTAAAACAGAATCTGAAGAATTTGACGATCCTATATACAACTATGATCAAAAATTAATGGAACCTTTACAAACATTAATGGAACTACCTGATCGATTATCTAAACATTCAATATTTGAATCTGAAGAAAATTTTACAGACAAAACTAGTCCAATTAAAATTAAACGACCTAATATACCGAGATTTAAATGTGATATATGTGCTACATATTTTACTCGACGAGGTAATTTAAATACACATATGTTAACACATGCAGGTGTAAGATTTCCATGTAAAGAATGTGATAAACATTTTTCGTCCAGACGAAATTTGTCTACTCATATGCAAACACATGACGGTATACGATTTCCATGTGATCAATGTGGAAAATCTTTTTCTCGTAAACATAATTTATCAAATCATATGTTATCACATGAAGGCGTTCGCTTTCCGTGTAATATATGTGGAAAATCTTTTTCACGAAAACATAGTTTATCTACACATATATTATCACATGATGGTATACGTTTTCCTTGTAATAGATGTGATAAATCATTTTCTGCTAAAAGTAATTTATCACTTCATATGATAACACATGAAGGTATAAGATTCCCATGTAATCAATGTGATAAATCTTTTTCACGTAAACATAGTTTATCGAATCATATGTTATCGCATAATGGTGTCCGATTTCCATGTCATATATGTGGTAAATCTTTTAAACGTAAAGATAATTTGTCGACACATATATTATCACACGAAGGATTTAAATTTGAATGTAATCAATGTGATAGAAGTTTTATAAGAAAAGATAGTTTGATTTCTCATATGCGATCACATTTAAATATTCGATATGTTTGTTATCAATGTAATAAATGTTTTGGTAGAAAATCTAGATTGACTAAACATATGATAGTACATGAAGATAGTTTTAATAGTTCAGATAATAGTAGAGTGATAGATTCATAACCTGGAATAATGTCTCTATAGAGGAAAAATTCCCTATGGATAGGGGACTTAAAAAGAATACTTCCAAGGCACCCAAGCCCATGCTGGTCGTAAGCGATGACTAAGGGCAGGGTCGGAAACGATATCCATTACCCATGCAGAAAGTAAGGAGAAGCTACTGCATTAAGTACTATTTACACTAATCCTGTAGCNTGAAATATTAAATTTAATATTAGCCACGAGCGCTTTCGTCAGTTACGAATTGTCGTAAATTACGAATTGGTACACTTCCTCTATGCTTTTCATTACCCATGCAGAAAGCAAGGAGAAGCTACTGCATTATATGCTTCCTATGATCACTGTCGATTAGGGGGACATGAATAGAATACTTCCAAGTCCATGCCAGTCGTAAAAGGCGACTAAAGGAAGGGTCGGAAACGATATCTTTTCCATTACCTATGCAGAAAGCAAGGAGAAGCTACTGCAATATAGGAAGACTTTAAAAGAATACTTCCAAGGCATCCAAGCCCATGCTAGTCGTAAATGGTGACTAAGGGTAGAGTCTGAAACGACATCCATTACCCATGCAAAAAGGATACTTCCAGGGCATCCAAGCCCATGCCAGTCCTAAAAGGCGACTAAAGGAAGGATCGGAGCAGCTCCTATATTATATCCTTCCTATGTCCCCTGTGGATAGAGGGACTTAAAAAGAATACTTTCAAGCCACTCGTAAAAGGCAACTAAGGGAAGGATCGGAAACGATATGTTCTCTATCACCCATGCAGAAAGCAAGGAGAAGCTACTGCATTATATGCTTCCTATGATCACTGTCGATTAGGGGGACATGAAAAGAATACTTCCAAGTCCATGCCAGTCGTAAAAGGCGACTCATGGAAGGGTCGGAAACGATATCTTTTCCATAATGCCAACTCTCATTAAGCCCACCATTTCACCAATCAGAAACATGCATACAATCATTCTCTGGAAGAACTTAAAGTTTTAAAATTAGAAATTAAATAAAGGAAAAGAAAAGTTTTGGAAGAGCTTTTTATAATGAAGAGTTTGGCAAAAGGGGGGAAGAACTCGTGAATATCAAAACTTTTTTTCAGACCACTTTTGACTGACATATACATCTCAATATGCACTTGAATATGTGTATGTATATGTATGTATGTAACGCGATACAAGCCACAATTTTCATCCGATTTTGACGAAATTTGGTATACTTGTATATGTGTATGTGTGTTACGCGATAAAAGCCACAATTTTCATCCGATTTTGACGAAATTTGGTANGTGTTTGTATGTATGTTACGCGATACAAGCCACAATTTGCATTCGATTTTGACGAAATTTGGTATACATGATTAGGGTATGAGGGAAATTTGCTGTATAGTTTTTGGGCCTCCCCAGGGCCCCAGGGGGCCCAATATTGTGTTTTTTGAAAATGATTTTTATCTTTATAGCCTTTGTTGCAGAAACGTAAAATTTTAATATGTGATGGCTGGTGTTAAGGGCTTTTCGATTTTGAAGATTTTGGGGT
>CM022876.1:1515049-1531358 GCA_012654025.1 Pachypsylla venusta | reverse complement strand
AAAAAAATGAAGACAAATTTAATTCACCATTGTTATCAAAGTTTGATGTCATGATATTCTTCTAGTGATAACACAAGATCTCATCAACTGAAGAAAAAAAAAATGAAGACAAATTTAATTCACCATTGTTATCAAAGTTTGATGTCATGATATTCTTCTAGTGATAACACATGATCTCATCAACTGAAGAAAAAAAAATGAAGACAAATTTAATTATTAGATAATAATAATAGCATGCTCTGCCAGGGCATTTTAGAACATAATATTTACGACATAAATTTCTACGCTCTTACACTTACAAGAGAGGTCCCAAGTCAGACAACGATTTCACTTCTATATTAGTCACAAATCAAAATAATACGCGACACAAAAGAAGAGAATATATCTATTTAATTTAATAAATGTCTTGATCTTCCAGAGCTTCTGGGAAAAATAGATTTCCTTGTGAATGTCAAAAAATAAGGACCAATCAAATATTCCACTAGAATAGCTCAGGATGATTGTCTCGGTAACGTGATTAGTAGAGACCTCTTTACCGACTCCCTAAACCAGAGGTTACCAAACTTTTTGGTACAGTGCCCCCTTTTCTTGAAATGAAAGCCTCCCGCGCCCCCCTTAGGACATTATAAATTATGAATGGGTATGGGTGTTGTTGAATTCTATCTCATACAAATTGCTGAATGCTATCCCATTCAAAACGCTAGTGTATTGCTGAATGCTATCTCATTCAAAAAGCTAATGTGTTGCTGAATGCTATCTCATTGAAAATTTGCTGAATGCTATCTCATTCAAATATTCTAAACATCACATCAATTAAATTACCTTTGTAAAAAATTTGTACATATATTTTAATTAAATGATAATAATTCAACTGGTCTCGCGCCCCCCAGTTTTGAAACCTTTGCCCTAAACCGAGTAAGGGCGGCAGTTCTGGAATCACTCAAATAAGTTCTTTGTTGCAGTGAGGAGTAAAATGCGTCTTTTTCTGCAAAGAACTTTTTCACTCCTCAGTTTACTTTTGAATATATTAATATTAAATATTAAACTTTTGAATATTAATTAATATAGAATATTTTGAATATTGGAACTAAACTCAACTTAACTGNTAGCATGGAAGAGCAAGCAATACTTTATCTTCTATAATCGAGATGAAAAAAATGTAAACAACTTCTCATTAGGCCAGTGTAAGCATTGTAATGCGGAAGATTTTGAAAAGCTTCGTGGAACGCAAATATTCCTCACTCCATTTTTTTTGTTATGTGTGCTAAGTGAGAAGTCGCTTCGCGGAATAGGCCACAGATCAGTCCTTAAAGGCCCATCGGGAAGCACTATAATCGCTGCTCAAGACTAGACAATGAATACGCGATATCATGCGAAAAATATCATGAAACATAATATAGATAGTACGTATATGCAGAATATGTCAAAAACAAAAAGAAACGATTACTTTTATCATATCAGGCTACTTCATCTTCGCAAAAAAGAATATACCGACAGACACGAAAAAGTAGGAAGAATGTAAAAAGTAGGAAAAAATACATTACAAAATATGCAAACATCTAAAAATCCCAACAAAAAGAAAATGGTATGACCACGAACCAGATCAAGTAGTAGAAAAAGATGAAGTAACTCCAATATTGAATCAGCAAGTATATACAGACAGAGCCAATAGACCAGACATAATCTATACTTATAAAACGCAAAGCCCAGTTGGTGTACTGACTGACAATCAACGTAGCTCCACGATGGCTAAACGTAGAGACTTGAAACTTTTCACCAAAAACCCATAGTTAAGAAGTATCACTTCGGGATAAGCGAGAGTGCAAAAAGTAATATCTTTGAGTAAAATATTGAATTTTCTGAATAGGAGCCGTGTTCACTCTGGGGGTCGGTTCCACCAAAAATCTAAAATTGAGTTGTTGAATTTTGTAACCGTAGCGGCACGGGAAAACAGCTAGTAATCTTTATATATAAAAGACAGACATAATAATCTTTATATATAAAAGACAATGTCCTGAGTGACTGATCAAAGTAGAGCCGAAACTATTAATGCTAAAGACTTGAAATTTGGCAGGGACCTTCGTTGCACCATGTATGTGCACTAAGAAAGGATTTTGCAAAATTTTAATTTTCAGGGGTAGAAATCGCGAAAAGTAAACAATCCCCATAAGAAATACATTGGAGCGAGAGAGATAGCATGATACATGTATATACATACATACAACAGCGTACACCCTACTTTCACAATTTTAAAAAAAAAAGAGAAAAAAATACTATTAGCATGGGAACGGCCATGCCTCTAAGGCGCTAAGCTATAGGCCGTAGCGAAGCGCGGACGATACAGCTAGTCAAAGATAATAAGAAAAGAACATGCACACTTACAGATGTATCAATACCAGCAGACCATAATATAATTGAAAAAGAAGCAGAGAAAAACTTAAAAATATCAAGACCAAACAATAGAAATAACAAAAATGTGGACCACGAAAACAGAAATCATACCAGTAGTCATAGGAGGGACAGGAACATTGTCAACAAACTTTAACAAATATTTGAAAAAAATCATAGGAAAGCACAACAGAATCGAAATTCAAAAAACAGCCATTTTAGGAACGGCGAAGAATGAGACCATCCCCCAGCACAGTTTACCCAAAGAATACGGTGTATTTTCCGTAAACTCGTGTTCTAAATAATTACACTTTATGTTTTAAAACATAAATGAAAGAAAATATTTAAAAAAATTCAGGTCTTTTAAGGTGGGCACTGATTTTGACCGTCAGACATTTCTTCTTGCATTAGGGGATTCCACACGTACAGATCAATTTAACGGATCTGGACTGCCGGTCCAATCCGACGGATGGACTGGCAGATGGACTGAAAAAACGATCCGAGAGTCCATTTTGTGTAAAAGGATCAGATCCGACAGTTCTTATCCGCCGGTCCAGATCTGCCAGTGTACACTTTTCATTTCAATATGCACAGTCCAGATCCGTCGGTCCATTTTTAAAAAATAGTCATTTTAGTTTGATTTATCATGATTCTGGCAGTCCACGTGAACTTCCACCGAGTCGGAAATCCACAGTCCACGGATGAAGTACAAGTTGGGAAGGTGTTTTATTATAAGTTTTTTTTTTTTAAAAAATCTAATTTTCTTCTAATTTAATTCTTCTTTAAGTATTTACTTTTTAATTCCAGATCTAATATTTAAAATGAACCATAATAAAAAAAGAAAGACAGCAATTATTAGTGCGGTGTTATTTAATGAAATTTTATCAAAAAATTCGACAGCCGGAAAGGTATGGGTGAAAAAGTGGCGAGAAGACAGAGAGCAGTATGGACATGTGCCTCTTGTGAGAGATCTGATCGAAAATGATGAAATGGTCCACATATTTTCAAAATTATTTAAGAATGGATGCTGCCACTTTTCAGTTCATTCTATCTGTAGTAAAACCACATATCACACTGTTATGAGGAAATGCACGACAGCAGAGGAACGTTTAACAGCAACCTTGAGATTTTTAGCGAAATCTGTACTATATGTATTGTTGTATTTAACACAATTATTGATTGATTGATAACGTTTAACGTACACCTAGCATCAAAGACCTTTAAAACGGGGGGGATTTACCCACCAGGGACGTTGGTCAATCAGCCAACTTCTCACATTAACCTCACCCAGCCTGAGTGGGGCCGGAGTGCCAGCATCACGTGTAGGTACTTGGACGGGTGTAGGGCGATCACCCGCCCAAGTACTGTCCACGATCGACGTCGCTTAACTTCCGTGATCCAACAAGAACGGGTGTACTCAACGTGATAAAGACGCTGGCGTTTAACACAATTAATTAATTAACAAACAAAATAAAAACTAAAACTCGAACCTGCTCATGGACTGACGGATCACAAACTATGCTCTCCTTGGACAGATCCGTCTGTCTAAACTGAGTGTCTACAGGTTTGAAATTTGCATTTACATGTACAGATTTGGACCGACGGATCTGGACTGCCAGACCTTCCCAGATCCGCGGTCCAAATAGAGAGCTCACAGTCCAGGAGACGACGGATAAGTCTTATTTACCCGCATGGTCTAATTTTAATGATTTTGGACTGTACGGTCCAAATCTGTCAATTTATCCGTACATTCCGTACGTGTGGAAACCCCTATTGTCTATGTTTAAAATTCAGTAACAAACCGACGGTCGGACCTATAAATTGAGTAGCCAGGTATAGAAAAAAAATCTCTTTCGCAGAGTGGTTCTCAGGCAATATCAATTAAGGAAGTCTTTAAACAGTACCTTTTTTATTCGGAGGCCATCGGCATTCCAATTTAGTATTTTAAATCGTTGTAGTCATGTACCTCTTAAATGCAACTATTGTCTCGAATTCCAAATAATATCAAGACTAAAAAGGCTTAGGAAAATACCTTTGTATACAATTTTTATTATGTTCAATAAATAAAGAATTGAATCAGGTTATCGGAAGGGTTTGATGGCTCAATGTTATGCGTTCCAGGTCGTCTTCTCCACTAGAACCAGCCATCTTGGGGACGATTATGTATGACTAGTTGGTTTTGGCGAATTTCTACTCTGCTCACGACGTTAAATCGTTAATACTATTAAACTCTTACCAACAATAACGCAGTGAGTACTTTTTATACTTACATTGACTAGATATCTGAACTATTTACTTTATCACTGCTAGTATCTAGGAATTCAAATATAATCACTACTCTAAAGGTTTGTTTGCTTTTGAGTTACATTTTAATTTGAAAGGAGATTTGAAGCTAAAATAATAAATAATTCAGTGTCTCCCCTATTTTTTTTTCAACTGGCTATCCTCAAGTGTCCCCTACTTTTCTTGTATTCAGGCATTCATTACAAAAAAAAACGAAAATATTTGAAATATTCCCGGTTTAATTGATAAAATAGTTTATTTATTTTGGTTTATTCATTTGCTCAAAAAGTTTTGCTTGATTAAGGATAAGAAAAAAAAATCCCTTTTTTCAATTAAAAAATCATTCAAACAAAAATAAATAGTGTTTTTGTTTTTGGTGTTTTGTTTTAATTTATTTAAAGGAATATTTTTTAACACTTATAATTAACACGTTATTCAAAGATTTAATATCAAACAAAAACTTTATTTTGTAGTCTCTGTTCAATAACTAAAGTAGTCTCTATATCGTAAGAAAAATGGATCAGTATTCTTGTTACGATTTACGATGCATTCATGAAGGTGGTATTTATTAATTTGACTAAATTGGAATAATGGTAGTTTTTTTAAAAAAATCTCTTAAATACGGGATTTTTTGCTTATCCTTACTTAAGTGTCTGCTGTTCCCTTTTTTTCCCGGGTAAATTTCGGACACGACACAAAGCCCGAATGAAGCAATAGTTTTTTTTTTTAATGGTGCAACAGTTTTAGGAATAAACTACGAGTTTTCACCAAAAAAACATCTTCAACATCGAGGCATGGCAGATCAACACGTTTCCTAATCTCTCTGATTTGGGGGACGTTCATCTTTACGCTTATATTGATAAAATAAACAAACTTGTTATTCTCGTTTAACCTTAAAAACTCTTGCATCATTCGGAAAAACTATTGTTCTATTCGGGCCTTGTGCCGAACCCATTAAAATACGATTGTTTCTCTTTGGAAATAATAAACAAAAAAAAAACGTGATTCCGCCATTTTGACTCTATGTGCATCTCTGGGTATGACTCCGGGGAGAACCGTAGGGTTCCATAGTTGTGGGATTTTTGTGGCGTGCGGCGTGACACATCGCGGGAAAAATCTCACCAACCATATTTTTATTTTTTCCACTTCACTTTTGTTTTGTTTTTAACTTTTTATGTTTACTTGTTAGCTTTATTGACATATTTTAACCCCTCTCGACAGGTTAGGAAACGTTTTTACGGCCATGCCTTTATTGCTTGAGCAATTTTTTTTTTCCCCAAACGGGAAAAATATTTTGAAAACGGGAAAATATTTTGAACGTGGTATTTTTCTCTTGTTCGAGGACCCTACGGTTCTCCCCTAAGTCGGACCCGTGCTCTATCATCTCTAATCCGTCATACAAAATATTAGTGAGACAAAGAAAAACCCGAGTCCCGAGGTCGGCTTTGTCCCCTGCATTGTCCTTTGTTATTGCGCTGCCCGTGCACTACGTATTACAGGAAGATTACCAGATAAACGAAGAAATTGATACAAACATTGTTAAACGACAAACTAAGTACTTATATTTTGATAATAGATTTATTTTGTATACCAATAATTGTCGATTTTGATGATGGCCAGAGTGTGGGTGCTCTGTGCAAATGTCAATTGTATGTCTCAACTTATTAAGTCAGAGTGTGGGTGCTCTGTCTAAATATGTATTGTATATTACAATTTATAATTACAGTCTTGAGTGTGGGTGCTCTGTCTAAATGTCAGTTATATGTCTCAACTTATAGAGTGTGGGTGCTCTGTCTAAATATCTATTGTATGTTACAATTTATAATTACAGTCTTGAGTGTGGGTGCTCTGTCTAAATGTCAATTTTATGTCTCAACTTATTAAGTCAGAGTGTGGGTGCTCTGTCTAAATATCCCCCCCCAAAAAACACTTCGTGTGCTAAAAGACGCCAAGAAAATGTCTACCAAAAATTCAAGAGGCTCATATCTCTCCTAAAAATATGGTCACAAAAGAAGTGAGTGCCAAGTTCATGTTACACCAAAATTATTTACTACAAATGAGGTGATATCATATGTGTGCCAAGTTCAGGTCACCTGTAAAATAATTGCCCCATAGGTGATTCGGAAGCTACAAACAAAAACTACTGTCAACTTTTTTTCCCCGGGCACTTGGCGCACATGCTATCTGAATATTACTGCGTGTTTTTCTACTAACTTTTAAATGTGCGCCAAGTGTCCGGGGGAAAAAAGTAAGTTAAAAGTAGTAGTCCATTTGTTTCCAGAAAGGCTTGTAGAATATTAAATATTAAATAAATATAAGCCAGTATGACTACTAATTTTAATTAAAGATGCACATCTTTCATACACTTTTCCCCGAAAACAGTATCGTAATACAATAGCAAGTTGTTCATCGCAAATTTCGCATCGTTACGATAAAGCGCTAAAATTATATTTAAAAATTTTAGAAGTCGAAAATCTCGAAAAGAGTTAGTTATATTTTTTTTTTTTTATAGAATATATAAAATTTATTTTGCAACAAGTAATATACCTACAAAATTTCAACTATCTATGACAATCAGGAGCATAATATACCTACAAAATTTCAACTATCTATGACAATCAGGAGCAGAGATATAAGAGGGTGCGACAGAAGGTGTCCGCCGGGATTTTTTTTTATATAAAAATCTTGAGTTAAGGCCAGAAGGACCCCATATATAAAATCCCGCCTCTTAGAGTTTAACACAGTGGCCGTGGTAAGGGCGAGGTGGAGAAAAAAAAAAATGAATTTTTGACAATTTTTGGGGTGCTCGAAAAAGACGTTTCCATTGACGGACAAAGGTAAAATAAAACTTAAATTTCATCTATTGCATGTGCCAACGACGAATATGAAAAAAAAAAGTTAAAAAGGGTCAGAATTGAAGGTGAAGATACCTACAAACTATGTTTATCGTGCTATATAGCACGCTGGTTTTGTTTTCCTTGACTGAAGGAGGAAGAAGTTGAAGTCAAGGCTGGGCTTGAAAACTATTGGAGCGTTACTTCCCCCCTTCCCCCCGATACTGTTCATGGGGTTTGAGGATTTAGAGAAAGGATCCGGAATCTTCGTGGCTCCCAAAAGACTGGTTATCTACCCAATCAAGCCTCATTCTCACTGTTCTCTGGTATTTATCTTTTTCTGTAATAACTTTTTTGAAGAAGCTAGTAATGTCTTTCCAGTTTTTTTCTGAATGCAACATTTTTTCAACGAGGTTTTCTTTTGTAAGCTGGCCGATCTTCTTATTTAATTCCAACCTGTCTTGTGAAAAACGATCACAGTGAAAGACTGTGTGCTTTGCGTCGTCTTTGTTGCAGTAGTAGCATTAATTTCGTAGTACCTACTTGTAACTTCATTTGTTTTGGTACTTTGTATGTACTATGTAACTTCATTTGTTTTGGTAGACGTTTGAAATATTTACCATTATATTCTTATTATAAGAAGTATTTTTACTTTCCTTATCCTATGTAAATAAGGAAAGTAATGTAATTGACCAAAATTTTCGTTTGTCAGTTTTGAGTGCCAAAACATGTTTCAAAGTCCCAAAAGCTTGAATCCAAAGTTTCAGTCATTGTGTGTATGTGTGATCCGTGTGTGTCTGTTTGTGTGTCTGTCTTTAAACAGAATATCTCGAGAACGGTATAAGCTAGAAACATGAAATTTGGTATGTAACTTCCATTTGTGCCAAGGACGGCACACGAAACTTTTGGACTACATCGAAGCAACGTTGGCGGTATTTAGACATTCTGGCCATTTGGTTAGCGATTGCATACTCCTTCAATTTTCTGGGGGAGGCAGCTGCCCCCCCCCTACGCTCATGCCTATCTCCTGAATGGCTCAACCGATTCATTCAATAGCTCTTGTCTGTTCAAACATATTTTATTCTGAAAAAAATTCCGTCATTTACTGGATAAGGTCATTTTTTTTTTAAAAAAAAAAAAAAAATTCGTACGCGACCGGCCAATTGAGTCACCCACCTGTTATCCGGCTACACCCGAATTGCCCCATATTAATGGATATCGTCAATTTAAGTCATGTTCACACAAATTTTTGATCGTTTAAAACTTTTTTGCGCCAGTTTCTCGTAAAAATCCGCCAACTAATTTTTTTTGCGACTTCCGCGTTAAAAGATATTCGAGAGGCGGCGTCGAAAACTGTTGAAACTATTTGATAATCCCATTGCTTCCACTTCATCGCCCAAATCGGGGGATTCAGCGGATGATGGAACTCGGCGAGGGAAAAGGGATCTCCTACAGTAGTTTACAATACTATCTAAATTTACTTCATTCACGATATTCAACGATGGACAGAGTTGGTGGTGTAAAGTTTCACAGTGAAATTGGAACTTATACTCTGGGCAAAATAAAAATTGACTACTCAGACGGGAAGACCGACAATTCTTATTGGTGAGAGAAAATTTCTTCTCACTCCAGGCTTGAATGAATATGAATTAATGTTTCTCAAGTATCCTGCAGTAGAAAAAGTTAACAATCTCGATGTCCGGACTTGCAAAGCCATCGCGGATCTATCAATCTGAAAAACAAATTGCAAACAGTGAAACAAGATATTTACTTGGGTAAGGGGATGAACGTAATAGATAGCAAAAAACGCAGAGTACGTATGTATGGTACAGTGACTCCAATTTTCTAATAAAACGACTGCAACTTTTGATAACATCGACTGAGGCTGGCAATAAAGATCATGGCAATGAAATTGTATCATTAATATCTGAACTGAAGGCTGGAGGCTATATTTTCTAGACTGAAAACCTATAAAAACAAGGACGGCGGTCAGGTAACCTCTTCAGAATATCATTCTTTAACTCTACTGCACGGATAATATCTGCGAGAGAGTACGCTTTCTATGCTCTCAAAATGTGTCTGTATCAAAAGTTTGGTCTCTTAGAAATGCCAAATTTGAACGAATGGGACCGAAAGTTGACACATTTAAAGAGTATAACTATTACCATTAACATTCTGATCAAAAAATAAGGACCAATTAAGTAATCATTCCACACCATATCATTAGACTCCGTCGATTTTGATGAGCGACAGAAGGGACCAGTGAGGATTTTCATTAGACCAATAATGACAATTGTGTCTATTGAGCTGTCCATCACTGTTAAATATGGCCTCACTAGCTGTTTCGCCCGTTTATTAAGGACAATGGAAATAGGGCGGGGGTATTGATTTGTTGTGCCCAGCCTGTATATTGCAACCTTTAAAACCCAACATTTAAACGTTTTACCAGGCGCCTTAGAGGCACGGCCATTCTATTTAATCATTTGCGCATAGTGGGGGGCGTGCCCGGTATCCAATGGTCTTGGATCAATGGAAATAACACGTGGTGGGTTAGCAGGAAATTGCAGCGCACGCTTCCATCACAATCCAGGAGCGCTGCCTATATAAACGATATCACGACTAGCAACAAATCCGATAAAACTCCAAGAATAGTTTCTCCTGTCCAGAAGGCATATTTCAATTTTCAAGATAAACTTTAAAAATCGGAAATCCGATGTCAAACCAATAGGCCTCAATTCAGAATATTGCTCTACTTCTTTTACCAAACGGCTAATACAATGTGGGTACTCGCGCAGTAAACGATGATAATCCCCGTGTGATCGCGCAAGCAAAAGGGCCATAACTTGAGGTACACGCGAAGCTATTGTTATAACCAACCAAGCTCATCGATTCACAGGATATCGTGGGATCGGTTTCGATGTGGTGTGGCCTGTTCCCAGGAATATTATAATAATCGACCACATCTGGGTATAGGAAGGTCTCAACGCTTCCTCAGACTTTAACTTCGTCGGCTTCGAGCCTTCCCTTGACCATAAGTTTATAATGTTACGGTTTGCTCCGTAACACCGGTACAAAATTCTTCAGGGTTTGTTATCAGCAAATCAGCCGATTGATTTATCAATGGCCGCGAATTTGATTTTTCCGTTTTAAATAGGTACCTACTTATTATTTTTTTAATTAAATCTTCAAATAAAATTATGTCTTTAAATTAAATCCACTTGAACATAGTTGAATTTGCATTTAGGTTTTTCTTATGTCCCCCTTCAAAAACATTGCATAGTGTGTACAGTTATTTATTATACTGCTAAACGCCCTCTAGTGGCTACTCACATGTAACTGCATGGGTTTACCCACTAATCTGTTCTATTCGTTATGATCATACGGTCAATATAATATATTTGGTATGTAGGGGTGGGTAGATATTTTGACAATGCGCTATCATACGCGCTATCATATTCAGCGCTCATTATCGGTGCTTGTTGTCAAGGTGGAGGATGAGATGAATTTCCACACTTTTGCTGAGGTATTCGAAGTCGGAGTAAGAAGAATTAATTGTTGTTCGTCTAACACAACGCGATTGTTTTAAAACACAACCGAACACTACACTGGTTGGACGTCGATGTATATAGATATAATCTTATAAGGATTGATATGAGGGCATACTGAATTCGATCTTTGTGTTACAGCGCTATTTATAATAACGCGTACCGCTTCAAGAGCACCTTACCCACATGCATAAACAACCAGATCAGTATGGTTGTCTCAAAAAGAGAGAACAGCAGCAGCAGGATACCCTAGAGAAAACCAGTGGCATTAGCCTAGGCCTTTGCCGGCATGCGTTTTCTCGGATACCCGGAATGCACATCCGCACCGGCACGCACTCCGCTCGGTGACACATCGGGAACTCTATCAGTGTCCATATATTGCGGGTTATCAGACATAGTGTCAGACTCAGAATCACTAATAGTGTGGTCCAAATTTGTAATAGACGCCAATCCTGTTCGCTTTGCATCTGACGGACCTGCTTCAGTTCCGACAGGATCTCGTCTATCGGATCCACCGTAATTGGTGTCGTAGAGTTCGTTATAAGCTGCAAGTGTGGAATCTCGAATATGTTTAGCTGCCTCCGAACTGCGCCACGTTAAATTACTGCCACCTGGCTTAGTTCGTTTTTTCGCCTTTTGTACAGGCTGCGTGTTTCACGATTATGTTGTACATAGCGTCGTACGTGTGGTTCACGTCGAGGTTTTCTAATCGTTTTTTCTTTATGGGTGGAGGTATACCAACGATGAGTGTTGTGATTATTTCCAGACACCATATGTGATTATTTCCAGACACCATAATTGAACGTTCAATAACTCAATTTGCAAAGTTCGTTTTGCTAGGATACAACGTACCGAACACAGATTCCGCGGCGTTATTCAACGCAATACCCGAATAGCCAACAAGCGAACTAGAGTTCGATTCCCAATAGGGATCATAAATTTTGCATCTCTGTTGGATTTTTTTGAGGTATAAACTATATAGATCTACAAATGAAAGAGGAAAATAAAAAACATATTGTAACAATTGCCAGTTGGCTAGAGATGGGATTCAATATTTATTTTCCATTTAGAAAATAAATTTGCAAAGTTCGTTTTGCTAGGATACAACGTACCGAACACAGATTCCGCTGCGTTATTCAACGCAATACCCGAATAGCCAACAAGCGAACTAGAGTTCGATTCCCAATAGGGATCATAAATTTTGCATCTCTGTTGGATTTTTTTGAGATATAAACTATATAGATCTACAAATGAAAGAGGAAAATAAACATATTGTAACAATTGCCAGTTGGCTAGAGATGGGATTCAATATTTATTTTCCATTTAGAAAATAAAAAAAATATATTTCAACACAGTAGCAAGCACAGGAGACAATATATTTTCAGATTACCTATTTTCTGAAGTATTATTAATACGATGACAATATACATTATGAAAATTTTTGTTTTTGAAAAAGGATAGCAAACAGTGTAGGTTTGTTATCACTTCCCCACGAACCACCGCAGTGTAACCCGGCCCACCAAAAAATTGGTAGACAAACTATATCGGGTTCGTTGTTGCTAGGGTGAGGTGATTATCTAGAACTTTCTGTTCAAGAATGCATCGGTTCCTTTGAAAAACCTCGTACAATTTTTCAACTTGAGCATGAGTGTGACGAAAACCAAATTGCAGGGAAAGCAGTTATTCCTGGGGGTAACACTGTGACGAATAGTTGTGGATGCTCCTCTTCTTCTTCTTTCACTCACCTTTTCCCAATTTTATTTGGGGTCGNCTTCCACTCCTACATCGGTTTGTAGCAATGCTCACCTGACAAAACTTCCCCTACTTTTTACAGCCGAATGCCCTTTCTGACGCCAACCCCTAAAGGGCGCCAATTATCAGTTTATTGTCAGTGGCATGACAGAGCTGCTCAATTATCAGTTTAACGTCCTGCAGCGAGACAATTGTGGATGCTCCGTATAGTACGAATAAAACCCACAGATGGAAGTTGTTCTATCAGTTAATAAAATTTGAAAAATTTATCTCCCTCGCCTTCACTTGTATGAACTTCTTATTAGATCAGCTATACTCGTATCTTAGATATTTCTCGTTTCATTTCACACTGCGGAGTGCTCGCCTTCCAATACACATTTCCCAGTTCGAAGTGAAAACAGGTCTCATCCGTGTATGTACACCTAATACCCTGAGGTAAAATAACCTTGTTGTCATCATAATCCAAAATACTTAATAAAAAGCCATACAAAACCCAGCCTAGGTGGTTTATTAATCCAAAGTCAGAAATGTCTGAATCAAATGTTAAATCAATCTGGTTGAGGATCATCAGCTGTTACATTGATCGAATATATCTTTTCATTCAGAAGGATATTCATCCAAAGTCATAAATGTCTGAATTAAATGTTAAATCATCTGGTTGAGGATAATCAGCTGTAAATATCTTTTCATTCAGAAGAATATTCATCCAAAGTCAGAAATGTTTGAATCAAATGTTAAATCATCTGGTTGAGGATAATCAGCTGTTACATTGATCGAATATATCTTTTCATTCAGAAGGATAAGTAGTAGTTCATTGCCTATGGGGTACGTCAAACAATTTAGTTTCTTTTGAAAACATTAAATTTTTATCCAAAATCCGAATGAATGCAAAAATAGTAAAATCTTTAAATTCCCTGTTTTGGCCTTTTTTGACTAACTTTCCCTCTCTCCCTACGGACCCCTAATTCTCCCTACGAAATTCCCTACGACCGCAACCTGGGAACACTGCTGAGCCTTGGTGGCTTCATCCGCTTGTTTTTATATGAGGTCCGTTTTCAAAACTCTTTATATCCATTTTCTCAAATTTTACAAGATACACAAAAAATGATCTAGTCCGTTTTTTATTGGTAGATAGAATAAGTCTTAATACTCCTTTATATGAAAAGAAAAAAAACATTTTATGCAGGTGTTCTCAAAATATTTCAATTTCTTTTGGTTGTAACAAGTTTTGCAACCTTTGTAAGGTTGAAATAAAGAGTTCTGTAGCCGCACAATCTATTTTCATCAGTCAGTTGTCCCTGATAATTGATAATATCACACGACAGAAGAAAATAATGGGTACTTCAGTAGTTTTGTTCAAGAAAAGTTACCATGTATTTTTATCGGACCTAAATGAGTCAAACCTACGCGTCAAATCTTCATCCTGAAAAAATCGTGTCCTCGTTCTTTAAAACGATAACTTTTCCAAAATTATAAAAACAAACAAAATGTATTTTTTTCAACAAAATTAAAAATAAATTGTAGACGAATAACTGTTATTATTAGTATCACTATTGTCAGTATTAGCATCAGTATCAGTATTACCATCATCCTCATCATGGTTGTAATTGTTGTTCTTCTTGTTGTTGTCGTTGTCCAACCACATAACAAACCTGTGGATATACACTGATGTGTTTATTGAGGTCACTAAATACTTCATTATTTCTTTTACGCTTACCTGAATATAGATACCTCAAAAACGTTGTATTATTATAGTTCTCTCTAATAAAAGCAGATAAATCACTCATTTTAATAATAGGTTTACTAGAAAAATTATGATCCATTCTTATCATTTATTCACTTTATCACTTTTACCATTTAATATTTTATGTTATAATATCATTATTATAACATAAAATATAATATCGTATTTTAATATAATATCATTTATTCACTTTATCACTTTTACCATTTAACATTTATTATATTTTATGTTTTTGCTTTGGTACATAGCATCGAATTACATTACGTCGTCAAAAGTGATATTGGTCTTGCAATGATGGGAGGTTTGGTCGCTCGATCTGGCTGAACAATCAGGTTTTTTTTCTCTTGGACCGCTTTTGGCTTGAAATCCAGGCAGAAAAGACTAGAAAGACGACAAACAATCTCAGTCAAGATGCTTGTGGCTTGGGTCTTGAATGCAATAAATATACATGTACATCAAGACGTTGACGTTTTCTATGTTAGCACAGTATCGATTCAAAAGTATTGTGATTTTTTGAATCTGTCCCAGTTTGGTGGAAAATGTGTGGTAAACCACGTACGTGCCCTCGTTTAACTGGGTGTATTTTACGTCCAACATTTTTCACCCTTTGAAAAATCGTGTCCTCGTTCTTTAAAAACGACAACTTTTCCAAAATTATAAAAACAAAACAAAATATATATATATATACCTACGAATAAATTTTTTTTACATTTTTTATTATTGTCGCCGGCGCCGCTTAACATTAGGAAGACTCGGTGATGTTGCTATTAATTCCCTGAAATTAGATCTCACATTATTTAAGCGGTTACAGCGAATTATTTCTTCCCCTTGTTCATCAGAGGAATCGTCGTCATCATCAGACGACAAAATGATTAGTGGTGGTGGTGTTGTATTATTATTAATATTTGTATGGCTCTGATTATCTAATCCGTCGAGCACAACAAAATTCAAAATTGTTGACGAATCACTGTTATTATCAGTATTACTATTATCAGTATTAGCATCCGTGTCAATATTATCATCATCCTCATCATGGTTGTAATTGGTGTTGTTATGGTTATTGTGATTGCTGTCATCATCCTCATTCTCATCTTCATAATCATCATTCTCAACTTCATCCTCATCATGGTTGTAATTGTTGTTGTTTACTTCTCTTGTGTTGTCGTTTTCCAACCACACAACAAACCTGTGGATATACACTGATATGTTTATTGAGGTCACGAAATACTTCATTGTTTCTTTTACGCTTGAGATACCTCAAAAACAGAGATACCTCAAAAACGTTACCTCAAAAACGAATAGAGATACCTCAAAAACGTTGTATTATTAGAGTTCTCTCTAAAAAAAAGCAGATAAATCACTCATTTTAATAATAGGTTTACTAGAAAAATTATGATCCATTCTTATCATTTATTCACTTTATCACTTTTACCATTTAATATTTTATGTTTTTGCTTTGGTACATAGCATCGAATTACATTACGTCGTCAAAAGTGATATTGGTCTTGCAATGATGGGAGGTTTGGTCGCTCGATCTGGCTGCTCTCTAATAAAAGCAGATAAATCACTCATTTTAAATTGGTCTTGCAATGATGGGAGGTTTGGTCGCTCGATCTGGCTGCTCTCTAATAAAAGCAGATAAATCACTCATTTTAATAATAGGTTTACTAGAAAAATTATGATCCATTCTTATCATTTATTTACTTTATCACTTTTACCATTTAATATTTTATGTTTTTGCTTTGGTACATAGCATCGAATTA
>CM022876.1:1458927-1501467 GCA_012654025.1 Pachypsylla venusta | reverse complement strand
CGTTTCGCCAGGCGCCTTACAGGCACGGCCATTCTGACTTTTTAGTATTTTCTAAATTTTATTTTACCCGTTCCCGGTTTCGAACTCGTAACCCTGGAATGACTGGCCATACCTTTGTAATCTGCAATATCCTAAAATAAGGACTAAAGGGCCACCACCTAAAACTTTCTCGCTTTGAGTTGATATGTTGTCGCGACAAATTTGAAGATATCGGACCGTGACTGTCCGATTTTGGTGAAGAAATTAGAAATTTGGCCGTAACTCGAAAACGGCTTGAAATGTTTTAGTTCTGATAATTTTCCTGGGGTCGTAGATCATGATTTTGAGGGGTTCCATTCCCTTCAATTTTTCGCTATCTGCTACCGTTTGAGCTGTGGTATTGTAACAGACAAACCCTCATAGGTACACACAAATTTGTAATTTATATATTAAGATATGTAATATGTTGTCTTATATATTATATGTAATTTATGTAATATGTTGTCTTATACCTTTTATGTGATTTATGTAATATGTTGTCTTATAACTTACATGTGATTTATGTAATATGTTGTCTTATACCTTATATGTGATCTATGTAATATGTTGTCTTATACCTTATATGTGATTTGTGTAATATGTTGTCTTATAACTTAAATATGATTTAAAGCGACGGTCTTTCCGTCGAAATGCACGAACGGACCACGCCGATGGCGTGCCAATGGCGCGAGCAACTTAACTAGATAACGCTAGAGGTCAACCTTTAAGCCCCTACACTTATTTCCACTCTTAAAATAAAAACTGATAAAATGGACTGAAGCACGTACACACGTTAAAATTTATCTTGAGGAATTTTGATCCGTCCAAACCTTGAGTCCGTCGGAAAGGTTTTCAATTCCGATTCTCGCGATCTGTCCGTCCAAAATTATCTCAAGGAATTCATCACACACGTTAAGGATTTCCTTAGAAGAAAATCTCATTGTGTGTGTGTGGCTACCTTAACAATTCACTCGCGGATATTGCCAGGATGAACTTCGCTCAGTATTATACCATCAGGTGACGCTTCAGTCACCATTACGTATATAGCATCTCTGAAAACTGCACCACTAGTAACTTTCGGATACGAAGTAGAACGCAGAATATGATGTGGCGACTTGACTTTCTTTGGAACACGGGGTAGTGAATTTGATGCAATTGGACCAACATATTTTGGCCGGAGTTGGGCTGCGTACCCTTACTCCTTGAGGTGCTTGGATTAGCAGCTGATATAAATACTTGAAACTTTCACCGAACTCCAATCAAATACTTTGTCTATGACGACGGGTAAGGATTTAATGTTCGCGATTATGAGGTAGGTAATCTTTTTAAGTTCTTCAAATGTTGTTTTAAGTTTAGCAAAGGCCTCGTCTTCTTGCTCATCATTGGTTGAATTAGCGAGTACACAATTTGCACTGACGATGAAATGATATGTTGTATTTTGTGTTAAATATCATTCTGAACACAGGGAGTTGTGCGAATGGTTTGTTATTTCCTACCATTTTATTTTTGTAGTCTTCCTAAATTGATGCTAGATTTCTACTTCATTCTATGTATTTCTTCGTGGTGCTAGTGTAATAGTAATGGCTTTCCATATGAGAAATAGAATCGATGTGTTTCCGTATATCTTTCAACACCGCTTCAGGAGTTTTGTTTGCTGCGATTGTTTGTCCCCGATGCATACCTACATGTTGTGTCTGTCTCACCACCAGTGTTTGCTTCCTTTTGATCTACGGCTGTGTCTGCATCATTTTGTAACTTTTATTCAAAGTTTTGGAGAAAAATATTTTGCAGACTGATTCTTTCATCATTCTTTTTAAAGTAGTTTGCCAGGTTTGGTTTTCGCGGCTCGTAATTAGTTATAAACAGTGGCATTTGTAATGAACCTAAACTATTGAACCTTATTAAGTTGAAGGGTTTTTTACATTAAGTATTGTCTTAGTGGTAATATTGCCAGCCACAACCTCAATTTCAACTTCCCATATTTCAGATAATATTGTATAGACTTTCATGCAAGCTTGTCCAGGAACCACAGTAGCCTGTGAATATACATAGTTGGAACTATACCAACAAAAGTTATCACAAGGGCTTGCAGTAGTTATGCTGTTCCGGGAACTTTACGCACTTCCCAGAGGTCACCAATTTCTAATATGGAAATGGATAGGTGACAGCTGAATCCACTTATCTAATAGAGGAGGTGAGATATAAATAAAAAGACGGTTAAGAATAATACTTGAAATGAAACTTATAATATATACTAAAATTTACAACTTAATTTATTTTAGACTTTTATGGTGCTAAAAATATTTTCTATTGATAAAGCAACTAATCTTGGCAACTCTTCTGGGACAACTGACTTGAGTTTTTGCACTCTGGCTTCTCCTCATTTCTTAAAGAATAAACCATCTCAAGTGAAATTCGACCAAAAAATTGTGATTGGTTGAAATGTTTAAATTTTTAATGTTATTGGTCATCGGATTTTGCTGATGCAAAATCAATGTATAATTATATAAAAAAAACATCTCACGTGAGATTCTAAAGTAGGAGTCTGATTGGTCGAAATGTATTTATTTTGAGTTCTATTGGCCAACGAATTTTGCTGATCCACAATAATTATTGTTTAGAACTAACCGAGTCTTTGACTTATAGGGGAAAATAGCATTAACCGAGGTCTTTGACTTTTTGGGAAAAGCTGATCATAATAATATCAAAATCATTGAACTCACTGTGATAGTTTTAGTTTGAAAACCAGAGGCAAAGTCTCAAATCGTAACAATCCAACTATAAAAGTTTATTCCTTTTTTATCATTAAATGATTCATGTTTTGAGTCAATTCTGCATGTCTTATTGCTAGACTGAACTTTCGCATTCCCAATACTTGCCGATGTCCATGGAGTAATCATATGCAAGATATAAATTGTTGTATCTAACTCTTGAAGATGATTATGTTATGTTAAAGTGTGTTGTTTCAGGACCATCGTGAAAACATATCTCATTGCCATAAGTCAGAGGAAAACTAAAAAATGTTTAAATCACAGCATGTGTCCATGCTGCAAATGCGTTCTTGGGACAAAATTTAATAGCTCATGTCACATGCTTACACCTCCTATTGTTACTCCCATAGTTTCTACCAAGGCAGCATATGTTTTCAACACTGTTTGATGCAGATGATAGACTTAAATTTGAAGTAATATTCTTAAATTTAAGAAAATTACTTCTAATGATTATACGAGTATGTTTCCCTTAACTTAATCTTAAACTTCAACTTATAAAAATTTATAAATATTTTGTGATTTTACTTAAAAATGTTAAAATTTGCTTGTGGTGAAATTATATTATTACAAATGTATTTTATGATTTATATTTCCTTAAAATGCAAGCTTGCTTGCTGCTTGAGCTTTTTTATTTCAAAAGAAGATATCCAGAAAATAATCGGAAATAGATTATTTTCTGGATATCTTCTTCTTGAATCTTCAATAAAATCGTATGTTTCAATTTTATTGAAGGTGTTCATCTCTTATTACAAGTGTGGAGCATATCCACGGTGTGCCATTTGTCGATTTCGGCTCTTACATTCACGAGGGATATTCAACAACAAGTAACCATGACTTATATTTGGTAGCTTCATTGATTCTAAAGGTTGATTTTTGCATTGAACCTCGATGATTGACGGTGGGTAGGTGATTGCAAACTCCGCACCCTCTTTCTGTACCACAATGGTGTCATTTGTATTGACACACTCCATTTTGCAGTCTTTACAAATGTTGTGTGAGAATTTTGCCACATCAATCTATAATACTCAGGTACCCCGAAATACTCCATAAGCATAAGATCCTATTCAAGAGCCACTTCACCCTGAGACTTAATCATACTTTGAAAAATCAATATCCAACTGATGCCCATTTCTATCTCGTAATAAACAATCATCACCAGAAAACAGTCCGAAACAGTCGGTATCATTAAACCTACCGACCGCTCAACGTCTCAGCAAAATCATTCGGTGAGGCATCACAAAATATTAGAAATTTTCGTTTGAGCACGGATAATACTCTCTTAATCTCCTTAAATATCGGACAAAACACGGCAATAATATCCTCCGAGTGATAAGCAATCGTCTGTAAACATTCGGAGCATTTTGAGGCTTTACTGATATTTGTAACGATTCAGAGACCGCTCGTGAAATGGAATATCGTTTTCGATTCACTACCGCAAACCGCAGACTTTTGAGTATAAAACCACTCTGACACAGATCTAGGATTTGGGACAAATACGATTTTTTCTTTAATTTTACTGATGTGAAATTCCGCAAACAGTTGGACACCCAGAATCAAACTTCTTCAGAGATTTGGGGAATATCTGGTGTTCGTTTCAATTTTTGAAATCGGTATGTTCCAGAACTTTGACCTCATATGGAAATGGCTGTTGTCTTGTCATCTTTTTTATAATCGTAATCCATTTATTCATGGATGGGATGTCCATTTTATTGGACGCACGCTTCGATCCTGGTATCCTATCCCCAGGATCGAAGCAATAGTAGAATCGAGTTGGGTTAAGGAGAGTCGGGAAATAATATATGTCACGGTTATTACACCCACTGAGATTCCGTAGCCCACTCCCAATATTTGTGTGCCACTGTTTAACGTGCTGATGGGTGAGGAACTGTTCGGGTTTTCCTCTGATGCCATGCCAGTGGGTTCCACCACACAACACGGTAGATCTCCCCACGCTCGTTGCAATTGTAATCACGAATGTTCACGGAATCTGTGATTTCGGTATCCATTTTCTTCGTCGCAGTTGACCTTCACGACTTTGTTCAACGTTTTAACTAAGAATTCGTTAATAGTTTTGACGTCTTTTGTTTCAATCTTTATTTGTGGAGTCTTCCTGACGCGTCTGTTTGCAGCTTCACTTGCATTTCTCTTTTTTTTCTTTTGCTGAGTGACCCAGCCTGTTAACCTGTTTCTTAGTCCACAACCTCATCTGTCTCACATGCTGTTGACTGAGCGGTAGAGGGGGCGGGATCATTCTGTAATAGCAGACTGTTCCTTGAGTTGTCTGCCATCATCAGGTCGTTTTTTTCCCTTAATACTAGCTCCAGCTTCCAGACCAGCGCGTTCAACGCTTAAAGTGGTTGTGAGCCTTGGGGAATCTGACAGGAGCTGAGACATGCTTTTATCTGCTTAAATTCCAGAAAATTGCTTTGACTTGTTGCACCCAGGTTCTGCAATTTTGCTAGGTGAGTGTCTGGGGTCACAAGTGGATTATTTCCGCTGGTTGAAATTTGATTCTCATTCTGCTGGTTCTACATATTCATTGTCTGGCTTGTCGCATTTGTGTCATTCTGCATAATGACCCTTCCACTGGTGAAAGATCACTATTTATAAATATATCACTCATTTGCAGAAAGAGTGCGTCATTTGTGTATTGGTCATTTTTCAGGAGAGCGATTTTAAACTTTATTTTTTCACTTTGGAATGATTTAAAGTTTTTATTACCTCATATCGGAAAGAAGGACATTTTCTTATCTTTAACTGTATTTTTGATACAGATTCTTTCTGCAGATTACGGTTTTCTGGTTGAAATTTGCCATAAAGCGAAGATAGTTTTAAATATCACATTCTTGCAACGAAATTCTGAATTTTATACAGTTTTATTTGATTATGTCACGCTATGATGAATATAAAAATCATTTTTCTCCTTTAGTACTGTATTTGTTGCATTCTTTCCACAAAAATATGCAAATATTTTCCAAATACAGCCATTTATTTATGATATTTTTATGATTCAAACCCAATTATTTGTCTATTAAACTTTACTTAAAAAATTAAACATATTTATTAATTAATAAAACAGTTAATTTTACCTATGAATAAGTAAAAAAAAAAAAAAAAAAAAAAAAAAAAAAAAAAAAAAAAAAAAACTATGAAAGTGAATGAGTAAAAAATGAATGAAACTTTAGAAGAAAAAACTTCCAAAAATAAAAATGAACACTTAAGACTAAAACTGACAAAAATAGGTAAATGAAAAAAGACAATTAATATGCTCTGTAGAATGTAAAGAAAGCTACTTCAATGATAGATAACCCATATATTTATTAGGTAATACAATTTTATTATTGTAACAGGGTTCTTAAGATTTTTTTTAAAAAAAACCGTTATTTTCAACATATTAATTGATTGCTCTGTAACTTTGTGAAGGTCCATTTTCAATGGAAAGAAAGGAAAACAAGTACTACTTCACTTTGGATAAAAATATTTTAAGTTTAATTATACATTATTTGGACTAGTTTCGCCCGCAAGGGCATCATCAGCAAAAGAAAACTACATATTAAAGTATAATAAATCTAATATTGCCGAAACATTTAAACAAAACCGAAAATATATAAAACTCTATTCAGAAAATGAAATTTTTAATAACCAAATAGAAATCTAAAAATTTTTTAAATTTAAAAACACCCTCTATTTTGATGAGATTCGATTGCATTACAAAGAGGAAACGAAATTTATAATGGGTGTATTTAAAATATAGATTGTTGTGAGTTTATAAGAGTACATGTCTTCGATACTTTTTTAATTTCTAGGTTTTCTAGTATATTTAGTTTTTTACCTCCAACGCAAAAATGTATGTATTCAACATATGAATTTTCATTGTGTGTGATTTTCTATGAGTAGATGTTGAGCAAAATTTGATTTTGATGGTTGATTGTTTATGTAGGCCCTAATATGTTCTTTTTGTCTAACATTAAAATTACGGGCTTTTTGACCTACGTAACAAGAATTACAATCATTACATTTTAATTTATATACCCCACTTTTTTCTTTATTGGGAACTACGTCCTTCCGATTGTAGAGCATCGACCAACTCCGTTATAAGGATAAAAGTTATTTTCAAGTTTTTTACGGGTTATTTTTTTGCAACATAGTTTAAAAACACCATAATCATAATCTGAAATGATCAAAAAGAATAATCTGAAATGATCAAAAAGACCTAATAGGTAATAAACCTGACGCTTTTGCTGAATTTTTGGGTGAAGATAAGTATTGGGCCTTATTGTAAGAAATACTTTTCTATCGTGTATTTTTAATTTGAAATATTTTTTTTTGTCCCGGAACCACTTGGCAGTAACTTCTCTCCTTTTTACAGTCATACCTTTCTGGAAACGAGAAAATTCGATCAGAAAAACTCGCTTCGGGCGGGATTCGAACCCACAACCTCCAGGCCATTTTTTATGGTTCCAAGTTGCTCATAGGTTATCTTGAAGTAAAATAAGTGTAGTATTGTATAACATCTTACAGACTCTTGTAGAAATATGAATTAATAATGTGTCTCTTTTCAATGAGATCATTGAGGTCTTTCTTTTTTATTATTTCCTGAAATTCCAGTTTTTTCATGAATGCTGGAAACAATTTCATATTTTTTAACCGTTCTTGGATTTTGTCATTATAGTTAGTAGCACAGTTGAAGTCCTGTTGTAGTGATATTACCTAAGTAAAATCCAGATTTGCAATTTAAAGAGCAAATTTGGTGGAAAAGCAAATAATTTATTTACAGGAACGATATATATACATATTTTATTATAAAATACTTTGTCAGTTGAAATGAAATAATTAATGGTCCAGATCCTAATACTGATAATAATATTACAATGTCAATGGTCAAATGGAGAAAAGATACAAATAAATATTAAAGATGGATTGCACTACGAAAAAAATACGATGGATACAATACTATATTGAAATACTATTCCGCTAACTTATGAAATAAATTGGAGAGAAGAAGAGCCACTATTATTAAAAACCAAAAAATGGAGCGAATGTGAAAATGAGCCAGAATGTATGTTAGAAAAGATCTTGACCGATCACAGCAATATTATCACTGAACAATTAAATAAATTGGTCCCATTTTCAACAGAACAAAAAACGAAATCAAAAAGATTCAGCGTTATGGGCTGGATGTTACAACAATGTTGTGGGGTAGCCACTGAAGACGAATTCAACTTGCAACACCTATACTATTTAAATTTCTTCAAGCTGCTGAAAGTAAAATTTGATCGGTGTTACATATGTCAACCCGTAGCCCTTTTATCCTGTCTGCGAGATCTTTTTAGAGGCATTATTTCGAAGCCCTTGAATCGATACACGCTGGAACCCTCATATTTAAAATACTTACGTGAGAGAGACTGGATTCTTTTTAACACTCAGTGTTCTACAGCATCATTCCCTTTCAATGACAAATTTACATACCTTTTACTTGGACTTCTGATTGTGTAGAAGAAAAATGGATGGTCACTTGTTCACATTCTGAAATAACTTTGATAATATTTAATTACCTTCACGCTAAGATTTGGGTAGTTCCAGTTAAAATATGGAAAAAATATATTCCTCGGTATTTTCAATTTCAACCATTAAAATTTGAGGGGGGGGGGATTTGAATCTATGTTTTACCAATTGTCTATTTGTAACTGTATTTTTGTAATGGGACCTCTGAACATAGAAAAAATAACACTCGATTTGGCTCCAATAAAATTTATCTGGTAAAAGAATTTCAGATTTGCATATTTTTGCACCCCATATAAAGTCGTATCAATAAATAATTATATTAAAATGTGTCCCACTTCACTCATTTTTTGTAAAATTATTATATCATTATGTACTTGGAATTTATACCTATATAATATTTAGATAGGTACTTAGCAACAAAAATCGCAGTTATAATACAACAATTCAAAATTATATACCTATATAACCATAATGAAAATTTTAAAAAATACTAATAATAAAACTTTATATTTAAATAAAAAACACAACTTTGAGTATTTAAAAAATAATAAATTTAAAAATACTCAATCACTATAAAAAAAAACTTATTTCTAAGCCTTCCTTCCAACAAAGACACAACCTCTTGTTTCTAATTTTGATTTTTTTTTTGTCCATTTAATCGATCTTATTTAACCTCCGTATTTTTCCCTCAGAAATTAGGGGCGCCAAACTGTTGGGTTTATTTTGTTTTGTTTATGGGAAGCTGGTTTTCCTATGGAAAAGGTTGTTCCCCGCCTATCCGTTTCAGAGTTACTATAAACTCCTTTTTAAGATAGACCCCAACCTGAGAGAGAAAACTAGAACAGAAATGAGAACAACAAGATGTTAATGTTGAAAATTACCAAATAAAATTTACGAAGTTGATCTTTATTGGAATTCAGGACAAATTGTTAAGTTGTTGATCATCGAATGCCAGAATTAGAATTAATTTTAATAGAGGTTCAATCTTAAGTTCTTCCTTCAGATCGGCCGTTAGGATCATTCCCGGCTTTCTATTGGCTGATGGTATTGAGTTCAGCCAATAGCAATTTCGTATTGATTCTAAACAATCGATATGGTTTAACTTAAATATTATAACGGTTCGGTTGATGAACTGTACGACGAATTCTTTGAACTGCTATTGATCAATTTTTGATATAATAATGATGCAACTAATACCACACAGAATATTTCTAGAAGTTATTATTCGATCAATATAGTGGGTGTATTTACGTCCAACAGCTTGTAGCACAATTGATAGTAGTCCCAATGCTGGTTAAGAGTCTATTTCGTACCGTCAAGAACATCGATTGATTATTGTATAGGAAAGGAAGTTCATTATAACATAAAGTTGTTGCTCTAGGCTGGACAAGTACTGCTGTACATTGAGATATATGTATGACTTCACCCCTTACTATTGCGGTATACGCAGGGCCACCGGAGAATTGGTAAGAAAACTATTGGATTTGTCCTCCTAGGGTCAAGTAATTATCGAGTATTTTTTGCTCCAAGATACACCGATCTCTTTGAAAGATTCGAAAAGCTTGTCCACCTGATAGTGAGTGTGCCTCACTGCTAACACTAAGTTTGAATTTAAATATAAGAAAAGATTGTCTGATTTTGGACTGATGGCAGTTATGTTATAGATGGGAATCCTGATACTCCGGGAGGAATAATTGTGATAAATAGTATTTGTGGATGTTCTGTGAAATATATGAGTCAAATCCACATACGCTTGTCTTATATTATTATTAAATAATTCTTTATTGAATGAACTTTTCTAATTAAATGGTGAAAATGGAGATAGAAAAGAACAAGATAAATAGAAAAGAAATGGAGATAGAAAAAAAAATCTAAAATCATGATATGGAAATTATAATCCCTCTGACCTTTTTGGACAAATCGCTGAGTCTTATTACCCATCTTTCCGAATAACAATTTCTGCTAATCCTTTGTAGACCTGAGAAATCTATTTCTTCATCTCGCACTGAGGCGTTTTGAATGTCCAAAAAACATTTCCAAGATCATAATGGAAAAATTGTTCGTCGCTGCATGCGCATCCTGATACTCCGGGTAACCATAATATGCTCTATTATGGTTACCCGGAGTATCTTATTACCCATCTTTCCGAATAACAATTTCTTTTTTTTAACCTTGGGGAAGAAGAACACGGCCCCCAGCATAAATTAGGATAGCTTCTCCAGATGAGACAAATATTTTGAGCTTTGTGATCCTTACCGGATTTTTCCATACAATCCCTCTATGTGCTAATGGAGTTCCTGGAGAACATTTTCCACTCTCAATATAGCCATGGGTGGTGAGTGTATAGTATACACTCACCACCCATGGTGTTTAAAGGTCAAGTTACTATCTCTTGAATCACTTAAATATACTTTTTTTTGTACATGATTGATTTGTAAGTGAACAAGATGGTTCATCGATTAATTAGACTGTTATGTTTGATCCCTCTGTTCCACAGTTGAACCCTATCATATCACTGTATACTAACCCTATTAAAACTAAAACTATGGAGATAATAATTACCTTACTCATGATTAACTCAATAAAAGCAAAAACAAGAATAACCAAAGCAACTAGCGATAATAGTTGTAATGTGATACCTGGATTTTTTATAATAATAAATATTGTATATAAAAGAAAAATTTAAAGCAATTAAAATAATAAAATAAAATTGAAAGTAATCATAACTGCGTTGTAAGTGATAGAATCACCCAGTATAAGTAGCAGTTATTATAAAATATTTGTCATTAGTAGAAACATCAAGTTCAAGGTACTCATAATATATTTTATTGTAATAAATTAGTAATGATGGGCTATGGAAATAATATTGTTGAAATAATTTGCTGATGAGCAAAAAAAAATATATTGTAAGAAGAATATACTGTACATTAAAATGACATTATGTGTCCGGCTTCGCACGGGTATTAGAGCATATTATGGTTACATTTTATTTTCTTTGTCGTAGAGTCGCAAAAGCTTGTTTCTCTGAATATTTGGATTAGATTTAAGTGTCACATAAAAAGATAAATGGGTATAGATAAAAATAAAAATATGTATTTATATAAAATATTGATAATTTCTTTGCCCTCATGTTTTTTCTGTCGTAGGGTCGCACAAGTTTGTTGTTTCAAATATGCGAATTCTTCAAATGTTACATTGATAATACCTTTGCCCTCATGATTTTTCTGTCGTAGGGTCGCATCAGCTTGTTGTTTCAAATATGTGATTTTTTTTAAATATTACATTGATAATTTCAACGCCCTCATGTTTTTGTCCCATATTACTCCAGGGATCGGATTGTTCTCATGGAATCGTTGTCTTTGAGCTTGGTTAGCGTGTTGACCATCACGCGTTAGCAATTCCACATTTTGACGCAAATTTGACAGCAACAAGTTATTTACAATAGGAATCATATTTCCTTGGGCATTCATTGGAGATGCACTAACTACAGGCAAGTGCATGTTGTCATTATAACGGAGTGGACCAATACTGTTTACCATTCTTGTAATGTTCTTTGGTAATATTTTTACGGTTTCAGCGAGATGCATTATGGTCTGGTCGATATTATAAGAGAATACCGAATTAATAAATCGAAACGCCATTGGCGTGGTCATCTTTACCATCTCAAGCTTCGACTCCATCACAGCAAGTGATACTCTAAAAGAGGATATACAGGTGGAAGCGGAGTCAGATTATTATACCTTCTTGTTGTTGAAATTACCATCATGGTTCCAAGTCCAATACCTCTAGTTGAGACTGACAACATCTGCGCACGCTCAGTGAGAAAGCGCTTCAAGTCGTCTTCGTCTGTACCAGGAAAGTTCTGGGCCTTCATCAGTGCATTTTGTGTATTAATGTCTTCAGTGCCCTTCTTTGCTCTAAAGGCATCAAATCTTTTTCTACTAGAGACTTGAAACTTGGCACACCTTTTTTAGTATTATTAGTCTATTACGCACCTACATACTAAAAGGTTCCTTTTAGTATGTAGGTGCGTAATAAGAAAGGAAAAAATTTAAAGTTCAAGTGGGAGCAAGTTACCGCCAAAGATGACAGACACTATTTAGCGGGTCTTTTTGCAATTTTTCTCTGGGCGAACTAAAAGAGATAGCGAAAAATGGCCGAGAATAGACCCCCCCAAAATAGTTTATAAGGACTCCATAAATTTGAAAATTTCCGGTTTCTATCCGATTTATGGACGGTTTTCACCACAAAAATTGGAATTGAGAAGTACCACTTCGGAATGAGCGAGAAAGCTGAAATTTGATACAAAGGTGTTCCGAAGTACAAAAAGTCATATCCTCGAATAAAATATTGAATTTTCTAACTAAGAGCGGTGCTCACTCTGGGGTTCCACCGAAAACCCATAGTTAAGAAGTATTCACTTCGGGATAAGCGAGAGACCTGAAATTTTATACGAAGGTGTTCCGCAGTGCAAAAAGTAATATCTTTGTGTAAAATATTGAATTTTCTAAATAGGAGCCGTGTTCACTCTGGGGGTCGGTTCCACCAAAAATCTAAAATTGAGTTGTTGAATTTTGTAACTGTAGTGAAGCACGGGAAAACAGCTAGTAAATTATAATAATTAAAAGAGAATATTAATGTTATTTTAAAGAGTTGCGAAGCAGCCGAAGTCACAGCTAAAACGAAGTCACAGATTAAATCTTCGAGAAAGGATACAAAATTCATTCCAAAATCAGCTGAACTATTTTTCACAAGAGTTTATACTCAAGGAAAAAAATCAAAAATGAATTATTATTATCATGAAGAAGAAAAAAATGTATTATTTCACAAAATCATGTAAATTTTTATAACGTTCTTTAGCAATTTTTATGCTTGCTTCCGAGGTCTAGTCTTTCGGATCTAGCCAATCTGAAAGGCGTGTTGTAGAATTGTCGAACTTCGGGAAGTGACTATCTCAAAGTTTGATAATATATTTGCACCCGATCTGAAAGAGTGCATATAAAATAACTACTCTTGTAGTTACAAATAACTACTAATAGTAGTTAAAAATAACTACTCCCTTGTTATATATTTCATCATTGAATTCAATTTGTAGATCCGTACTTAGCCGTCTAACTCTAAGAAAATATCTTCCGTCATACTATTCCTGTGATTATTCCATAATAACAATGGATCTGAAACTTGACAAAAAGACAACATGACGACAAACAAATCTCGAATAAGGACTGGAGACTCGGAAACTGCTGCATCTCTGAGTGTAATGTCCCAGTGTGCATAATATTCAAAGAGGCCTAAAGCTTTACATGCGGCTTGGTAACTTTCACAAATAATGCCGTCAACTGTTCTTAAACTAAGAAATGACGTAGGACCTCTTATCTTATGCAATAAATACGAAGATGATAACATTCGATATTATTGGGATGTACCGTGTAAACGCGCCCTAAGGTGTCACTCTTATATACAAAAGGTTGATCAGGCACAGGCGTTCCTTGTTTCCGTCTATTGAACTTTTTCCCTTCCCAAGTATAATATGATGGTACGTCACAATAGAGCAATGTTTGAGCAAACATATCTGTCGTACAAAGATCGAAGAAAGCAGTCAGAGTGGTAGTTGGAGGATTTTTTAGTTTGTCCCTAAGATTGTTCACAGAGAAGTAAACCCTCTGACCATTCGCTAAGTGAACTGAGAGATGGATGATTGCCGGATGTCGCTTATGTATATCAAATGAACAAATACGCCAAAAAGCCTCTGATGTGCTTATATACTTTCCTGACTGGTAAATTTCCACCTCATTGGAAATTTACTAGTCAGGATCCTTTATTGACATATTTACAAATATATTTAATTGATTTTATTGAGTTACAAAACTCAACATTTATATGTGCATTAAAGGATCTGCTAAGTAGAGAGAGGACAGTAGGGTACAATACAACTATTTTGTATGGTCATTTTTCCCTGTCTTGTACGTTCCACAGAGATGCCTCCATCTAGCGGAGAACGCCATTTGTACGTTGGGTAGCCATCTTCTCCAGTAATGGTTTCTCTTGTGAATGGTCTAGGATAACGCTTCGTTCATTTCCCATCCTTCATACAGGGTGACTCAGGGTTCTTACTTCCACAGGGTCCGTGTATCATATTTCTGACGATGACGTCATGAAAGACTGGATCTTTATTTGGGTCGGGCAATTCAGCACTAATAAATAAGTCAATTTGGTTTGGAGAAATTTTTTTTCTCAAGCCAAAGTAGAATGTGAGCATGGGGGAGACCCCTTTTCTGCCACTCTACAGAGTACATGTAGCATCTGGTCTGGCTGAACACTCTACCTTTTATTAGCAAATTCATCAGACTGCCCAGATGAAAATACTCTACTAACATGATACAATATCATGTCGGTCATGTGCATTTCGGCCCGACTTTAATTAGTCGGTAATTTCCGCCCACTTCGGATTACAGGTAAATGTAATAAACAAATCAGGTTTACCATATTTTTTTACACAGGTCATTGCATCCTGAGTACGTTCGTGCATATATCTCGGACCACCAGTGAACGAAGAGGGTAAAATAACAACTTGACCAACATCTTCTGAGTTTGAGTCTTTTTCAATTGCATCTTTCAAATTAATATAATTTTCCACCCTTAATTTTGTTTGATTATTTTTAATATGGGAGAGTCGCTCAGTTTCTATTTTAGCATACATGTCTACTAAAAATTGATTAAACAGCTGTCGGAATAAATGGTATTAGGTTCGGAAGTCCTAATCATCAATCTGTACAATGCGTATGTATGTAACTGATGTACACACGACTTGCTTGTGGGATACCTACTTAAATAAATGAATTGAATGGAGACTAATTGAATTACTTATAACTTGAACTTTTATTGAATGAAAAACTTTGAATAAAAAATTACACACATTTTCTTTGTTATGAAAACTAAAAAGTGTTGCCTGAAAAATAATAAAATTGAACAATCGTCCCCACAAACGCCCCAAATCACAGTGTTGCGGGGGTGTCTCCAGCGGTCCCAAACAGCGTAAAATTTCATGGTCGACACAGTTTTTGAAAAGATCCACACTGTACCCATTTTCGCCATGAGGAAATATAAGGGGATATTGAAGTGCATCGTATGAACGGTGCAGTTCTGATATGCGGTGTAAGCGGTCATCTCTGGCTTCAATAACAATATCTCGTTTCTCAAACTCTTGGCCAACAATCAAAACGGCTACATCATGTGAGGGGGCATTCTAACGACCTGAATGTTCTTTTGCAGGTTTCCGGTCAGCATGAATGACAACCTTAAAATTATCCGAGGCAGATTCTTTCTCTATAGGGGACTTTAAACTTTTCAATAAATTATTATGTTGCTGAAACATTAGTTGTAGGTCGCTAACGATTTATTTATTTAATTTTGGAAACACCTCACATCTCTTATTACTCTCTAACTCTTCATTACCCATGAATTACATTTGCAAAAACTGAGGCTCTTTGTCTGGTAGTGGTAATAAGGATCCTGCCAAGTGATAGCACTGACCTTGAATTTTAAAGGTCGGCATAAAGTTGTGCTCAAAAAACGTTCGAGCGCCAAATGATGTCATTTGAAACGCACTGTTGTAACTTCTTACAGATTTCAAAAATTGAGAACTGCGCTCATCATTTCCTGTCAAAAGTCCATGCAAAGGCTCGGGCAAGATGGGTTCTAGACAAACCTTGCCACCATTACAAAACAAACCTTTGGTTTCACTCTTTCATTTCAATGCATGACAATAAGGTCACTCGACAGATATAGATCCAATCATAATGCTGGAATCATGATCATAGACTATTTGCGGATTATAATATAATGCGGAATTCTCCTTTACTTTCCACGATAACAGAGCTCTTTCCTTCATAGGGAAAGTCTCTGCTCTCTTATTTGTTCAGTTTCATTCTGTCTTTTGGATTCCTGAATTAATAATCTTCTCCTTTTCTCTTCCTCGCTTTCATTGTTTCGTACATTTTCGATTCTCTTTCTGTTATTTTCTAATCTAGAACTTCTCTCTTCCTCTGTCTCCATTCTCCTTTCCCTCTCTTTTCTCTCTCTTGTCATTTTCCAATCTAGATTTTCTCTCTTCCTCGGTCTCCATTAACCTTTCCTTCTCTATTGTCTCTCTGTTATTTTATAATCTAGATTTTCTCTCTTCCTCTGTCTCCATTCTCCTTTCCTTCTCCATTCTCTCTCTCTTATTTTCCAATCTTGAACGTCTCTCTTCCTCGGTCTCCATTATCCTTTCCTTCTCCATTCTCTCTGTTATTTTCCAATCTAGATTTTCTCTCTTCCTCGGTCTCCATTCTCCTTTCCTTCTCTATTCTCTCTCTGGTATTTTCCAATCTCAAAATTTTCTCTTCCTCTGTCTCCATTCTCCTTTCCTTCTCCATTCTCTCTCTCTCTTATTTTCCAATCTTGAACGTCTCCCTTACTCTGTCTCCATTTTCCTTTCCTTTTCTATTCTCTTTCTGTTTTTTTCCAGTCTAATAGTTTTCTTTTCCCCTGCTTCCATTTCCCTTTGTTTTCCTATTGTTTTTATGACATCCCTAATCTAGAATTTCTCTCCTTTTCTGTCTCCAATGGCCTCTTTTTCTCTAGACTTTTTCTTTCCTTATCTAATCTTTCCATTCTTTCTCCCTGTTTCATCATCTCTTTCCAATTTCTTTCTCCGAGCCTCATCTCGCTTATTTGTTAATGTTCTTTTTTTTTCCTCTCGACACTTTCTTTGGTCTACCAACTTTCTTTTTCGGTACTGAATTATCAATGGTCAGAATTTCTCTTGTCTGTGAGGAGGAAATACTGCATGGAATGAGGTGCTGGATAGAGGTACCAAGAGGTATTAATAATTCAAAATGTCCCCCGTTCCGATGGCCGGAAAACAAAGTAATGATCATTGGCCACTGAGGTTCACCAAGATCAGTAAAAAAATCAATTTTGAAAATACTGTTAAAATTCTCATCAGTATGGAGGAATCTCTCCTCTATAAATTATTTTTTTGTACAATTCAGAGGCTACTGTCAACTCCACAAAGGTGCCATAAGTACAGGGGTTCTTCATATGTTCGGCATATTCTTCCTTACTTAAATATTCATTATCATGGTCCGTTGGTTCAAACTGATAATGTCCCCGAACGATTAAAGGATAACAAAGTTTTCTAGAATGTGTCCTACCACATTTTTCCGCACACTCAGACTATAATTCTGAGAGCCGAACATGGCCATACTCAACATATTAAATAGGCACACGCCATCTCCTAAAATTTGTATCCTTTCTACGATGACGGATTCATTACCAACTGTAATTTCCATCTTTTATTTAAAAAAATAAAATTTTATTTAAAAAGTCAATTTGAACGGAATCAGGAATTTCTCCATCTTGATCACAACGAAAATGGGGCCATTTTATTCCTACGACAATTTCGAGAGCTCGATTCACTAATCCTTTTAAGACATCATTGTTTGATCGCAACATTACTTTAGCGCCGTTAACTCTTCCGGTAATCCGCCAGTTTTATTGACGTCTTTTGGAATTATCTTTGTCATGTCAACATTCTCGTTGTTTCTCGACTGATCGTGTGTTTTTATTTTGTAGACTCGTACACCTTTCGCTTTGAAATGTGAAAGTTTGTTGTGTTCAGTCACTTGCTCGTTTGTAGGGTAAATGTACAGAGCCTTTTCAATTTCGAACTCTCCTTTAAATTCGTTGCTGACTTGGAGCAGAGATTATTTTAAACAATGATGTGCCATTCTTTGTCATAGTAATATCATAGAAATAGGGCAGGATAGTCTCCGTAAGAAATATCGTCCGGTAGATTTTTCCTCCCGTTCCTTGGATAGAGTCCTATTACACGGTCATCATCATGGAATCCATCTTTAGAAATGTCTGACAAAAATTGCTCTGGAGAGATATAATTTTGTGTATGCCAGTTAATAATAACACTACGTTCATGACAGGATCCTATGTCTCCAGAAGATCTACACTTGGCTTTTAATTATGTCTTATTGAGAAGATTTATCAGCAATAATCAAATCGAGAAGATCGATAGAGGAAAGAAAATTTTGCCGGTTCCAATTTTTTTTAATTCAACCAGATCCATAACAAATCTCACTAGTGCATGTTTTTTATTTTGACCAGCGCTGTTATCAGCAAATAAATGTAACTCTTTGTACGTCTTGTCCCTAACAAAATTAAGCAAATAATGATTTAGGAACGAACAAACGTCATCAGGGGTTTTCCTTGTGATACCTTCGTGGTAGACATAGCATGTCATAGAATTGTCATCTAGATTGTGAATACGGAAATTATTTACTGAGAGTTGCCTCAAATAATAAATTTCCTGCACTGGTTTTTTTGGTAAATCAGGTAGACATAAAATCAACACATAAGCCTAGAATGTCACTACTACCTTTACACTTTTCTGTGGTTAGTTTCAGTTGGTTATACAACTCTTTACTTTTTCTACAGTGTACAATATGCTCACCAACATAAACATACGTCATTCAAATGGGGATCCAGGATTTTTGTTTTTAGGGTATAAAATCTTCACATTTGGAATAAACATCTTTAGCAGGGCAACCAAAACGGAGAGTAAAACGTTTCCTAAAATACTCCCAGTAAAACTGATACTTGACTTTCTCCTTCAGATCAGGATACTTTTGAATGAAAAGATTGTGCATCGTTTACGTTTAGAGAAGCAGGTAAATATTCCTTTACATTTGAGGTGTAATGACTTTGTTTGGTTAGAAAACTTTGAATATGCTCATGAATTTTCAAACATATTTATTGGGCCATAGTGTTTGCTGATGGAGCTTTGCCTCTTTGATCTTGGGATACCATAGTAGGGCAAAGGACATTTATGTTCAATGTTCCAATTTAAATACAATTCTTTTAATTCTTTGTAACTGAATGGGGGTCCTCCATCACTAATCAGCTGAGCTGGGACACCCTGACGAGAAAAAATACTGAAAACACTTTGACTATTAGTAAGTACTATTTAACAGAACAGTTTCCAAAAATTTGGAGTAATAATCCACAATAATTAAATATTTCTTTTTATCAAAATCAAAAAGATTGGCCGCAACCTTTTCCCACGGGTAAGTAGGTACTTCATGAGGCATCATTGGTACTTTTTGATTTGCTGGTTTATATTTTTGACATGACTGACAATTTTTTATGATTAGCCGAAAATCATCATACATCGTGGGCCAAAAAATAACATTTTTTACAAAGTTTTTTTGTTTCATTAAATGACATATGACTAAATCCTGACTCAAATTTTCGTTAAATTCATGTCATTTATTTTTTAATGCTGCCCTGGACAAAGTATCAGAATATATTTCTTTGCCTGACTTAAATTGAACATTATTGTCTTTGTCTGTTTTAGTGACAACATCAACAAAAAATTCATTATTTTGACTGACGGCTGAACTTGCTGGCTGGACATAATCATCTTCACTGTGGGAGCGGTAACAAGAAACAGGATAAGGAATAATTTACCTGCCGCTTTTGTGGTAGCTTCTTTGATGGCTGGCCAGCTTCTTGAATCTTGATGCACTTGAAAATTATTATACGATGTATTTAATTAATTTTTATTAGATTATAGGTAGCAGACTGTATAGCGAGCGGTAGGTATTTTGTAACTGAATTTTAAAGTTTAAAGATAGGGAAAGATAAGATCGGATACAAGGAAGGGCCAATCAAATGCCCGAACCGAAATATACGAAACACTACATCTTCAGCGCAGTGGCGTAAACATTCACAATTTACTATTTTGACTTTTTTTTTGTTTCTGCACATGACGGCATAATGACCTTTCATTCAGCACACATGACAAATTGCGTTAGTCGCTGGACACGTGTTCTTACACGTGTATTGACCACACCTGCCACATTTCTTTTGAAACTTATTTGATTATCTAAAATTGGATTGACGACTAGACCTAAAATTAGACTGATTTGACTTAAAACTCGAACTACTTGCTTTGATTTTCATCACTGCAGTTTGTATTTTTGTTCTTTTCTTGACATCTCGGTTGTTCCAGCCAGATCAATGATTTGATCCAAGTTTTTGCTATCACCTTCTTGACGACTAGACCTAAAATTAGACTGATTTGACTGGAAACTCGAACTGCTTGCTTTGATTTTCATCACTGTAGTTTGTATTTTTGTTCTTTTCTTGACATCTCGATTGTTCCAGCCAGACCCATGATTTGATCCAAGTTTTTGCTATCACCTTCTTGTAAAAGTCTCTCTTTGATACGAATTCTGATCTTACAAGCTCAAGATAAAAATCCTTTATGAGAGAATCCTTAATGGTACCCAGTTCACATGTCGTGCCCAATTTTTTCAAATCAGTGAGAAATGTCTCCAAAGATTCATTTGGTAATTGCTTTCCACATAGAAATTTATTTCGTTCCAATGACGAGTTCTTTTTTGGAGCAAAATAATTTTCAAAAGTTTATTTTGTCGATGATTATAGATGAATTGACTTGACAAATTACATAATTAAAGATACAAATTAGATTATGTAATCATGTAACTTGTAGGTTCAACTTGCATGAACGATCTACTTACAATGTCCATTTAATATTGAGGAAATTTTCTCCTCCTGCTTTTCTTTGTAAAGGGTATAACAGGCAGGCTACGTTCTTTAAAGACTCATTTAAATAAAGTTTCGTTGATCTTTTTCTTTTGTAGTGCGCAGGCACAGCGGTTAATGATTTCATGAATAATTCCACTTCATTAATCTTTTTTTCCTTTTTTTATTGGGTGGAATTCGCGTACCCCTACCGTCCTTTCTCGCAGAGCCTTGGCACGTTATATTTGATAACGTGTAAAAAAAAAAAAAAATCTGAATATTCAGTCTGACAAAGAAAATTGACACACACCTGTCTTTTTCCTCCCCCTTCATTAATATAAAAATTAAAATAATTGTGGCGACCTCGGGGTGACGGAGTATCTTCGTCGTCCTCCCTCCTTTTATTTTGCGGTTTTCGGAAATATGTACTATCCACTCTTTTCTTCTTCGTCCCTTTCTTTCTTTTGAGCACACAAAAGTTTGAAAATTTTCCCCTTTCTAGAATTTTGTAAGAAATAAAATATTGTCAATCAATTATTGATATGACCGATTCAAAAATAACACAAATACCTTGTAACTTTGTAACAAAAGCTTAAATCAAAAATCGATCTAAGAAAAAAATGTTTGTTTTTGCCCATATTATAGCACTTATACTTTTGGGCACAACAATATGCCCTTGACTCCTATGGTTGAAACAAAACTCAGTTGTCATCACGAGGCTGAGTAATAGCTAAGAAAATGGTCCCAGAACGGTCATCCATCTCAGAACTAAACACGATCGACTTTGTTTCACTCCACTGAAAATCTCTAGATTTTTGGCGTAAGTCGTTGGATTCCAAATCCCAATAAAAGTTCCAAACTCCAAAGAAACACCTCCCGAAAAAATCAAATAAATACATCAGTTTTACTGATAAAATGTAGGAATAATATTATTGATACTAAAAATATTCCGCAAAAATTTGATAAACAACTATTTTGTGCGTAAATAAATTATAAATAATGAAAACAATACGTAAGTAGATATATAAAAGGGGTACGACGCGCGCGAGCGCCATTTTTCCGCGCTCGAGCGCTAACCACCACCACTACCATATGGTTCAAAAAGACATATTCGAATTAAAAAAAATAGCATATTCAGTATCATTAAAAGACATTGTATATATATTATATATATATCACAGCTGTTACAAAAATAAGTTTACAATTTCAATACATTACTTTATATACCCTTTTTCCCTTAGTTCCTCTTCAATAGAAATTATTTCATTTCCATGACCAGAATGACCCGCGTTTCTAGATGCAACCAATAACTGAAGTCTTGAAACTAGTTCATTAGGGTCATCCCAATATATATATTCCTTTTTTTTAACGTTGTCTTCCATTAATAATCCTTTCCCAAGAAATCTTTGTAGTTTTATTGTTTTTAATTTTTTGTCTCCAGTAAATGCACATAGTTCAGCAATTTTTTTATAATTACGAATGTCTAATTGAGTTATTAATTCATCATTTGGTTGCTTCATAAATAACAGTTCATTGATTCCTGGTGATAATTTTACGTTTGTATTTCCTATTTTAATAACTCTAAAATTATTACTATTGGCAAACTTAACTGGTACTCTATTTAGTTCATAATGGTCTTTTTTAAATAGAACTCCGCTTACTCGATCAATTTTTTGATCATTTGCATGTAACATATTTAAGTAATAATCCAAATTGCTTACAGATTGTCTTCTCTTTCTTTCTTCTTCTTCTTCTTCTTCTTCTTTATCTTTTGGTGGGTGTTCTGGAATTGATTTATCAAACATTTCATTGGATATGTCATATAAACTGTGTTCTTCGCTGATTGTATCGTTATATTTTGTTTGAAATGNTTTATTGGGCGGAGCGAAGCGTAGCCTTATACTCCCTACAAACTGCAAACTTTTGTTACCCTACTCCTCCGAAACTACTCAACCGATTTTTACCAAATTTTTTTCTTCATATTCTGCATAAACCCAAGGGTGCATATATCTATTTTCAGAACGATATCTTTAACAGTTTCCGATTTTTTGGCGGATTTTTCGATTAACCGTTTCCGATTTTCAAAGAGGACCTACTACTCAACGGCATAATGCAATCAAGAAAATTGCGGTATTCTAAAAAAATCTTGTTTTAACGGAATAATGGAGCAATATGCTAAAGTTTATGTGGTGCCCGAAAATTCGAGGTGAAACGGATGGCTCCGCCCGTTTTTGTCCACGGACACACCTAGTAATGTCGTTAAGTCATCACTCACATGAGTGCGTCCATCGGAATAGGTCCACATGATATCAGATTGAGGAGTAATGTTGCCCTCGTGATTTTGGTTTGGAGGCAGACTCATATAGTTCATTGATATCGTAGGTGTTCCGTTTCCTGAACTTTTTAGTGTAGGCTGCCATTAGCCCAGAGCCAACAACAGCAGTATTACGGTCACAAACCTTTGATGGATGGGCAGCTGATGGAGGTTGGTCGGTGATCAGTACGATAGTTTGTACGTAATATGGTGAGTGGATAAACACTTGGGTGATCACGGCAGTGGTGGTTGGTACTGGTGATGGTGAGTCCAATGGCAGTGATGCACTGTCGTCAGTGTTCATCCGGTCCATTTGCAAGACAGAAAAATCATAATCCATAACTCTAGGAGTTAAAGGCGGAGTGCAGGCGGCGCAAGTATTACGGTGACCGATGGCCTCGAAGGTGTTGGTGAGGCCAAACACACAGTAGCGCTGAATTGCACGCGGCTGTGCCTTAGATGTTGATGTCCAGGTTGATCAGTCGAAGGAGATGAAATCGGTCAGCATTATGGTGATGGAGGTTTTGAGGGATGAAAGCCACTTGTAGGGCGGTAGAGTTACTATCGCACGATAACCTAGGTACGTCTGAAGATATGCAGGTGAAGGGGTTACAGGTTTATCGATTCAGTAGGAAGTTAAGGTTACAATCAAGATACTTTTTAGGTATTTTATTTTACAACCCCCCCTTTTACATCTCATCAGAAGGTGGAATCTGAGAGGCGGATCACAGGTGCATTGAGTCATCTGGCTAAGAGCAGAAGGTTGCTGGAAAGTGGAACGCATGAATAAACAGAGAGCCATCCGGCTTTTCAGTCGATGTCCGAACAGAGAGGAACACTCTGAACACTCTCAACGGATTGACAGCCACTGCATAAACATGGGCAGGTAGCGGTGACGGTAGGATAGACATAAGCATAGTCTTTCCGATTCAGGAGTACTGAACAGACCACAAGAGTAAGCTTGACAGTTAAGTTAAATAGTGTCAGAGGCATTCTGAGTATCAGTCACCAAGTCTGAAGGTTCCACAGAGCAGGATCCAGTAGCCCAAGGCCAAAGAGAAGGAGCACCGGAAACCAATCGGTTCTGTCTGAAGGTGCGGACATGTGCTGTTTGATCAAATAGGGTTTCAAGGCCCTTAGAAAAGCGTCCAGCGTTTCGAACAGAGTAACTTTCAATAGTTCTGCGAATTGAAAGCTCGGCGCGAGAAGCTCTTGAGGCGCCAGCTTTAGGTTTGAACTCAGCATGTTGAGGCGTTCAACACATTTGAGACTCTTAATGCATGTTGAAGTAGGACCAGAGGTAGGGATGGTTCCAATATCACAAGACGTAGATGAAGTAACGTCAGTAGCATAAGAATCAGGAGAACCTGAAGAGTTGAGGGTGTCAAGAGAATTCTGTAATAATGACACAGGTTGACGGGTATTAGCGTCAGCGTCAGCATCGAGCACTTCGTTAATTCGAGCAGATCTTAAAGAAGCCGATAGAGTTGACAAGTCAGTAGACCCGGCACAAGAAATCCCAGCATCAGGACAACAGTTGCGGGCGGTCAGTTCACCAAAAGTAGATGATGGAAGACCACATACGGAACAGTGAGTAGATGAAGAGTAGGTTTTCTCATGGTACCAGGAAGTACCTTTCCAGTCAGGGGTTTGGTTTGCCATATTAGGCGGAATGACTATCTTCCAATCAATGAGGAGTGAGAAAGAACTAACTTAAAATTAAATCACAAAGATGTTGAGAGTGATAAGAGTTTCCTCTTCCCTGCTTTTCAGTCGATTGGAAAAGTTTACACAATCAAGATACTGGTTTGTGATTCTTGCTCGTTCTTTCGGTCGTGCGAAATACTAAAAAATAATAATAATAATAAGAGATACCGGACGGTTCCGATTTTTTATAATTCCGTCCGGGGTTCAAATGTTACGCCCCTAACCTTATAAGCAGGGTTGACATTTGTAGCCATGCACCCTAATACTGCCCATGATCTTTCAATAGTATCGCAAAGTAAATCATCAGGCTGACCATTATTGGCGATGTAATTCTCTCTACCGATTATAATTATTAACCCAGCGTCTATGGCACGTTGAATACACCAGTCCCCGTTAGATCACTGAAGTTAAGCAACGCCCAGCGAGGTTTTACCGTGTGGGTGTACATGTAGGCTCGCGCCCTCGTAATGCTGGCAATTTTTCCGGCCCAACCTAACGGCAAAATCATCTTCCATAATGAAATCTGAGGCATCAGCATTAGACCTTCTCCTTGAACTACAATCTCGCCATCTTCATTATCCTTCCTGAGTACCAAACACACAACGGTAGACTGACTTTTCTGAGTCAGCGTGAACCAAAAGCATGCTTCCCGTTTTTATGTTTTCCCAAGTTAGCTCATACATTGAGCTTGGTTCTCTCTCCATGGGATTGTTCTCCAAATATTGTTCACATATTTCCTCCGGTACAGCAACAGAGCTTTCATTACAATGAGGTATATATTTCAGTTGTCCTAATCTATGTGGTAAGTACATAATTCAGTGATTTTTATAATAAGGGTCACTGATCCAAGTGTTGAATGGATGTGCGATATCTGCCGCTCTTATACATATTATGCATATATTTTTAATAGGCGGCGCCCCCTTCTAAAGATTCTATTTCTTCCAATTTTGTATCGAAGTGGGGGATGGAGTTGGATTCGAACCAACAGGCTCCTGGTTACGAATCCACCGCCTCAACCAACTGAGCTCTACCTTTTCTTTCTGTATTAGGCTCGTGTTCAAGTGTTGTACTAGTACTTCAAATGAACTTAGATCATTTCCTTCTGCCACAAGTCTGCCCGCCGTCCTCTTTACTGGTCCGCCAATGCCATCAGGTAATCCTTTCCTATGACCTGATTCAAAATAGTTCCATGTTGAAAATGACAAGGTTGGGAAATAGTCCTGTATTAGATTACCAAATGTGTAAAACATTATTTATTTTTATACTGACTTGATGACCCATCTCACCAAAAGTGAAGACCTTATAAATTAGGTATTTCTTTATTTATGAAGTTAAATTACTGGTTCTCAATATGTATATAAAGTAGAATTGAAAACTGGACTGGTTTCTAAGGGGTTGTCACAGTTACTAGAGGAAAATAAAAGTTGGTTGTTTAGCTTTTTATGGGTTGGGAATTAACTATTAATTGTTTTTGTTTGGGCGGAAACACACACAATCACAATGAACGACGGACGGACGAAAAGAAATATTTAATTCATGGGTATACGAGATCGCGATGCCGAGAGACAGCAAGTTGTTCTTGCAAAATTCGAGAGACCTCCGATGGAGATGGGATAAAACGGGGTGTATGTACAGACTTTTTTACCCCATATTCATGGGGCAAATTATGGGGACAAATTTTGACAGGTTGTCATATTATTTATGATGTTCTAAAAATAGATTTTTTTTTTTTTGAAACTAGTAAACTATATGGGACATGTCCCGTAGAGATCGGTTACCTTTCATTGAAAACGTACGGAATTCCCCCGAAGGACAAGTTAGAACAGGTTGAAATGGATGTCTTATGGTTGTCGGAGATTGTCCATGTGTCGTGTGTGCTGCTGATAATCATAGGGTATGCCAATAATTAGACCTTATAAATTTGGTATTTCTTTATTTATGAAGTTAAATACTGGTTCTAAATGTGTATATAAATTAGAATTGAAAACTGGACTGGTTTTACTAAGGGGTTGTCACAGTTACCAGAGGAAAATAAAAGTTGGAGTTGCAACTTTTATTTTCCTCTAGTAACTGTGACAATGTTCACATATAATCCAAAGTTTTTTGGCCTTTGAATGTGAGAACTTTTCATTGCAATATAGGTGAATTTATAATGTGGTCTGGAAGTTCTCTTCCAGGAATATCATCCATTACTGTGACTCTCCAGATGAAATGCTTTCAATCAAGTCACCGTCTTCACTTTCATCTTCCGAATTTTTAGCAGCTTTTTCCTTTTATAGGTGGAATATAGTTTTTTTTATAATTTTCTTCTGTGGTTTGTCTTGTTTCTTTTTTGTTTGTCTTTCCTTGCCATCAATTCTACAATCAGCTTTTCTTCACTGGAGTATTTGTTAGTATGAATGATTTACCCTTTTTCCGGCCAGTTTTGGTTTTTCTTTCGAAAACCTTTAGATACGGGTGTATGCCATGAATGCTACCATGGCCTGGTACTATTTGGTGACACTGTCTTTTGGGACCATTGACAACCGCAAATGTACAGTTGTCAATGCCGACTCGTCGCAATTTGTAAATGTTTTGGGGACTAAAACTATGCTTCTCAAGTACAGACTGAAGATTATCATTGAATGCATTGACATTTGTTAAATTGAAGCTAGTGCATTGGAATAAACTTATTGGTTCAAGTTTGCGGACTGAGGTCTTGTGTCAATTTATAAACCCAAAAAACCAGCTTTCCTATTATCCGTCCAGGATGTAGGAATATTTATGTTATTGCTCTTCGCAAACATACAAGCCAGTTCTCCCGTACTTGTTCTTTTAATAACCCATTACCCATTTGATATTTGAGAACTTCAACAAAATAATTGACGAACATAGTTTCCATTGCCAATAAGAATATTTGTGACGTAGTGAATTGCGAACCGTAAACCACTGTTTCAGAGTACCTCCAGTTTGGTCTTTCTTCAGCCGATCCCAAGGTGATTTTGAAATTCCATGCTGATATAAATAGAAGTTGGGTTTAAAAGGGTGTAAATTTTGTCGGGTATTTTGGTTAAAGTGCGAATGGACATCCCATGAATACGCAGCGAAGTGCAAAGGGTTGTTATTTCGAGCACCTGCGTTGGGCGCCATTTGATAGAAATGAAAAATTATGGTGAAAAAGGATTCTTGTGGGTTTTGAATTTACTCGGGAAATAGGTGAAGATCCAGAAGAATTTACTCGGGAAATAGGTGAAGATACAAAAGAATTTACTCGGGAAATAGGTGAAGATACAAAAGAATTTACTCGGGAAATAGGTGAAGATACAAAAGAATTTACTCGAACTGATTGAGATCGGCTAGTAAGGTAACAAGAAAGCCAACGTAAAAATCAATCACCAAAGCCAAAAGATTTCAATTTAGCCAGAAGAAAGCGACTGTCAACCCTGTCAAACGCTTTAGCAACGTCAGTTTAGATAAAATGAACAAACTTGTTCTTCTCATGAAGTTCGCTGATCACTAAACACTATTGCATCAATATTCAGTTAGGAAAAAATTGTTGCTCTATTCGGGCCTTGTGCCGAATCCCGACATCCGTAATAGTTCTGGAACCGGGGAGGAGTGTCTGGCAAAAAATAAAAACGTATGTTTTAAACTCGTTTTTTTATTGGTCGTCATGGGTCCATGTTGAACGGTTGTACATACGCAATAGAGGCATGGCCGTAGAAACGTTTCATAACCTCTCTAATTGGTTTAAAATATTCAAAGGATTGCCAGGCACTCCTCCCCGGTTCCAGAGCCCTCTGGCAAATACTTGGAGGAAAGAAGGGGATTTCTAATCTCCAAAAAAAAAATTAACCCAATTAGACAGTTGAGGAAATGTTTTTACGGACATGCCCCTGTTGCGTATGTGCAACCGTCCAAAAGACTCCAAAATGGATTCATGGCGGCGAATAAAATTTAAAAAATTGAAAAGGACACCAATTTACTCCTCCCTTTTAATTTTAAGAGTGTGAAATATCTAATAAGGGATTTTTTTTATCCCTTACTCGAGCGTCTGGTGCTTTCCCGATTATTAAAGAATGGGACAAAATATTTTTTTAGGGAAATAATTTATGCTATAATAAGGACATTCCCTTTTAATAAAACAGCTGTTTTCCTTTTGTATTTTCATAGAAACAAACAAACTGTAACTTGTTACTGTAACGAATTTTATTCACATATTTCACTTTGACTTGAGGATCAAGACCACTTTTTATTTAAGATAAATATTGAATTATCAAAATTTTTAAAAATGATAAAAAAAAAAAAATAAAAAAAAAAAAAACTGAAATAAAAGAATACAATTTTGGGAAAAAGAGAAAATTTCAATTCTCTCCGAATGTGAAATGACTTTTCAAATATCTTAAACAGAATTTCACCTCTCAGTTTTCTTAATTCTCAAAATTCATTACAAATTTCAATTAAAAAAAAAAACAGACTTTAAAGAAATAAGCCAGCGTCCCATGTGGGTTCGCAGCCTCGTGATGCTGGCTAATTTTCCGGCCCAACCCAGGCTGGGTGAGGTCAATGTGCGTAGCTGGTTTGTAAGTTTCCAGCGAATGGAGGGTAAACCCCCCGTCTTGAATGACTAATAGATGTTAAAAAGACTTTAGCCCCCCCCCCCAAAAAAAAACTTTAAAGAGTGGGAAAAATATTTTTCAAGGAAAATATTTTATGCTCTAATATAGCGATATTTTCTTTAATTAAAATAAACAGGAAAGCGGCACCTGACAGAGAATCCTGGTCAAGAAACGAGAGATTTTCGGACACGCGGAATTTTTCCCATTTGCGGCTTGCAATTTGCAATATCTCTCCATCTTCGTCTCTTCCATCTCTCCGACCGCCTCTTTCGTTTTGTTTTTATCTTTTTATGTTTACTTGTTATCTTTATTGACATATTTTAACCCCTCTAGATAGGTTAGAAAACGTTTTTACGGACATGCCTTGATAAGCAATCTTGAGTACGACACTTTTTGAAAGTGATTAAAAAGGGGAAAAATAATAAGGTTATCATGGGATTAAAAGTGGTGGGATTTGGACAAAAGGGATTTTTTTCTGTCCAGGATTCTCTGTCATATGCTGCACTCAATAAACTTAGGGTAGAACCGTAGGATCCTCGAACAAGGGAAAAATCCTACGTTCAAAATATTTTTCCCGTTTGGGGAGAAAAAAAAAATTGCTCAAGCAATAAAGGCATGGCCGTAAAAACGTTTCCTAACCTGTCGATATTTTAACCCCATATGTGAATAAAGCTAACAAGTAATAGTTAAAAACAAAACAAAAGAGAATTGGAAAAAATAAAAATATTGTTGGTGGGATTTTTCCCGTGATGTGTCACGCGACAAAAATCCCTCAACTATGGGATCCCACAACCCTTTCTCCCCGGAGTCATACCCCCAATAAACAGCTGTTTTTTCTTTGTAATATTTTTGTGAATCTGTTTTTTGTTTATGTCTTTTCTTCTTGTCAATTTATTGGTATTGGTCTTTCTACACTGATTGCTGGAAGCATGATTCTGTAAAACGAGAAAAATAAAAAAACTCGAACTTGATTTGTAATTGTTGATGATCTTTTTTCATTCATTTTTATATTACTCTGTAAAATAAATTGTTGATCCCTTTTCTTCTTGATTTTTTCTTATAAGTGTAGTGTTTTGTATGTTTAAATTCAAATAAAATCATGAGTGATACAGAGAGACATAAAGAACAACAATATTCAGATATCCTCGCAGATTTTGTTGTAAGTAAAGATAATGATAATAGTTGGATTATGATTGAGAAAATGAATTGTCATTTGTTTTTAATAATTGATAACAAAATGTGTCTGTTATATCATCAGGGTATTAGTTTTAGGTTTACGAGACCCCTTCCTCCACCAAAAAAATCTATATTAATGAAAAATGGTCATTTATATATTATTCATTTTTACATATTAAGAAGGTAACAAATTAACTAAACATGTCAGCTATTACGGTATTAATATAGATTTATGATCTAAATTTATATTTGTAAAATATATTTGTGTGTGTGTTATCATCAGGGTATTAGTTTAGGTTTACGCGACCCCCTTCCCCTCCAAAAAAATCTATATTAATGAAAAATAAATAATTCACTTATATATATTTAGAAGATAACAAATTAACTAAATGTGTTAGCAGTTAGTATAGATTTTCGGGATCCCCTATGAAAAATGAATGATCCTATCGTAAATGATAACAAAATGTGTCAGTTATTACGGTATTATAATAGATTTACCAGGACTCCATCTAAATATATGATTGTGGAATATGTTGTGTGTGTTTGTCCGGAATTGTTTACCCAGAAGGGTAAGAGATAGAGAAAAAATTATGGCAATGGATATAGTCAAATCATAGTCTGAATCTAACCGCATATCCCAATTTTATTAGAAACTGCTTACGTTTTTTTTATTGTTTTTTTTTTTAAACAATTATTGTTTTTTTTTTAAAGTTCCCTAACCGAATTATTGTTGTTTTTTTTAAAGTTCCCTAACCGAATTTACTGACAACAGGGGGAGACGAGGATGGGAATCTTCAAAAGATACATCCCACTTCACGACCGGTTGGTATTTATCCAGCCGCAGCCAAACAAAGACCGCGGTCGAGTTTTGGTCTAACAAAACATGCTTGATTTCTTGAAAGTGGTCACCATCGGAGTTATATGTACAGTATACCCTTAGAGTGTTGTACCTGTTTATTTTTCAAAGGCTACAAAAATGCATAGGGACATATTATGATTGACCTCACAATCCTCGAGCCCCACTGGGCATATATCGAATGTTTGTTGAATCTAAAAATTTGGATTTTGTTTTTAAATTTTATATGCATATATCACTCATTATTTACCCGAACAGATAAGAGATATCAAAAAATTGATGGAAATGTACCCTACAAAACCATAGGTATGTAGTGGAGTATAATCCGTATCGAATAATATACTAAAATTGTAGAACATAAAGTCAAGTGTTTTTTAATCATTTTCATTTCTTGTATATAATTTTTTATATTTTATATTTCAGGCTTGCACTGGAATCCAAGATGAAGGCGAGGCTATTCGATACTTAGAAAATGTTAATTGGGATTTGCTAGTAAGTTTTCTTTAACTTCAGTTGGTATACGTTAGAAAATGTTAATTGGGATTTGCTAGTAAGTTTTCTTAACTTCAGTTGGTATACGTTAGAAAATGTTAATTGGGATTTGCTAGTAAGTTTTCTTTAACTTCAGTTGGTATACGTTCGAAAATGTTAATTGGGATTTGCTAGTAAGTTTTCTTTAACTTCAGTTGGTATACGTTAGAAAATGTTAATTGGGATTTGCTAGTAAGTTTTCTTTAACTTCAGTTGATATACGTTAGAAAATGTTAATTGGGATTTGCTAGTAAGTTTTCTTTAACTTCAGTTGGTATACGCTAGAAAATGTTAATTCTGATTTGTTAGTAAGTTTTCTTTAACTTCAGTTGGTATACGTTAGAAAATGTTAATTGGGATCTGCTAGTAAGTTTTCAACTCGAACAAAAACAACACAATCATGTTTTTAGTCGTATCACTCTTATCCCATAATATTCAAAAAGCAAGACGTATGTATGAAACACTCAAAGAACTTGAGGTTCAATACATTCTAGTGTTGTAATACAATTAAAAGAGACTAATTTAACTTTTTGTTTCAAGAAAATTGTTCTAAATATTTCGCTACATATAAATTTAAAACATTTAACGTATTATCCCCATTTAACATTTTCCATCCCAACAGACTGATAGACAACAGAAAAGCAAATACTAATTACACAAATGAAACACCAAATACTCGGATGAAAAGGAATTAATAAAATGAACACTTGCCGGATTTTTATTTTCTTCATAAAATATAAATTAACTACGCGGGATTTTCTCAACTAGATTCCTTTTCGTTTACGAAAAAGAAGCCCGATTATCTACTCGAATTATCGACACTCCCAAAACGAAATCCGAGCTCCGATAATTTTTGTCATGCGCAGAGACGAAAACTCGACACAACATCGTTTTCGGGATGGTTTTCGTATTCCGATAAATTTGCGAAATCTCTCTATTTGATTTTGTTCATTACAGGCCGCTATACATTTAGTTATGCCTCATCATTCCCAGCGACTGCCATCCGAAGCTGCGGCAACATCGAACTCATCACTTGACAACGATGTTGAAATGTTATCTTTTCCTAGTGAACCGTTTTCGTCAACCACAACGTTCAGTCAGTCGGATCCATCCATCATAACGATTGCACCGGATGAAGATGATGAGCCCATGACGGCGTCAGTCGGTGTAGCGTCCACTTCATCGGGCAAATATAGAAAGTCAAGATTAATTCAATTTAATATATTATATAATAAAAATATCATTCATGTTACTTTGGCAGAAAACAAAACTATACGTAAGTTTTGGTACTAGTAAATAAAATTACTGATAAATTGGGTACTACTAAATAAAACTATAAGTAAATCGGGTACCTACTAGTAAATAGAACTCTCGGATACTAGTAAATAAAACAACCAGTGAGTCGGATACTAATTAATAAAGCCATAAGTGAGTTGGGTACTTTTAATTAAAACTACTAGTTAGTCGGGTACTACTAAATAAAACTACTAGTATTTCGGGTACTAGTAAATAAAACTACAAGTAACTTGGGTACTAGTAAATAAAACTGTACCTAAGTTGGGTACTAGTAAATCTATACTTATAAAACGCAAAGCCCAGTTGGTATACTGCCTGACTGATATTCAACGTAGTTCCAGTACGTAAGTTCAAGCGGGAGCAAGTTACCGCCAAAAATGCCGCTATTTAGCGGGTCTTTTTGCAATTTTTTTCTGGGCAAACTAAAAGAGATAACGAAAGATGACAGAGAATAGACCCCCCCCCAAATAGTATATAAGGACCTAATAAAAAATATAATATTTGAAAATTTCCGGTTTCTATCCGATTTATGGGCGGTTTTCACCACCAAAAAATAGGAATTAAGAAGTACCACTTCGGAATGAGCGAAGTACAAAAAGTCATATCCTTGAATAAAATATTTAATTTTCTAACTAAGAGCGGTGCTCACTCTGGAGGGGTCGGTTCCACCAAAAACCAATAGTCAAAAAAGTATCACTTCGGAATAAGCGAAACAATTGAATTTTCTAAATGGGAGCCGTGTTCACTCTGGGGGGGGGGTCCACCAAAAATCTAAAAATGAGGAGATTTAATTCCGCGATCTCGAAATGGTTGTTGAATTTTGTAACCGTAGCGAAGCACGGGAAAACAGCTAGTAAAACTATAAATTTGTTAAATAATATTTTTTCTTTCTTTCTTTCACAGATGATTTGAAATTGGAAGTATTTTCTAAAACTGGATTGCAAATTTGTAAACAATATTTTAAAGGTTGGCCAAACGGAGATCTGGTTTTCAATGATAGAACAATATTGAGCTCGTTGCTATTACCATCTAAAGTTGAACTGACAATGGACAGCAAAGCATTGCCACCACAAAATGGACATTCAAGTTTGAAAAAGTAAGTTTTTCTAAAGTTGAACTGACAATTGACAGCAAAGCATTGCCACCACAAAATGGACATTCAAGTTTGAAAAAGTAAGTTTTTCTAAACATGAACTGACAATGGACAGCAAAACATTGCACCACAAAATGAACATTCAAGTTTGAAAAAGTAAGTTTTTCTAAACATGAACTGACAATGGACAGCAAAACATTGCACCACAAAATGGACATCCAAGTTTGAGAAAGTAAGTTTTTCTAAAGTTGAACTAACAATGGACAGCAAAGCATTGCCTTCTCAAAGTGGACATTCAAGTTTGAAAAAGTAAATTTTCCTAAAGTTGAACTGACAATGAACAGCAAAACATTACCACCACAAAATGGACATCCAAGTTTGAAAAAGTAAGTTTTTCTAAACATGAACTGACAATGGACAGCAAAACATTGCACCACCAAATGGACATTCAAGTTTGAAAAAGTAAGTTTTTCTAAAGTTGAACTGACAATGGACATCAAAGCATTGCCACCTCAAAGTGGACATTCAAGTTTGAGAAAGTAATTTTTTCTAAAGTTGAACTGACAATTGACAGCAAAACATTGCACCACAAAATGGACATTCAAGTTTGAAAAAGTAAGTTTTTCTAAAGTTAAACTGACAATGGACAGCAAAGCATTGCCTCCTCAAAGTGGACATTCAAGTTTGAGAAAGTAAGTTTTTCTAAAGTTGAACTGACAATGGACATCAAAGCATTGCCACCTCAAAGTGGACATTCAAGTTTGAGAAAGTAAGTTTTTCTAAAGTTGAACTGACAATTGACAGCAAAACATTGCACCACAAAATGGACATTCAAGTTTGAAAAAGTAAGTTTTTCTAAAGTTAAACTGACAATGGACAGCAAAGCATTGCCTCCTCAAAGTGGACATTCAAGTTTGAGAAAGTAAGTTTTTCTAAAGTTGAACTGACAATGGACATCAAAGCATTGCCACCTCAAAGTGGACATTCAAGTTTGAGAAAGTAAGTTTTTCTAAAGTTGAACTGACAATTGACAGCAAAACATTGCACCACAAAATGGACATTCAAGTTTGAAAAAGTAAGTTTTTCTAAAGTTAAACTGACAATGGACAGCAAAGCATTGCCTCCTCAAAGTGGACATTCAAGTTTGAGAAAGTAAGTTTTTCTAAAGTTGAACTGACAATGGACATCAAAGCATTGCCACCTCAAAGTGGACATTCAAGTTTGAGAAAGTAAGTTTTTCTAAAGTTGAACTGACAATTGACAGCAAAACATTGCACCACAAAATGGACATTCAAGTTTGAAAAAGTAAGTTTTTCTAAAGTTAAACTGACAATGGACAGCAAAGCATTGCCTCCTCAAAGTGGACATTCAAGTTTGAGAAAGTAAGTTTTTCTAAAGTTGAACTGACAATGGACATCAAAGCATTGCCACCTCAAAGTGGACATTCAAGTTTGAGAAAGTAAGTTTTTCTAAAGTTGAACTGACAATTGACANGTTCCAACGATCATCCTCCCTTAATATACCATCATAAGACTTACCAGGAGATCCTCTGTCTTTCTATCCTAGACTCACACTAAAGATCCATCGTACCGTACCTATCATGTTAATCTATGCAAAACAAACTATACTTATTCCGCCCCCATAAACAGGATGATGAGAAGCATGAACGAAATTTGAGGTTTTTATTGCCTATTCTAGTCATTTTATATTATTTTCAAAAATTTATTTCCTCTTTTCCAGTCATTTTAATTTAAATTATTTCTTATCCACGTCGCGTCGTATTGACTTAAATAATAAATATTTATTTTTAATTTTATAGGATTACTTTTGTGGTATATACATTATCATTGTTTTTTTTATTATTATTAAACTTTTCCTGTTTTTAAATGTATTTAAATTTATAAAAGGGTTTCTTCCCGTAAAATAAAAGTACCACTAGTTACCATTATTATTAAGAACGTCCTCACGATGGCCGGTTCTACGCACCAGGACGACCTGAAACGCATACCGTCACAGTTCCAGCCAAGGGCCATCAAAATCTTTTCGGTAAACCCATATCAATCTCTTTCTACCATTTTAATTAATCATGCATCTATAAATGAGAAGAACGGTTGATTTCGTGAGAGAAACCACCATTACTACATTATTAAGATCTAACGATCGACCTCCCTTAATATACCATCATTGTTTATGATCGAATTGTGATCGAAATCTGATGTAAAAAAATGTAAATGTAAAATTTCTTTGTGATAAGGCCCAGTGGCCTTTTCACAATTTTTGTGGGTATTACAGCATTACTAAGAGCCTTCTGCAATAATAATCTCTTCAAACTTCTAATATTTTTACTCTGGTAATGCCGCCACTGTTCTCTACTCACATTAAAGTAGCTACTCAATCGTTCTCACGAGTCTGAGTGCACCCCGAAATCACAATCACTAAGTCGAAAATTTTCCGACCCCACTGGCGATTGAAACCGAATCCTCAAGTGCAATGCCATTGTGATAACCACTAGACCAGGAGAACTGATGTACGTAATTAAATCATCGTTCTCAGGCGGCTCGCCGGGTTATAGCTGTACCCTTTCATATGGCTCGGCAATTCTCGCTTGCTTCTCAATTGTATTGTAACTTAACTTGATTTTTTTCCTTTTGATTTTTTTTTTTCCTTATAGAAAAAAATGTGATGCAAGTGAAGCTAGCAAAATTTATAAATTAAATATTAGCGACTTAACAAATGGCAAAGAATATAATTTGAAATATGGAGGCAACACAAAGGTGCGAGCACTCAAAGAAGACGTAGCAGTATTAACGAAGATTCCAATTAGTCAACAGGTGAGTAATAAGGTGAGTCGAGTACTCAAATTGCGCTTCACAACTTTTTGTCACATACATAGGGTTCCATACTAAAAAAATGGCAATGTGACACATGGGTTTATTGTTTTAATGGCTAACCCCTCCCACCCCCCAAAAAAAATCTCCCCCCAAAGTTCTGGGGCATAGTTAGACCCTAAATTGTACATACATACCAAATTTCAATTCTCTGACTATTAACATTCCGTTTTTATACAGGATTAATGAAAACAGCCAGCGGTAAATTTGATTGCACCCAAATGATTCTAAGCGTACTGAGGCCCCAAAGGTGATATACGTACTAAATTTCAAGTCTCTAGCTCTTCTTCCATTCTCTTTTTAGAGAGATTGAGTGAAAACCAATAAAAAACGGCAAAAACCGCCAACAGTATATTCGATTGCACTCAAAAGTTTCGGGGCACAAACGAAACCAACATACCAAATTTCATCCAAATCGGTCATCCAAATGGAAGTATTCTTTTTAAGTCCCTCTATCTACACTTCCAAGTGACGATATAGTATTTTATTTGCCTTATTGTCATTTTACTTGACATCTAAATATAACTAAGAAAAATTCTATTTTTTTTTTTTTTTTTTTTCTTTTTNAAAAAAAAATTTTTTTTTTTTTTTTTTTTTTTTCAGCTATGGACCGGATGGTCAGATCAAGACGATAGTGATTCGGATGCGTCCACTAGTACGAGTCGAAAAAAGCAAGGAACCGAAAATAGAGATGAATTGCCACTGTACAAGTCAGGCATTTCTTATCCAAATCATGATTTCACAGTAGAAGCAGCCAGGCCGACATCTCTAACGACAAACTCAGACCTAAATAAGGTAAATCTATATATGTAAATAATAATCGGCTCGCCGGAGGACGTTAAACAGAGAATGAACCGGACAAGCCAAAGACAATAAACCATTCGCTCGGCCTGAGGTAATCTACGTTGTCTGGCAGAGGTTTCCTATTGCTGGAAGTGTTTCTGTTCAGACCACCAAGGCAGGGAAGACTCTGAAAAAATTAAACAAAAATACTTTCGACGTGGTATGCTGTGATTAAAGCAAACTAACCCTATGACCTTGTCATTGACCGGTAATAGGGTGAATACACAATAGCCAGAAGCAACTGAACATGATAATAATAGTCCTTATTTATACTTTTTCTCTTCCTCTTCCCCCAATCACCGCAAGGACCAGTGGACATCCATTTGGTCACGTCAGGCTAATCGAATACAGCCCCGCCAGGGAGGCCCCATCCGACCAGTACCCTTTGTAGTGTGAAAGTCGCCGAACACTCCCTGTGTTACCCCACACATCTCGTTCGTTGGATGTACCTGGAACCCAGGGTTCCCCATCTATGCCTATCACCAGGTGTCAAAACACTCAAAATCACTTTTCCTTCCGCTGACCAGGGGTATGTTAGGAAAGATATACTCAAAATCATGTGGCAACTATGTATATTACTTCCACGTGAAACCCACTAATTAAGATTATACCGACAATTAATCCCGATTTTTAAACTTTTTCCCCATTAATTTAAACATCTTTTAATTTAATTTTCCCTAGGGAAAAAAATATGAAATCAACTTAACATTTTAGCCACGTTTTATATTTATTTTTCCCCTTTTTTGTTAATTTAAGTATTTTTATTTTAGTACGGGAGCATAATGTGTTCCGTGTGCAACTTAATGAAGGAGCTTAGTGGGTGGTATCATTCGATCAGGAAAGTAATGGAGATCAACAATATCTTGGGTGCCACTCTCTCGGAACTGATGCAGACGGCTGTAATGGCGAATCCAAGATGGCCGCCACACCAAAATAAGTATACTACTATATCTTCGCCGATTTTCATTTTTTTTTCTTTCTTGCTTCATATTTTGATATCAAGCAAAAAAATAAAGGTTCCCACAAGTACTGTGGGAAACCAATACTTTTTGTTGACATTGGGCTCCAAATTGTAGAAAATCAAAATTCTAAGGGTCAAAATTACTAATTTTATCAACAAAAAAAAATAGACTAAAGTACACAATATAACTGTGGAAAGTATTTTTTTTAATAAAATAAAGTATTTTGTGAAATAAAAAGAATCATCAAATCCAAATCCAATTGACCCAGAGCCTTCAAAATGGTGTCCAAGCTGGTTCACAAAAAAGGTGGGTTTATCAAATAAGAGCACTCAGGGCATGTGTATACTCAAAATATATGTTTTTGAGGTCGTAGATTTCAAATTTTCAATTACGTATAACCTCTGATCACTATAAACTCGAAAGAAATTCAAAGTGGCGGACAAAAAGTTGGATTATCAAATGAACCCCTAAGTTGATGTGTATGCTCAAAATACATGTTTTTGAGGTACTAGAGTCAAAATTATTAAAATTAGTAATTTTGATTTTTTTACACTTTGGAGCCTAATAGCACCAAAAGTATCAAAATATGAGGCAAGAAAAAAAAAATCGAAATCGGATGAAAATCGGCGAAGATATGGCAGTATACTTATTTTGGAGTGGCGGCCATCTTGGATTCGTCATTACAGCCGTCTGCATCAGTTGCGAGAGTGGCACCCAAGATATTGTTGATCTCCATCACATTCCTGATCGAATGATACCACCCACTCAGCTTCTTCATTAAGTTGCACACGGAACCCCATTTTCCGACGTTATGCTCCCCAACTATTTGTTTAAGTAATTTTCCCAAAGAACAAAAAAACATTCACCAAACGACGAAAATATCACCCTGACGATGTGCGTACTCAGATAATATTAGTAGTACCCACACGCATCTATTTTATAAACAAGGGCGAAGGGCGCATTCACCAAAAAGTGAATATCCATACTTCCATACTAATATTATAAATGCGAAAGTAACTCTGTCTGTCTGTCTGTCTGTATGTTACGCTTTCACGCTTAAACTACTGAACCGATTTTGATGAAATTTGGTATGGAGATAGACTAAACTTTAGGAAAGGACATAGGCTACTTTTGGGGTTGAAACTATAAACGGCCATGCCTCTAAGGCGCCAAGCGAAGCGGGCGTATCCTGCTAGTATCTGATATATGTGCGTGTACCCCAATAATAAATAGTATGGGGTTTCCAAACGCATATATTTATAACAATAAAACATACTGACCGAGTAGGACTGAAGAGTCCCTTGACACCGGTAATTTCTTAGGTGCTATTATTATGTGGTAAATATCTCAAATTCATGAGGATAAAATTCCATGGCGCCCTACTGTTTGCCAGTTAAATTTTTTTTGGGGGGCCTATCGGGCCACCCGGTCTAAAAGAAGGTCATTTTAACTTAGTGAGGTCTATAAACACGGAACTTGTAAGTTAAATAATATATATATTTTAGAATAACTAAAACCTCATTCATGGCACTTGATCAGGCGAGCGCTTAACCACTGTGCTACCGAGGCAGATTAGAGCACTGTAATTCAGGCATTAGTCTTTGTAAACGAGTGGGCATCTTACATAATGGTTCTATAAACACCCTAACCACAAAGGTTTAAAAAAATAGACTCTTGACTTGAGTGAAAGCTTACCACTAGGCGAGGTTAATACCTGAGACATTTTCTACCACCTAACCTTTAGAGCTCTATTTTTATGTGGTCAAGTACTCAAATTAATGAGGAAAAAATCCTGTCTGTGCTAGGGACTGAACACACGCCCTCCTGTTTACCAGGCGAGCGATAAACGACTGTGCTACTGAGGCAGGTTAGAACACTGTAATTTAGGCATCAGTCTTTGTAAACGAGTGGCCACCTTGCATAAAGGTTCTATAAACAACCTAACCAAAGGTTTAAAAAAATCGAGTCTTGAGTAGAAGGTTACCACTGGGCGAGGTTAATGTCTGAGTCATTTTCTACCACCTAACCCGTAGTGCTCTATTTTTATGTGGTTAAGTACTCAAATGAATGAGGAAAAAATCCTACCTCTGCTATGTATTGAACCACCGTCCTCCTGTTTACCACGTGAGCGCTTAACCACTGAGCCTCCGAGGCAGATACAATAGAAATCCTGTAATTTTATTTTTGTTAATCAAAAGTTGTATCTGTTTTGTATGTTTTAGTCAATTGTGGACATTGCTGATACGGATAGTTCCATGGATGAATACGAAGATGCGTCTGAGTCGTTCACAGGTGAAGATAGCAGTGTGGACAATTATCCAGAGATGTTGTCGAGACGACGGAAATTGAATGCCCTGAGTAAGTGTACTTTCAACGTTCTTAAGATAGCAGTGTGGACAATTATCCAGAGATGTTGTCGAGACGACGGAAATTGAATGCCCTGAGTAAGTGTACCTTCAAAGGTTTTAAATCTCGCATGTTAGGACAGGCGGGGATAAGACCTCTAAACCCCGACTTTTTAGTAGGAGCAAAATAAAACAGCGGTCACAATTTGATTTTTTTTATTTTCTTTGCACATTATAAAAAATTGTTATAGATGGCGTCAACTCCCAAATAACACAGAAAGCAACTCTGTAATATTATTATGTATGTGCTACTGATGTAATTGTATTGCAGTGATTGACATAGTTCTGGCCCATTTCAATTATTAACCCGCAAGATAATTTGTATTATAACAATTAAAAACTTAACTAGCAAACAACAAGTTGTTTATAACTGCAGCCTCGTACATATTTTTTCGGACCAAACCAGTCTGTGTGAGGTTAATGTGGGTAGCAGGTTTGCAAGTTTCCAGCAAATGGAGAGTAAAACCCTCGTCTCGAATGATCAATAGGTGTTAAAGAAACGTTAAGCCAAAAAAGAAATAAAGTATTTCTTGAGTTTGGTACTGTGGCCATTTCTCTTTGGACTAGAGATGTGAGTTATGAATCGTTTGACTGATTAGATCATTAATGAATCACTCAGTAAAATGATCTAATCATTTTCATGACTCACTCAATGAATCATAATCAAATGGATTTAGATCCAGCTCATATAATCACACTCAATTGAATGACAAAACAACAAATAAGGAATAACCTTGAAGTAGCCAATAGGACCATTCCATAATTAACACACGAAGAGACCACCCATACCTGTCTCTTTCTATTTCACTTGCCTACAGCTGCTCTCTCTCCAAGGAATAACCTTGAAGTAGCCAATAGGATCATTTCATAATCAACACACGAAGAGACCACACATACCTGCCTCTTTCTATTTCACTTGCCTACAGCTGCTCTCTCTCTCTAAGGAATAACCTTGAAGTAGCCAATAGGATCAT
>CM022876.1:1411151-1423729 GCA_012654025.1 Pachypsylla venusta | reverse complement strand
GGGCCCCCCCCCCCCCCCAAAGGAAGATTGATTAAATATGTCAGATTTGCAGGTTTATTAAACCGAAGTATTTTTTTCTGTCCACAGCTCAAAGGTGAAGATGTTGACTTGGTGAAGATTGATGCCACTGCTAACGATATTCCTCCCTCGTACGAAGTCCGTGGCTTCCCAACTCTGTTCTGGGTTCCTAAAGGCCCCAACTCCAAGCCCATCAAATACGATGTAAGTTACATTTGGGTACTAAAATAGGTATTACTTGTAGTTCGGTGAACTATAGTCCACACAAATGTAAATCAAATGATCACCATTTGGCCCGGGATGGCCGTTCGGTGAACTGTAGACCATAACAATTGTAGATCATGAATGACCACCATTTGGTCCGGGGTGGCCGTTCGGTAAATTGTAGACCACACAAATGTAGATCATAAAAGCCCACCATTTGGCCCGGGGTGGCCGTTCGGTGTACTATAGAACACACAAATGCAGATCATAAATGACCACCATTTGGCCCGGGGTGGCCGTTCGGTGTACTGTAGACCACACAAATGCAGATCATAAATGATCACCATTTGGCCCGGGATGGCCGTTTGGTGAACTGTAGACCACACAAATGCTGATCATAAATGACCACCATTTAGTTCGGGTGGCCTAAAGGGACCCAAAAATCAGCTAATTCTATGAATACGCCAACACACCAATTTTATCAAAATCGTATAAGACTTTCGAGAGTTGTCGTTCTTAAAAGACAACCTCGTGTCAAAACCAACCAAACCTCACTTCGTTTGGTCAATGTATACCATTGTTAAAATTTACATTTTGTGGATATCACAGCATTACAAGAGCCACTACACTAAATAATCACAGTATTTTTATTTTGCACTTGTGCATACATGTCGCCATTAGCGATCAGTATACCTAAATTTATTTTCTTTTTAAATCAATCAGTGAGTCAGTCAGCATACCAAATTTTGATTAATTTTGTTTTCTTTTTGAATCAATCAGTAGTCAGTCAGCATACTAAATTTGGACTCATTTTGTTTTCTTTGTGTATTAATCAGTGAGTAGGTATACCAAAATTTTGATTAATTTTGTTTTCTTTTGAAACAATCAGTGAGTCAGTCAGCATACTAAATTTTGACTCATTTTGTTTTCTTTTTGAATCAATCAGTGAGTCAGTCAGTATACCAAAATTTGGACTCATTTTGTTTTCTTTGTGTATTAATCAGTGAGTAGGTATACCAAAATTTTGATTAATTTTGTTTTCTTTTTGAATCACAGTGAGTCAGCATACGAAATTTTGACTCATTTTGTTTTCCTTCTGATTCAGTTGGTCAGTATACCAAATTTTAACTTATTTTTTTCTTCTTTGAATTACAGGGTGGCCGTGAAGTAGACGATTTTATTAAATATATTGCAGAACATGCCTCCAATGAGCTGTCATCATACGACAGAAGTGGCAAACCCAAGAAGACCGAATTGTAAACACACATTCCTCTCCTTAAACTATCAGATGATGATGATGATAGTATGGGTCAGTTGTTGTATCAATGTTTTTGTTTACAGCACATTTTGAAAGAGCTTTTATCCAAGAGTTCTGTTTATTGTATATTGTTTTATGTCCTTACTATTTGAAGAAGATAGAGGGGGGACTAACGTTGTATTCATATAAATTTTTTGTTTAAATGAGGAAGTTAAGGAGCATTCACACTACACAGTGAAAGTGTCAGTGACAGTGCTCTCCGATGCCGTACTGTGATCTTCACAGTGAATTTGACATGGAAATATCTTGACCATTACGGTTTTATGCGAGCACAAGTTTACTGGCCGAGTACGGAGAAAACAATGTCGGGTGTTATTAAAATCACTATGAGATCACTGACACTCTCACTGTGTCGTGTGGATGTTTCTTTAACAGTCATAATGAATTAATTTTTTTTTTGAAAAATAATTTGTATATCAAATACTAATTATTTTATAGAGCCGTTAGTTATGTTTGAGAATGTCGTGTATTAGAATTAGACGATAGCTCTCCGTAAGCCGAAATGTATAATCAGAGCAACTCGATAAAAAAATCGGCTGATACTCGATCACATGTTATTTTTATCGTGTGTGATATACACTGACAATTTTTATCTGCTCCAGTATACCGCCTTTTTCTTCTGATTAATACAACAATTTATTATGTATATGGTATATTAATTTTGTTTAACCCGTGAGTGGTCCCCTTCCGCCGCAGAACACCATCGGTCCACTATAGAGATTTTTTCTCACCCTGATTTTGGTGTGTGGTCGAAGAAAATAACTGATTTTTTTCAAAGAATTTGTTCAAAATCTTCTTTGGTCTATATTTGAAGCGTCTTCAGCAAGTTTATTTTCCAATAGTACCCAGTTCGATCCCCTATTTTGGCACTTTTTTTTCTTATATTATTTTATGAAATGTTAAAAATGTACCTAAATAATTAAAATAATGAATTATTTAGGTCGTTATTATGTTCAAATTAATATGTAATTAAATAAATAGCAACAAACTAAATAAATGGCCACAAACTAAATAGCAAAAAAAAAGACGAGAAATTTCACAAATTTCGACGAAAAAATTACGACGCGACTGGTCCCCATGTGAGAAAAATTCTCACCGCGGCCCGCGTCTTCGGCTTTCCGAATGCCTCAGGCAAATGACATGCAATTTATGTTGGCAATTTTTTGTGAGCACAAAGTAAAACATATTTTGAACAGCTATTGAGAGACCCGACAAGTTGGAGCCAATAATTACCAAGTTATTGCGTTTTTGCCGACAGGGTGAGAAAAAATGCCTATAGAGGGCTCTCACGGGTTAATATAAATACAATAATCATAATAATTTATTAAAATGTATGTAGTGAGGAAAAAAATATTGTCCTAGCTTATTGGAACATCAGAAGAAGAAGAAAGCTGGTAGCACAATTTCAGGAGCATTCACACTACACAGTGTAAGTGCTCTCCGACGCTGTACCGTGATCTTCTCAGTGATTTGACATGAAAATATCTCCATTGTCCTGAGCACGGAGAAAACACTGACGGGTGTTATTAAAATCACTGTGAGATAACTGTCACTGTCACTGTGTAGTGTGGATTTACTCCTTTATCGTAAGCAACCAGCATGAAATATCACTAGCAGTAATTATCAGTGGATATAAATGTTGCTATCGCCCTGGTGTGAACGATGCGAACTGTATTTCTTTACAATTAACAATTTGATGCGTATCGCACTTCTCGGCCAATATTTTTATCGCATTGCTCTCGTTTGTACCCAGTCAACTCTATGAAACTATTAGTTAATACACAAATTATTTTCCAAATATTAATCCATTATACATATCATAAAAGGTTGAAAAAAAAAAAAAAACTTTTTTTAAAATTGAAAAAATGATCTTGGGGTAANTTTTTTTTTTTTTTTTTTTTTTTAAATTTTTTTTATCAAAGACAAGAAATATAGCAGTCAGTCTACTTGAGAATGTCGTAACGGACGAAAGCGATCGTGACTCACCTTATTATTTGCATTTGATACACATTTTTTTTTTATTGGAATTTATAAAGAAAGTAGATTTAAATGAGAAATATTATTGGGGATGGTTGCAGTAATTTTGAAAAATAATTTTGTATTGACTACAAGTAAATTGATGAGTCACGAGCACTTTTGTCTATTACGACATCTTAAAGTCAGTTCAACAGAAGATGTCGCTTCATCTGTTACATCTTGTGGTCAGTTCACCAGAAGATATCGCTTCGTTTGTTACATCTTTTGGTTAGTTCACCAGAAGATGTCTCTTCTTCTGTTAAATCTTTTGGTCAGCTCACCAGAAGATGTCGTAACCGACGAAAGCGCTTGTGATTCATCAATTTACTTGGAAAAATAACATATTAATTTTAAGAATTTTAAGTGTTAAAAAAATATTTACTTTTAAAATAAATTAAATTGAAACAAAATATTAAAAACACTATTTATAATTATTTAAAATGAAATTAAGTTTCGAATCATTCGGTTATCATCAGTCGAATCGAGTCGAAGAATGCAAGGTGACATGATGAATCGAGTGATTCGAAACTTTATTTCATTTTAAATAATTATAAATAGTGTTTTTGGTGTTTTGTTTTAATTTATTTTAAAGTAAATAATTTATTTTTAGTCGAACGAAAGCGCTCGGAACTCATCAATTTACTTTTAAGATATTTATATTCGCTGATAAATGTATGTTCTAAGAATTCAAATTTTTAATTTTTCTCACGAAAAATGATTCTTGTATTATTTATAGGAGCATAGCGAGGACGTTAGAAAGTCGAAAAATTAGGAAGTTGGTGTAGTTTATGTTTTCTTTTAGATAAGGTTTGTTTTTTAACTTTCCTTATGCTATAAAAAGGAAATTATTGTAATGGGATCAAATTTTCCATGACGAGATTTCAATGCCAAAACACGTTTTGAGGTCCCCCAAGAGTCCAAATCTCGAGTTTCAGCAATTTGTCCGTGTGTGTGTGTGTGTGTGTGGTTGTGTTAAGAAGATATCTCAAGATATTTTATTTGTGTGTCAATTTTATGCCAAGAACAAACTATGAAGCTTTTATCTACGTTTCGATGTTTGGCGATTTTCACAAATTGCCTAAGAACGATGATAATTAGAGACTTGAAATTTGGTAAAGTATATGTCATAGAGCTTGACAAATGCTAACATACANAATAATAATAATAATAATAAGAACCCTCGATACATAATCACGATCCGCGTCTGATGAATAAAAAAAGCTAGTAGGTAATACAAGAATTATTTTATAATTTTGTAATTGCAATAATAATAATAAGAACCCTCAATACATAATCATGATCCGCGTCTGATGAATAAAAAAGCTAGTAGGTAATACAAGAATTATTTTATAATTTTGTAATTGCTATAATAATAAGGTATTTATTATTACGAAGCTGAGTTGGAAATTATTAAATTTATGATTGTTGTTGTTATTTCTTATAGTAATACTATTACAGGATGTTCTCAGTAATGGTCTGATGGTTAACATACTTGTTTTGTAGTCTGGAGATCGTGGTTCAATCACTTAAAAAAGCATTTTCTCTTGCACATCATTATTAATTAGTCAATTAAACTACATAATTTTACATTCGTGTTTGGAATTCGCCAATTTTTTTTCTGGTTTATTATTTTCAATAATGAAACTTTGGAATCGTCACGAAAAAAATACCCTCCCCCCCTCAAAATTTAATATTNTTAACATACTTGTTTTGTAGTCTGGAGATCGTGGTTCAATCACTTAAAAAAGCATTTTCTCTTGCACATCATTATTAATTAGTCAATTAAACTACATAATTTTACATTCGTGTTTAGAATTCGCCAATTTTTTTTCTGGTTTATTATTTTCAATAATGACACTTTGGAATCGTCACGAAAAAAATACCCTCCCCCCTCAAAATTTAATATTTTACGTTTCAAGGTACGTGGCATTCAAAAATCCAATAAATTTTCATTTATTTTATTCTTACCCTCTCTAGCTGTACCTTTTCCTGGCACGGTAACCCTAGCTTGCTCATTTGGCTCGGAAAAAGGTTTGGTTCCAACAGGAAAACGCTCAAGTTTCACACGTCAACAAAATAAAAACGTCCTCATTTGGCCTGGGAAAAAGGTTTGGTTTCAACAGGAAAACGCTCAAGTTTCACACGTCAACAAAATAAAAACGTCCTCATTTGGCCTGGGAAAAAGGTTTGGTTCCAACAGGAAAACGCTCAAGTTTAACACGTCAACAAAATAAAAACGTCCTCATTTGGCCTGGGAAAAAGGTTTGGTTCAAACAGGAAAACGCTCAAGTTTCACACGTCAACAAAATAAAAACGTCCTCATTTGGTCTGGGAAAAAGGTTTGGTTCCAACAATAAAACGCTCAAGTTTCACACGTCAACAAAATAAAAACGTCCTCATTTGGCTCGGAAAAAGGTTTGGTTCCAACAGGTAAACTCTTAAGTTTCACACGTCAACAAAATCCATTGCATAATTGCTGCCCATTCACCCCATTCATCAGAATTTGCTACGTGCGTCTTCTTTTCCCAAATCGTAAAAAATTGTTCGTTGATGGAAATTCGACTTCAATCTTGAGGAGTTGAGGCAATAGTGCAGTTTTTGGTTTATTATTTTCAATAATGAACCTCTGGAATCGCATCAAAAAAAAAATTGATATTTTACGTTTCATGGTTAGGTACGTATAGAATCCAAAAATCGAATAAAGAAAAACCCGTTTGTCCGTCGTGTCGTCCGCCGTGATGGGCACTTTTGCCAGTGTTGACCGATTTAGATGAAATATGGTATATAGGTCCCATCTGTGGGGTTTAATTGTGTTCCGAAACTTTTGGGTGCAATCGAAGACACCGTTGGCGGTTTTTTCTTCTTTTTGGCGTTTTTCATTTATTCTGCCTAAAAAGAAAATGGTAAGAGCCAGAGATTTGAAATTTGGTATGTATGTCAAATTTAGGATCTAAACACGACCCAGAATAATTTTTGGGGGAAGGGGGGTATTTTTTTAGCCAGTAAAATAATGAACGCATGTGGCACATTGGCAGAGTTTTTTCTTTGTGAAAGTTACTGTAGGATCAGTAGAATGACAGTGAAAAATATTTCCTCAGATGACGCGCCAGTCCTGGAGGGAGCGTTTCACCGAGGATGCTGTGGAAATCCTTCTCCACATCATCCTCGGGACCATAGCTCGAGATGTCAGATACTACTGACTAAACACCTATTCAAGGGCGTAGCCAGCATCTGGCCTAGGGGGGGGGGGCAGCTGAGATTTTCATGTGATAAATATCGATAAAGGAAAGTGCCAAACCGGCGAAATTCAACTAGCAGGAGGAGTTTTACAATGGAAAAATATACGGAAAGCCGAAAAAAAACAGATGGAAACTATACGTTACAATTAATTTTTTTGAATTTTCCCACCAAATTTACCAAATGCGATTCAATGATGCGACAAGTTTGCCACAGTTACATTTGATTGTTCACAGTGGGGCTGTTGGAATAGGGACAAAATGTGGCATTTATCGTATTTCGGTACTTGATGACTTTTTTGCTTCCAAAAATCATTTTATCTAGTGTGAATTTAAGTTCCTACGCCCATGCACCTATATACCCCCCAACAGTCCTATTTGTATTTTGTTCCCCACCTGCAAATAGTAGGTGATTATTTGTTCTATTTTTCATGTTGTGGTCCGCTATTCACCACAACATGGTGTTGCTGTATCGAAAGAAGAATATCGATATTATAAAAAGCTTAATATCGATAAGCGATACTATCGGTTGGTTGAATATCAATATTCAATATTATTGATGTGAATATCGATAACTCTATAGAAGCAAAGCAGATTTTTTTCGTATAGCGTCGATATTATCAAAATCTTAATATCGATATAAAATATGGATTATATCGAAACATTAATATCGATATTCAATATTATTGATGTGAATATCGAAAACCATAAAAGCAAAGCAGCGTAATTTGTGACGTAGATACCCTGATATTTTTTGTTTCGATACCGATATTTTTTTTCGTATAATGTCGATATTATCAAAATCTTAATATCGATTATTATATCGAAACCCGAATATCGATATTATCGATAAAATATCGACATCCCTACTACAGCAATGACCACAGACTTCATTATAGTACATACAGTATATAAAAAAAAATCTTTAAGTTTACTCCGCCTTTCAATTTTAATCCATTCGCTGTAAGATGCTAATCTCTACAAACTTTTTTTTTTCTATATTTAAAGTCTCGACTTTGTATTTAAAGCCCTCTCTCTATACATAAGAGGCAGCTATACCTTATAATCTTTAAATTAGAACCATTTAGATTTAAGAAAAATAAGAACTAAAAAAAAAAAAACGTGTCCGCCATTTTGTTTTTGAATAGTTTATACTGAGTGGTCAAGCGTGATAGTAAACATGATTGCATGAGAAATAAGACTTTACTAACTTAGGTATGCTAGAATAATAAAATGGGTTTTATTTTAATTTAATTTGCTTTGTGATATACATAAAATGAGTTCAATATAGGGTACCTGTGCAAACTTTCTGACAGGGAAAATAAAGATAGTTTTAAAAGGTGCCCGTAAAATGGTAGTGTCATTTTACGCATTAGGGAGAAAAACTATTTAATCTAATGAGTTTTTCGAGAAAATTAAGTTTTAAATTGAAAATTATTCGTTGAAAAATTAAGTCGTGCCTGTNTAAGAAAATATAAATTAAAGAAAAATATTATTATTAAAAAAAAAAAAAAGAATCGGAAAGTAGTAATTAAATGAATTAGGCAATATCAAATCGGATTAATTATAAAATTGGCGATATTTAAATAGTACTACGAGGGCCGTTTTCTTTTTTTTCAACCTCCGATTGGCTATAAATAAAAGACAAGTTTATCTAAAACAATAATTCTATTACCAAAAGATTAGTACACTTACGGTTATTTTTCGACATAATCACCGAAGAGATTGAGGCATTTGTCATATCTGTGGACAAGCTTTCCAATACCTTCTTCAAAGAAAGTTGCCGCCAATGAATTCATGTAGTCCTTGCGTTGGGTCATTGTTTTGAAAGCCCTTCCCACCAAGTCACCTCTTCAGTTCAGGAAAAAGATGAAAGTCATTGGGTGCTAAGTCAGGACTGTATGGCGAATGATCGAAAATATCCCATCCAAATTGTTCGAGAAGCCGTTGAGTTGCTCCAGCAGTGTGTGGACGGGCATTGTCATGGATCAGAACAACTCCAGCGGTTAGCTTTCCTCTTCGTTTGTTCTGAATGGCTCTACGCAAACGTTGTAAAGTTTACATACAGTCCTGACTTAGCACCCAGTGACTTTCATCTTTTTCCTGAACTGAAGACATGGCTTAGTGGGAACCGCTTTCTAGCCAATGACGACCAACGTCAAGAACTACTTGAATTCATTGACGGCAACTTTCTTTGAAGAGGGTATTGCAAAGCTTGTCCACAGATATGACAAATGCCTCAATCTCTTCGGTGATTATGTCGAAAAGTAACCTAAACGACCTTCAAACCAACGTCAAGGACTACTTGAATTCATTGGCGGCAACTTTCTTTGAAGAGGGTATTGCAAAGCTTGTCCACAGATATGACAAATGCCTCAATCTCTTCGGTGATTATGTCGAAAAGTAACCTNTGTAGTACTTGTGTAGATCGAGCAAGGTTTCAATAGTACTCAGACTATCATCGTCAGGCCGATGTTGACTCTACGGTGTGAGTAGAAGTGAGAGTATGAGATGTTATTACTTGTGTTGATCGAGTAAGGATTCAATAGTACTCAGACTATCATAATCAGCCCGATGCTGACTCTACGGTGTTCAGAGTAAAAGTGAGGATATGAGATGTTATTACTTGTGCAGATTGAGTAAGGATTCAATAGTACTCAGGCTATCATCATCAGCCCGATACTGACTACGGTGTTCAGAGCAGAAGTGAGAGTATGAGATGTTATTATTTGAGTAGAATAATAAATATCGACAAAATAAGTCGTGACTTGCTGCTTGCCTTCGTTTGAAAATGCTTCTACCAACTCATCAGATAACAAACTTGTTTGAACATTCTTAACATCTAACAATACTCTGATACCCTCATTTCTACACGGAACGCCGTAGAGTCAACATCCGCCTGACGGTACAACTTAATCCGAATCAATATTATTCAATTAATTTAATTAGTGAATATAAAATTAAAATAAAATATTTAGAATTAACACAATAAGAGATAGGGAAAAATAGATTAAGACAGAATCAACCCGAAATCATACACCACGAGCCCATTTCAATATAAACTACAAGTTAATAATGTTATTGTTCTAATTTATATCAAAATATAATATTTCGAATCGACAGAGTAAGAAAATAGATTAGACAGAATCAACCCGAAACCATACACCACGGGATCATTTCAAAATAAACTACAAGTTAATAATACTAGTGTTGTAATTTGTATAGTTTCATTATACAATTTACAAGTACAATATTAGTAATAGTGACGATATTAAATGTGTTTTGAAATGAACTCCTGAGTTCACAGGAAAACTGAGAAATAGAAAAAAAATAGACTTGTTTCAAGTCATCAAACGATTTTTTTTTTGCATCAGAGGAAGGACTATAGTAAATTATTGCAATTATCACTGCGATCTTTATTAAGATCTTTTTTGACCAGTAGGGGGGATGGAGTTAGATTCGAACCAACAGCCTCCTGGTTACGAATCCACTGCCTCAACCAACTGAGCTACTGAAAGAAAGTATTTTTGGATTTATTTGATATCGGTACTCAAAACAGGCCGGAGTTCTTGCAAGTTGAACGTGATTTGTAAAACCTTTGTTTTCAGATGGGCCTTCAAATTTGAGCTCCCCTCAAAGGTCGGACCAATGAATGACCTTTTTTTCCACACAAAAAAACAAGTATTTCAAAAAAGATACTAAGCTCTGCTCCTTTTTGGTTCTATGTCGGACCTAATGAACAAATTAGGTTATACCTCTCTCATCCATGAGTGCCAAATTTTGGTCACTTTTGTGTTTAATATCAAATACAATCAAATATATTTGCCGTTCACGTTATTTGGTACTGTTTGAAGTTAAAAATAATAATAATAATGACAAAATTTGGCATCATGCCAAAAGGATGTGACAGTACCTTTAATCAGGTTAATAGCTCACTCCCCCATGAGTGCCGGCCATAGTAAAACCTTACCAATCTAACTATTTCTCTTATAAATTTTGTCTAGTATTTTATAGAATAAATCTTGATTGAGTCCACGTGATAACTGTTGTATGTGAGTATTGATTAGATTGTAGCTTTCTTCTTCATATGTGCTAAATGTTGAAGGAAGACCTAAATCTAAATATAAATCTTTGATTTTAGATACTTTGGAAGGATCTTTGGAGCCGTAACATTCCTGTAAGAGAAAAGGTAGAAATATTTAGGGTCCATTTGTGCCCCGAAACTGGCCACCGTCAGACATATATATAGGGTTTCATACTAAAACATTTGGTAACCTTTCGGCCCTGATCTCGAGAATTACACTGAATAGGTGCCTTGACATGGTTGGTCTGGCCCTGATAGCCAATGTTCCGGAGACACCCTTTGTAAGGCTAAAAGAAAAATACCTACCTCCATGATTTTCCTCTGTTCTGGAGACACCCTTTGTAAGGCTACTACTGCTAGCCATGAACATTTTCCATCCTCTATGTCCGTACCAATTTTACCCGTCACATTTGGAGTACCAAAGCAGTCCAAATAGTCATCTTGTACTTGAAAGAAGGCGCCCATTTCTAAAAGTAAGGTTTTCGCTTGCCGATGAACCTCGGGATCGTTCATACCAGCCTGAAAAAAAAATAAAAAAAATAAAAATAAAAAAAAACTNCCAAAAAATATATATATATATATAAAAAATATAAGAAAGCTTTTTTTTATTTTATTATTTTTTGGCTTAACGTTTCTTTAACATCTATTAGTCATTCGAGACGGGGGGTTTACCCTCCATTCGCTAGAAACTTGCAAACCAGCTACCCACATTGACCTCACTTAGCCCGGGTTGGGTCGGAATTAGCCAGTTGGACGTTGCTTAAATTCAGTTATCTGACGGGAGCTGGTGTATTTAACGTACTTTGGACGTTTTTTACCTATGTACTATACAACGTACTATGAACGCTGGCCCGAATTTCTTCCAATCCATTTATGACTTGCCAACTTTCCATGAGGAAAAGTAAATCATACTTGAGATTGTAAGAAGATACTTGAGGGTGACATCCTCACGGGCCGAGTCCACCTGAGCTGATGGTGTAAAATAACACAGAAAGCAACTATGTTTGAGTTACCACTGTTTCATTGCATTGAGCTTCACTTCCCCCCCCCCCTCCAAGGTTTGGAATGCTAACACCTCAGAGCCTCATGGGCTTTTGCGTATTGGGGTTAAGCCTATTTCTTTAGATAAGGTTCAACTGCCCAAACTTTTGGGCCTCAGTCCAAAATTTTCATATGCTGAATATTTTCTGTTGTGTTATACTCAAAAAGGGATTTTTTAGTGGATTAGTTAGTGTCTGATAATAAGAAGTTTTGTTTTAAGGGTAACTTTTCTTTTTTTAAGCATGTCAACTTACAGAGTAGGTATATATGGATGTTCGGGGTGTACTCAGTCTCATGAAGACAATTGAGTACCTACTTTAATGTGAGTGGCGGCATTACCAGAGCAAAAATAATATATAGTGCAGTGATGGTTCACAGGGTGTCTACCAAATCTTCAAAGCGAAATTCCCTAACTTTTCCAGGTTTTTCAGTCTACTTTTCCAGATTTTCCAGTGTACTTTTTCAAGATTTTGTCCCCCCCATCTGACTTCAAAAAACAATATTGGGGCCCAGGGACCCCAAAAACTATACAGCAAATTTCCTTCATACCCTAAACATGTATACCAAAATTTTAGAGGAAAACGATAATAAGCGCCGCAGACGAAATTTTTCAGGAAAAACATGTTCACGCATAAAATTGGACATTGAGATAAAAAAAAAC
>CM022876.1:1272799-1285952 GCA_012654025.1 Pachypsylla venusta | reverse complement strand
GAAGGAGTTATTAATCTATTTATTCTACATCAATGTAACAAGTAAACATGAAAAGATAAAAAACAAAACAAAAGAGGCGGCCGGAGAGACGGAAAGATATTGCAAATTGCAAACCGCCAATGGGAAAAATCCCGCGTGTTTGAAAATCCCTCGTTTCTTGTCCACGATTCTCTGCCAGGTGCCGCTTACATTCATTAATAATTAATTTTGAGTTGAATTTTAGATGGTACTAACGTGGGAACCGTAGGGTCCCATAGTTTAGGGATTTTTGTCTTGTGCGGCTGCAAGTGACACATCGCGGGAAAAATCCCACCAACCATATTTTTATTTTTTCCACTTCTCTTTTGTTTTGTTTTTAACTTTTTATGTTTACTTGTTAGCTTTATTGACATATTTTAACCCCCCTCGACAGGTCAGGATCATTTTTACGGCCATGCCTTTATTGGTTGAGCAAATTTTTTTTCCCCCAAACGGGAAAAATATTTTGAAAACGGGAAAAATATTTTGAATGTGGGATTTTTCCTTGTTCGAGGATCCTACGGTTTACCCCTAAGTCGGTACCTAGGTACACAATTAAAATTAAAGATAAAATTAATTTCTAAGATTTACCCACAAACATACATACAAAGCAAGTTAAATAAAAACCTTTAAAAAGCAAAGAAAAAAAAAATTCTAAAATTAATTTTGAGATGAATATGAATTTCAAATTGAATACTATCTTAGGAATTTAATAAATAAAATAAACAATGGGATCAAAATTGACAATCAAAAGTAGTAAGTATTCAATATCTGCATGGTATTTATTTAGATTGTTGCGTCCTTGTTTTTATTTCACAATGAATACATACTGAATATTATACCTTAATTAAAATTGTTTTAATATGTTAATCAGCCCAAACGGTAGCAGATAGCGAAAAAAAATTGATGGGAATGGACCTCCCCCCTCCCCAAAATCATGGTCTACGACCCTTGGAAAATTATCAGAACTAAAATATGACAAACGATTTCGAGTTACGACCAATTTTCTAATTTCTTATCCAAAATCGGATAGTCACTGTCCGATATCTTAAAATTGATCGCGACAATATATCAACTCAAAACGAGAAAGTTTTAGGTGGCTTTTAGTTCTCATTTTAGGACAGTTTGTGCAAAGGTATGGCCAGCAATTCCAGAGTTACGAGTTCTGAACGGGGAACGGGTATAATCAAATTTAGAAAATACTAAAATGTAAAAATGGCCGTGCCCCGAAGGCGCCTGGTGAAACGTTTGAATCTTGATTTTTAAAGGTTGCGATATACAGGGTGGACACAAACCAGTACCCCGACCGAATTTCCATTTTCCTTGAAAAACAAAAATAGCAATATAAGAATCGTAGCGAAGCACGGGCGAAACAGATAGTAGTGTAAATATAACAACTGGGTCTGAAATTTATTATGAAAATGATTATTTTTCAAAATAATTAATATTTCTTTCTTATATATAAAAAAAATTGTTGTCTATTTTACATTATTCCTTGGAATATTTAAAAAGGTACGTCTGTTAATCTGTGTGGAGCGTGTTAGCAGTAGTATTGCGTTAGAGGTTAGTAAAAAATAAAATGCGTGTTTATAAATCCAAACTAATCTCAGGAAGTTCCAGCTAACAAATCCCAACATATCCAACAATCTTGGTGTTTATAGTAACAAGCTATGGCCGTATAAACATAACCTAACTGTATCACACCTGGATCAGTGATCATGTTAACATGTGCATCGCAAAATTTGTTTGGACATAGATTCATTTTTCCTTTAAATAATCTAATTTTTTTATTTTATTTTTTTTTAATTTCAGACTTAATTGTACTATTTACACTCTTAGAAACATAATAAGACAAGTTTGGTGAAAATTGGCAATCTAAAATAACGATACCGTAACTTTTTATATTACTGTGTCACAAGATACAAAGCTTTCCATTACAATTTAATTACTAGAATCACACTAACCTGGTAAGTACCTATTCATGGTATTTCTTTTCATAACTGAGTCCACGAGATACATATATTTGCATTAGAATTCAAGAATCTATTTATTTGGGTACTCTACGCTTCTATTTCACCATAATAATGTTTTATATAAGAAAGTTTTTTGATGTATTTTTCATTTTGGCATATTTTAATCATGAAAGTGGAAAGTTGATAATCTATACATATAAAACGCGAAGCCCAGTTGGTATACTGACGTACTAACCGACTGATAATCAACACGATGGCTAAACGTATGTAGGTGCGTAATAAGAAAGGAAAAAATTTAAAGTTCAAGTGGGAGCAAATTACCGCCAATAATGACGCTATTTAGCGGGTCTTTTTGCAATTTTTTTCTGGGCAAACTAAAAGAGATAATGAAAAATGACCGAGAATAGACCGCCAAAATAGTATATAAGGACCCCATAATAATTTTAAAATTTGAAAATTTCCCGTTTCTATCCGCTTTATGGGCGGTTTCCAACACCAAAAAATCGGAATTGAGAAGTACCACTTCGGTATGAGCGAGAAAGCTGAAATTTGATACAAAGGTGTTCCGAAGTACAAAAAGTCATATCCTTAAATAAATTATTGAATTTTCTAACTAGGAGCGGTGCTCACTCTGGGGGTCGGTTCCACCAAAAATCTAAAATAGAGAAGATTTAATTTCGCGATCCCGAAATTGTTGTTGAATTTTAACCGTAGTGAAGCACGGGAACACAGCTAGTTTATTATAAAATTTGATAAAATTAAAATCTTAAAGAACTAGATTATTTAGAGATAGCATTGAATGCAAATAATAATTTTTATGTTATATTTTACATTTAGTCTCCAAAGACAATAATGTATAAAACATAATTATTACAGTTATAAATAAGAAATGTTATCAAAAATCTCATCTGGAAAGATAAAGAACTTCTAACGAGGCTACACTGTGGCTCAGGTAAGTCGCTGAACAAGTGACTCGTCCCTTTGCCTTGATCACAATGAAGATTTTAAATAATGTTTTTGTTTGCGTAGGTTCTTTTCATCTGATTGAAATCCGAAGGTCTTATTTAATTTTTTTTATTCTTTTCAGGAATTTTGATTCTCAGACATAATCCACTGACAGTTTTCATGATGGAGAAATCAGATGTCACTACTATTAAAACAGAAAGCATTGATATCAAAACTGAGATGGCAGAATTTGACCAATCTGAATCATACTATGATATGACACAGTGTCTTTCTGACCAAGAACCTTTACAGACATTCAAGTATCTCGATATATCTGACACATCGATCATTAAAAATATAAAGACTGAACCAGAAAGAGCGATGGAATTACAACCTTGTTTTATTGCAAAAGAAGAAAAAATTAAATTTTCAAATGACATTGTAAATAATGAGAGTTTGATTTCAAAAAATGCTAACAAAAGATTCAAATGTGACCAATGTGGTCATGACTTCTTGGAGAAAAGTGATTTGATGACACACAGATTATCACACAACATTGTCAGATTCAAGTGTAATCAATGTGAAAAATCTTTTTCTCTTAAAGGTAATATGTCTAGACATATGCTTACACATGAAGGTGTCCGATTTAGATTCAGGTGTAATCAATGTGATCAATCTTTTTATCGTAAATATAATTTGTCTACTCATATGCTCACACATAAAGGTTACAGATTCAAGTGTAATCAATGTGATAAATCTTTTTCTCGAAAAGGTTCTCTGTCCAGACATATGGTAGCACATGAAGGTATCAGATTCAAGTGTAATCAATGTGATCAATCTTTTTCTCTTAAAGGTAATATGTCTAGACATATGCTAACGCATGAAGTTGTCCGATTTAAATTCAGTCAATCTGATAAATCTTTTTCTCAAAAAAGTGATTTGTCTAGGCATGAAGGTATCCAATTTAAATGTAATCAATGTGATAAATTTTACTGTCGTAAAGGTGATTTGTCTAGACATATGATAACACACGAAGGTATTCGATTCAAGTGTAATCAATGTGATAAATCTTTTTCTCACAAATGTAATTTGTCTGCTCATATGCTCACGCATGAAGGTATCCGATTTAATTGTAATCAATGTGATCAATCTTTTTCTCATAAAAGTAGTTTGTCTACTCATATGCTCACACATAAAGGTATCAGATTTAAGTGTAATCAATGTGATCAATATTTTTCTCATAAAAGTAGTTTGTCTGCTCATATGCTCACGCATGATGGAATCCGATACAAGTGTAATCAATGTGGTCGATCTTTTTCCCAAAAATCGAATTTGTCTACTCATATGCTCACACATGAAGGTATCCGATTCAAGTGTAACCAATGTGATCAATCTTTTTCTCGTAAAGGTGTATTGTCGACACATATGCTCACACATGAGGGTATAAGATTCAAATGTAATCAATGTGATAAATCTTTTTCTTGTAAAGGTTCATTGTCTAGACATATGCTCACTCATAAATGTATAAGATTCAAGTCAAAGAAATTGGAGTGGAATGTTACCACATCAGTTCCAGCAAAAAATACTTTGTGAACTTTAATAGGAAAGTTGCATTCGTTTCATTCTCAATATGGCGAGCATTTTGTATTTTATTATTTTTGATCTTAAAAAAAAAAAAAAACAGCAAAACAAGCACAAAAATTTCGTTACTTGATTTCTATTTTTTCCTCTGTATTTTGAATTGATATTTTTTTCAATATATCCGTCATTTTGTAGACGAAGTGAAAACGGCATATAAGTATTTATAGGTTAATTTTGTGTTGAATACGTGGTCGGAGCCCTCCCCCCCCGGATCCTTTAATGGTTACTTATGGGAATAAGCCATATGAACACCATGCTATTTATAGCGTGCTATAGATTTTTTTCAATCTATACTATTCATGCGATACTACTCATGAGTACTGGTATCGATGCTTAGCATTAGCATTCAATACAATAACTCTAATTTAAAGAAAGTGGCTATACCCAACATGGGAATAGCCACTGGGTAACATCTCTATGTCCGTCAATAAGTAGTTAGTATCCTTACAGTCAAAAGACTCTAAAACAGTCGACCTGATCTCTTCATTTAATACATTATTCACAACTTTTGGTTAACATCTCTTTATTAACTATTAAATAAATTACATTTAAACAAAACACTTAAGAAAAAACATCATTTATTTTAATCTATAAAGAAACTACTTTCGAATCATTCGATTCCTTTTTGTAATAGCTGCGTTCTTATTTTAATATTTCTGAGCTCAACATGTATTTTTTTATTAGGAAATCGAGTGAAACCGTTTTCAAGAAAATGCGACCAACGATTATAGTTTTAGAACCCGTTTTGGGGCTATAAAATAAACTCAGTGAACATCTTTTTTTCTCCATATTTTTTTTCTTCTTAGCCTTTTGATTTCACAAAAAAAGACTAAAAAAATATTAGCTGATATCTGTCTGGTCCTCCATGTGCTGAAGCGAACTCTCCATTATAGGAACACAATCCATACTAAAATATAAATGCGAAAGTAACTCTGTCTGTCTGTATGTATGTATGTTACGCTTTCACGCTTAAACTACTGAACCGATTTTGATGAAATTTGGTATGGAGATAGACTAAACTATAGGAAAGGACATAGGCTACTTTTTATCGCGAAAAAAAAGGGGGTTGGAACTATAAACGGCCATGCCTCTAAGGCGCCAAGCGAAGCGGGCGTATTCTGCTAGTATAAATATAAGACTAAAGAAATATTAGTTAATATCTGTCTGGTCCTGCATGTGCTGAAGCAAACTCTCCATTATAGGAACATAATATATAAGAATAAAGAAATATTAGTTAATATCTGTCTGGTCCTCCATGTGCTGAAGCAAACTCTCCATTATAGGAACATAATATATAAGACTCAAAAAATATTAGCTAATGTCTGTCTGGTCCTCTGACCAGACACCTAAGAATTTAATCTTAAAAATTTTAAATTAATTTTCCCTTTAGTGTTGCAGTGGGATAAGCAAATAAAGCGGTGATCTTGAATTTGGACGTCTGCTGGCAGTTTTCAGTTGTTTATGTTCCATTTTATTTTTAGTGAGACCGGTCGGATAGGAATCTTTCCACTATTTCCTAATAAAAACACAATACCAAACATCAATCAGTTGTTGGTTGCAGACGCGGCTACGGAATTCTTGAGTAGGGGTTGTGCATTTGCATTACTGTCAATCGTTTACTCTATACAGTTAAGTCTCATGTACTCGGGTCATATTCGATTTCTTTCGGCATATTTAGGTTGAGACATTGTTACCTCCTCTATCGCAAAGAAAAGTTCTGTACGTTGAATACACCGGTTCCCTTTAGATCACTGAAGTAAAGCAAAGTCCATCGCGTTTTTACTAAGTGGATGACATAACTTCACGCCCTTTTAATGCTGGCTTTTGTCGACAAAAAAAAACGGTCAATGTAATTAGCTAGTTTTATGTTTTATCGAATGGAGAGTAGAACCTTCCATCTCGCATGACTAATAGATGTCAAAGTAATGTTATATAGTAAGCAAGAAAAGAGATGGACACAATTATATAAATTACCGATATTTCCAAATTGGTATTTCTTAAATTTAGGGAATTTATTTTCTCCATTTTTCTACGAAACTAAATTGGCAACAATGTCTTTAAATCTTTGAATAACATGTTAATTATAAGTGTTAAAAATATTAACTTTTAAATAAATAAATTTTGCCCAGCCAGCCGTGTTTTGTTTTTATTTATTTAAAAGTTAACAATGTCTTTACCTCATGAATGTGATTCCGAGCAGAAATACCATTGAATATATATTACGAGGAAAGAATGTATGAGTTGAAAACGCTAGACACTTATCAAATGAATTAGGGTCTTAGCTTTCGCGCCGAGAATTTGAATGTACAGTGCTGGATCCTAAAGACTCTTAGGGGAAAACATCTACCTAGCGTTAATAATAACTAGGTGTGTCCGTGGACAAAAACGGGCGGAGCCATCCGTTTCACCTCGAATTTTTGGGCACCACATAAACTTTAGCATATTGCTCCATTATTCCGCTAAAACAAGATTTTTTGAGAATACCACACCTTTCTTGATTGCATCATGCAGTTGAGTAGTAGGTCCTATTTAAAACGCAAAATAATTGGCCGAAAAATCGGAAACGGTTCAAGATATTGTTCCGAAAATAGATGTATGCACCCTTGGGGGTATATATATATTCGATATCCTTCAACGTTTTGACTAAACAATTAGTATTAAATTTCCTAAATTTTATTTTGCCCGATCCCGGATTCGAACTTGTAACTCTGGAATGGTTTGTCAAAATTTAGTAAATTATGTCCTAAATTAAGTCTTGAGAAGACACCTGAAACTTTTTCGCTATGAGTTGATATTATGTTGTCGCGACAAAATTTAAAATATCACACCATGACTCTCTGAATTTGGTAAAAAAAAATCGGAAAATCGGCCAAAAAAAATCGGAAACGGTTCAAGATATCGTTCTGAAAATAGATATATGCACCCTTGGGTATATGCAGAATATGAAGAAAAAAATTTGGTAAAAATCGGTTGAGTAGTTTCTGAGGAGTAGGGTAACAAAAGTTTGCAGTTTGTAGTTGATTCTTACTGATCCTTTATCTACTCCTCTCCCCATCAGTAAGGGTCCCCATTTGTAAATACCTATAAAAAAACTCAAGCATCAACCACAGGTACGCCAAGAACAATATTACCTTTAGCTCTTTTTTCGAACATCCCGAACCACCCTTAACGTACAATCCGCTCCTATTCAAATAATTGTCCGTCTAGGACAGCTTGGTGGTCTACACAAAGAGTGCCGAAACAACAATGTCAACAGATCCACCCTAACGCACTACAAACGTACATAATACACATTACGACACAAAGTTTCCAAATACTTTCTTGTAACCAAATAAGCCCCGAAAAATAGGTACATAAAAATACATTAAAATACAATTCCTTACCAAAAATGCTTTTCACGTCCGGTGCATAAAAATGGAAAATTGCTAAAGTTGAAATATGTTATTCGACGTCAAATTCAATTCTCATTAATATTGAGCATTTTTTTTTTTTTTTTTTTCATAAAATGCATCGTTCGAATATTATACGCCAAAAACTAAAATTAAGCTGGGCTCTTTTTTGATCTAATTTGACTGGGCTAATAGGGAATATCTTGCATCTAAAACCAGTGTTATTTCCTATTTAATTGCATTGAATTTTTCTCATTACTCTGTCACCGATTTGAAAGTATTGAGAAAGTGAAAGTTTTTGTTTTTTCAATAAAATGTTTGTCCTAAACAACAACCTTACTTCAGACTTTTTACCCGTAAATGGCTCTTTTCAAAATGACCAATTTTTGGCTTCAAGGAGAAAAGTGAGATTTGACTTTGTCTCCTCTTGCGACATTTTAAAAATAAAAATTTACACTTTTGATGGTTTATGTAGATGAGAAACCTTATTTGGAACAAAATTAGGGAACTTTTAAATTAAATCTTAAAATAAACACCGTTATACAGGGTGTAACAAAATTAAAATTTAAACCCCTTTAGCTCCACCACTGATTTTTTTTTATAAAAAAAATGTTTTTCATTATTATATTTGTACTATTAATTTAACAAAAAAAATTTTCTACCATTCCATTTAAATTTCTTGAGAAATTGACACTTTTTGTGTCAATTTACCGTATATTCGAAAACAGTTTATTTTTGGACCTGTTTTCACCAACCTAAATAGGCCTCGCCCTTTAAAAAAGCCACGGACATCGCGAAAAGTTAATCCTATCCTGACCCTAAACATTTCAGGTATACAATTTACATCCAGACACCATTCGACAACTTTATGACTCTAATATGAGTAGCCAACTTATTCAGTTACAAGATACATTATCAAGTTCAATACCAACCATAGAGTATGCATTGCAATTGGAGCCACAATCATTGACATCAAGATTAAGAGAGATAGGAGAATTTCTTATGAGTGATGCTAAAAGATCGCAACAAATAAAAGACTTTCTTATAAACCATTTTTTTTATAAAAAACAACAGGATTTTTATCCTTCACATCGAATTTTAAGAAGAGGGGGAGATGTCATTATGGCTGAAGTTAGAGATCATTGGCAGGACTGAACTTTCCCCCGCCCCTAGGACCACCATTTCTACAGCCCTCCCCCACTTTTGAAATAGTATTTTTTTTACACCAACGTTTTGTTCTTGTTTTGTACCGAATTGTTCTTCTTTCAAAACATTTTGTACCTCAAAGGTAACACGAGAAAATTGCTTTTTAGTTTGGGGGGGCCGTGGAAATGCTAACCCCCCCACTTTTGAAATTGTATTTTTTTTTTACACCAAAGTTTTGTTCTTCTTTTGTACCGAATTGTTCTTCTTTCAAAGCATTTTGTACCTCAAACGTAACCCGAGAAAATAGCTTTTTAGTTTGGGGGGGCTGTGAAAATGCTAGCCCCCCCCATTTTTGAAATTGTAATTTTTTTTTACACCAACGTTTTGTTCTTGTTTTGTACCGAATTGTTCTTCTTTCAANTTAATTAATCTCCCACCCCTAAAACGTTTAAAAAGACTTTTTAAATTATAATAAACCACATTTTAAGTTTGTAAGTTGCTCAGAAAATAAATAACACTATCTGTCTGGTACCCCTAATTGTAACATTTATAATCCTAGATACATATTAAAACAAGTTTGATGACATTCGGAGCAAAATTGGCAATCTAACATAACCACATCTTGGATCAACATAGTAAGTATTTAATGCATTTGTTTGAATTATTAGACCACGAGATACATACCTTTACATTATATTCTATGTATCAGAAATTAATGAAATGAATCACACTAACCAAGTAAGTATTCATGGTATTTGTTCAGATTATTGCGCCCATGAGATACATACCTTTACATTAGAATTCAATTATCTATTTATTTATTCTACGCTTCTATGTCACTATAATAAGGTTTCAAATAAGAAATGCGATCAAACAGTGTAGCCTCGTGAGAACTTCTCACGAGGCTACACTGCGGCAAAGGTAAATCGCTGAACTAGTGAATCGTCCCTTTACCATGATCACAATGACAATTTTAAATAATATTTTTTGTTTGAATATTTATTGTGTCATATCTCCCCATCTGATTGAAATCCGAAGGTGTCATTTCATTTATTTTATACTTTTCAGAAATTTTGATTCTCAGGCATAATCCACTGACAGTTTTCATGATGGAGAATTCAGTTGTCACTACTATTAAAACAGAAAGCATTGACATCAAACCTGAGATGGTAGAATTTGACGAATCTGGGTCATACTATGATATGACACAGTGTCTGTCTGAAAAAAAACCTTTACAGACATCGATGAACAAATCTGATGACTTACCTGACACGTCGGTCATCAAAAATATAAAGTCTGAACCAGATACAGGGATGGAATTACAACCTTGTTTTATTGCAAAAGAAGAAAAAATTGAATTTTCAAATGACATTGTAAATAATGAGAGTTCTATTTCAAAAAATGCTAACAAGAGATTCAAATGTGACCAATGTGGTCATGTCTTCTTGGAGAAAAGTGATTTGATGACACACAGATTATCACACAACATTGTCAGATTCAAGTGTAATCAATGTGATAAATCCTTTTCGAAAAGAGGTTCTTTGTCTAGACATATGCTTACACATGAAGGTGTGCGATTCAAATGTAATCAATGTGATAAATCTTTTTCTCATAAATTTTCATTATCTACCCATATGCTCACACATGAAGGTGTAAGAAGATTCAAGTGTAATCAATGTGATAAATTTTATTCCCAAAAAGGTCATTTGTCTGTTCATATGCTCACACATGAAGGTGTTCGATTTAAATGTAATCAATGTGATAAATCTTTTTCTCGTAAAGGTGATTTGTCTAGACATATGTTCACACATGAAGGTATCAGATTCAAGTGTAATCAATGTGATAAATCTTTTTCTCAAAAAGCTAATTTGTCTACACATATGCTCACTCATGAAGGTATAATATTCAAGTGTAATCAATGTGATAAATCTTTTTCTAGTAAATCTTTTATGTGTAGACATATGCTCACACATGAAAGTACCAGATTCAAGTGTTATCATTGTGATAAATCTTTTTCCCAGAAAGCTAATTTGTCTACACATATGCTCACTCATGAAGGTATTATATTCAAGTGTAATCAATGTGATAAATCTTTTTCTAGTAAATCTAACTTGTCTAGACATATGCGCACACAATGTTTAAGATTCAAGTGAAAAAAATGAGAGTGGAAAGTTACCACAATCAGTTGCAACAAAATATACTTTTTGAACTGTAATAGGTTAGACGCTTTCGCTTCATTTTCAATATTGCGACCATTTTGTAAATTCCAGTCTTTCCCAATAAATTCGTTTCCAAGTTTCTTTTGGATACGCGACTGAAGAATCTTACTTCACTATTGATTATAATTTATAGTTTTTTTTTTTCAAAACACTAAATTGATTGCCTCAACATACTCGTATCTCCCCTGCGTCAGATCTGAATATTTAGGTTTTCTCTCTTCACAACCATTTTGTTCTGATATTAACAATAATTTACTCCGATCGCGTTGTTGAACAGAACTGATCAATTTATGTAACTATTATCGTAATGCCGTGATGGCTTAGCTTGCTGACTTTCATTGGTTTGGAGATGGAACCTTTGACATAGGGATCGACGGACAGACAAAGATTTCATTTTGGTAAGGATTCCGTTATTATCTTCTTCTTCTTTTTTTAAATTTTTTAATAATAACGCAAGTAAACTTCCAGGTACCCACACAAACATGTACAAAACCTGATCATAAAATATTTAAGACTAAAAAAATATTAGCTAATGTCTGTCTGTTCCTCCATGTGCTGAAGCAAACTCCATTATAGGAACATAATATATAAGACTAAAAAAATATTAGCTAATGTCTGTCTGGTCCTCCATGTGCTGAAGCAAACTCTCCATTATAGGAACATAATATGTAAAAAAAAATATTAGCTAATGTCTGTCTGGTCCTCCATGTGCTGAAGCAAACTCTCCATTATAGGAACATAATATATAAGACTAAAAAATATTAGCTAATATCTGTCAGGTCCTCATTGTGCTGAAGCAAACTCTCCATTATAGGAACATAATATATAAGACTAAAAAATATTAGCTAATATCTGCCAGGTCTTCCTTGTGCTGAAGCAAACTCTCCATTATAGGAACATAATATATAAGACTAAAAAATATTAGCTAATATCTGTCAGGTCCCCTCCTTGTGCTGAAGCAAACTCTCCATTATAGGAACATAAATCTATCGTGTCATTATTTTACCACCTAAGTATTGTGTTCAACAACCATTGTGGTTGTTGACACATTACAATTTATAATACCTGAAAAAAATTTGGCTATTCCCAACGCGATGATTTTTGTTTTCACTCAAATCTCAATGAATGAAAGCATGTCAAACCTGAAACCACATCACGTGATTTTCTAAAGGGGGTCATTATAAGATTGAAACATTGTTACCTCTTTTATCACCAAAAAGCGTCTAGCGTCCATGGCACGTTGAATACACCATTTCCCGTTAGATGATTGTAGTAAAGTAACGTTCAGCGGGGTTATACTAAGTGGCTGATATAAGTTCAATGCAAGTATGCCAGCTATTTCCGGCCCAATCCATGCTCAATGCGGTCATTGTGTTTAGCTGGTCGTAAGTTTTATCGTATGGAGAGTAGAGCCCCCCGTCTCGCATGACTAATAGATGTCAAAAGATGTTATATGGTAAGCAAGAAAAGAGATGGACATAATTTTATAAATTCACGAATTTTTCAAAACGGGTATTTCCTTTCTCCCATTTTTCCACAAAACTAACTTGGCAACAATGCTTCACCTCAAGGAATGTGACTCCGGGCAGAAATATAGTAAAAAGGCTACAGGGATGGGATTTTCGACTCTAGTAGGTGAGTCGATATGATCGATTCCTCCGCTCACCAATATGAGTCGACTCTTATCGAGTGATAATTTTCAAAAACAACTTATTTGATCAGAAAGACATAATAAAACCAATTGACAAAAGGGGCATCTACCAAATAAACGTCCCTAAATTCGGTGAATACATTAAAAAGACATCACAATCAATCGTCACCA
>CM022876.1:1240219-1251565 GCA_012654025.1 Pachypsylla venusta | reverse complement strand
TATAGGAACATAATATGTAAGACTAAAAAAAGATTAGCTATTGTCTTGTTGGTCCTCCATGTGCTGAAGCAAACTCTCCATTATAGGAACATAATATATAAGACTAAAAAAAATATTAGCTAAAGTCTGCCTGGTCCTCCATGTGCTGAAGCAAACTCTCCATTATAGGAAAATAACATATAATGTTGGACGTAAATACACCCAGTATAATGATCGAATAATAACTTCTAGAAATATTCTGTGTGGTATTAGTTGTATCATAATTATATCAAAAATTGAACAATAAGCAGTTCAAAGAATTCGTCGTACAGTTCATCAACCGAACCGTTATAATATTTAAGTTAAACAATATCGAATGTTTAGAATCAATACGAAATTGCTATTGGCTGAACTCAATACCATCAGCCAATAGAAAGCTGGGAATGATCCTAACGGTCGATCTGAACGAAGAACTTCAGATTGAGCGTCTATTAAAATAATTCTAATTCTGGCATCCGACGGTACAACAACTTAAAATATTTTATAAATTATTTCTAAGTCCTGAATTCCAATAAAGACCAACTTCGTAAATTTTAATCATTGGTAATTTTCAACATTAACATCTGGTTGTTCTCATTTCTATTATAGTTTTCTCTCTCAGGTTGGGGTCTATCTTAAAAAGGAGTTTATAGTAACTCTGAAACGGATAGACGGGGAACAACCTTTTCCATAGGAAAACTAGCTTCCCATAAACAAACCAAAATAAACCCAACAATAAGACTAAAAAAATATTAGCTAATGTCTGTCTGGTCCTCCATGTGCTAAAGCAAACTCTCCATTATAGAACAAAATATATCACACTAAAAAAATATTAGCTAATATCTGTCTGGTCCTCCATGTGCTGAAGCAAACTCTCCATTATAGGAACATAATATATAAAACTAAAAAAATATTAGCTAATGTCTGTCTGGTCCTCCATGTGCTGAAGCAAACTCTCCATTATAGGCACATACTATATAAGACTAAAAAATATTAGCTAATNTCTATTTTGTTTATAGTTGTGTCGGAGTATTTGCCCCACCCCGGGTCTCCTAATGGTTGCTTGAGCGAATAAGCCATATGAGCACCATGGTATTTATACCATGGTATAGATTCTGTTCAATCTATACTATTCATGCGATACTACCTATTCATGACTACTGGTATCGACACTTAGCATTCAACACAATAACTCTAATTTAAAGACAGTTGTTATTTATTATTATTATTAGTTTATTGTGTTCAACAAACGTTGTGGTTGTTGACACATTACAATTATACCGGACAAAATGTGTCTATTCCCAACGCGATGATTTTTGTTTTCACTAAAATCTCAATGAAAGAAAGCATGTCAAAACTGAAACCACATCACGTGAATTTTTTTAAAGGCGGTCATTATAAGACTGAGACATTGTTACCTCCTCTATCGCCAAAAAAAGCAATACAGCCTGGCGTCCATGGCACGTTGAATAGTTGAGTACACCATTTCCCGTTAAATCACTGTAGTAATGTAACGTTCAGCGGGGTTATACAAGTGGGTGATATAAGTTCAATACAAGTATGTCAGCTATTCCCGGCCCAACCCATGCTCGGTGGGGTCAATGTAATTAGCTGGTTGTAAGTTTTATCGTATGGAGAGTAGAACCTCGGATGACTAATAGATGTCAGAGAGATGTTATATGGTAAGCAAAAAAAAGAGATGGACAATATTATGGACATAATTTTATATATTCACGAATTTTTCAAAACGGGTACCTATTTCTTTTCTCCAATTTTTCTACAAAACTAAATTGGCAACATTGTCTTCACCACGGGAATGTGGGGTCCGACCTAGGGGAGAACCGTAGGGTCTTCGAACAAGGGAAAAATCCCACGTTCAAAATATTTTTCCCATTTGGGGAAACAATTGTTTGCTCAAGCAATAAAGGCATGGCCGTAAAAACGTTTCCTAACCTGTTGAGGGTGGTTAAAGTATGTCAATAAAGCTAACAAGTAACATAAAAAGTTAAAAACAAAACAAAAGAGAAGTGGAAAATATAAAAATATGGTTGGTGGGATTTTTCCCGCGATGTGTTTCCCCGCACGCGATAAAAATCCCACAACTGGGACCCACTTTATTTCTCCCCGGAGTCATACCGGGCAGAAATAAAGTGAAAAGGCTACAACCTACAAAAAAGAAGAAATCAAATCGAAGAAATGTCTGTCCAATCTAAAATTAGTTAATTTGGTTAAGTTAAGTTACAGATTTCAGAACTAATTCTAACAATTACAATTTTAGAAATATATTACAAAAAGTTTGGTGACAATCGGACCAAAATTGGCAATGTAACATAACGACAACTTGATCAACATAGTAAGTATTCATGGTATTAGAAATATAATAAAACAAGTTTGGTGACAATCGGACCAAAATTGTCAATCTAACATAACCACACCTTGATCAACATAGTAAGTATTTATGGTATTAGAAATATAATTAAACGGTACCAGACAGATACTGTTATTTTTTTTTGGAGCAAGTTACAAACTTAAAATGTGGTTTAATATAAGGACTAAAATTGGCAATTTAACATAACCACACCTTGATCAACATAGGAAGTATTCATGGTATTTGTTTAGATTGCATTTACGAGATACATACCTTTACATTATTATCTAAGCATCAGAAAGTAGGCAATTGAATTACACTGACCAAGTAAATATTCGTGGTATTTCTTTAGATTACAGCGTCCTTGTTTATATTTCACAATGAATAAACATTCTGAATATTATACCTCATTTATTGTTTTAATTTGTTAGTAGTGTAAATATAACAACTGGGTCTGAAATTTATTTTGAAAATGATTATTTTTCAAAATAATTAATATTTCTTTTTTACATACATAACTAGCTGTTTTCCGTTGCTTCGCTACGGTTACAAAATTTAACAACAATTTCGATATCGCGAAATTGAAGCTTCCCCATTTTAGATTTTTGGTGGAACCGACCCCCCAAAGCGAACACGGCTCCTATTTTGAAAATTCAATATTTTATTCAGAAACATATATATGACTTTTTATACTGCGGAACACCTTTGTATCGAATTTCATCTTTCTCGCTCATCCCGAAGTGGTACTTCTCAATTCCGATATCTTGGTGGTGAAAACCGTCCATAAATCGGAGAGAAACCGGAAAATTTCTTATTTATATACTATTTTGGTGTGTCAATTCTAGGTCATTTTTCGTTATCTCCTTTAGTTTGCCCAGAAAAAAACTATCCGCGAAAAGCGTCATATATCGTGGAGCTATGTTGATTATCAGTCTGTCACTATACCAACTGGACTTAGCATTTTATAAATATAGATCAGTATATCAAAGACGTGGTTAAAAATACAAAATCTTTTGATTATTTTACAATATTCCTTAGAATATTTTAAAACGTACGTCTGTTATACTTGTAAGACGTGTTGGCAGTAGTATTGGGTTAGGTTAGAAAAACTCAAAATGCGTGTTTATGAATCCAACCTAAACTCAGGAAGTCCCAGCTAACAAATTCCAACATATCCTATCCAACAATCTTGTGTTCATAATAACGTGGTATGGCCGTATGTGTATTTTTTAACCCTCTGAAACACAGTAAATAATAATAATAATAATCATAATGAAGATTTTATGTAATATTTTGGTTTGAATATTTATTGCGTGTTATCTTCCCATCCGATTGAAATACGAAGGTCTCATTTAATTTAATTTATACTTTTCAGAAATTTTGATTCTCATACATAAACCACTGACAGTACTCATCATGGAAGATTCAGTTGTCACCACTATTAAAACAAAAAGCATTGATATCAAAACTGAGATGGAAGAATTTGACCAATCTCAGTCATACTATGATATGACACAGTGTCAATCTGACCAAGAATCTTTACAGGCATTGATGATCAAGTCTGACGACTTATCTGACACATCGATCATCGAAAATATAAAGTCTGAACCAGATAGAGGGATGGAATTACAACCTTGTTTTATTGCAAAAGAAGAAAAAATTGAATTTTCAAATGACATTGTAAATAATGAGAGTTCTATTTCAAAAAATGCTAAGAAGAGATACAAATGTAACCAATGTGGTCATGACTTCTTAGAGAAAAGTGATTTGATGACACACAGATTATCACACAACATTGTCGGATTCAAGTGTAATCACTGTGATAAATCTTTTTCCCAAAAAAGGTATTTGTCTAGACATATGCTCACACATGAAGGTGTGCGTTTAAAATGTAATCAATGTGATAAATCTTTTTCCCAAAAAAGGTATTTGTCTAGACATATGATCACACATGAAGGTGTGCGATTCAAATGTAATCAATGTGATAAATCTTTTCGCCGCAAAAGTTATTTGTCTACACATATGTTCAATCATAAAGGTATCAGATTCAAGTGTAATCTTTGTGATAAATCTTTTTCTCAAAAATGTTATTTGTCTAAACATATGCTCACACATAAAGGTATAAGATTCAAGTGTAATCAATGTGATAAATCTTTCTCCCAAAAAGGGCATTTGCCTGGTCATATGCGCACACATGAAGGTATTATGTTCAAGTGTACTCAATGTGATAAATCTTTTTCTCATAAATCTTCTTTGTCTACACATATGCGCACACATGAAGGTATAAGATTCAAGTGTAATCAATGTGTTAAATCTTTTTCTCAAAAAGGTATTTTGTCTACACATATGCGCACACATGAAGGTATAAGATTCAAGTGTTATCAATGTGATAAATCTTTTTCTCAAAAATGTAATTTGTCTAGACATATGCGCACACATGAAGGTACAAGATTCAAGTGTAATCAATGTGATAAATCTTATTCCCAGAAAGGGGATTTGTTTGTTCATATGCGCACACATGAAGGTATAAGATTCAAGTGTAATCAATGTGATAAATCTTTTTCTCTTAAATCTTCTTTGTCTACACATATGCGCACACATGAAGGTACAAGATTCAAGTGTAATAAATGTGATAAATCTTTTTCCCAAAAAAGGTATTTTTCTAGACATATGCTCACACATGAAGGTGTGCGTTTCAATGTGATAAATCCTTTTCTCAAAATGTAATTTTTCTACACATATGTTCACACATGAAGATATAAGATTCAAGTGTAATCAATGTGATAAATCTTTTTCTCGTAAATCTAATTTGTCTACACATATGCGCACACATGAAGGTATAAGATTCGAGTGTAATTAATGTGAAACATCTTTTCCTCAATAATGTAATTTGTCTAGACATATGCGCACAAATGAAGGTATAAGATTCAAGTGTAATCAATGTGATAAATCTTTTTCTCTTAAATCCTCTTTGTCTACACATATGCGCACACAGGAAGGTACAAGATTCAAGTGTAATCAATGTGATAAATCTTTTTCTTAAAAATGTAATTTGTCTAGACATATTCGCACAAATGAAGGTATAAGATACAAGTGTAATCAATGTGATAAATCCTTTTCTCAAAAATGTAATTTGTCTAGCCATATGCGCACACATGAAGGTATAAGATTCAAGTGTAATCAATGTGATAAATTTTTTTCTCTTAAATCTTCTTTGTCTACACATATGCGCACACATGAAGATACAAGATTCAGTTGTAATGAATGTGATAAATATTTTTCCCAAAAAATGTATTTGTCTAGACCATATGCTCACACATGAAGGTGTGCGTTTAAAATGTAATCAATGTGATAAATCTTTTTCTCAAAATGTAATTTCCCTACACATATAATCACACATGTAGGTATAAGATTCAAGTGTAATTAAAGTGATAAATCTTTTTCTCTTAAATCTAATTTGTGTACACATATGTTTAAACATGAAGGAATAAGTTTCAAATGAAAAAATGAGAGTGGAAAGTTACCACAATCAGTTGCAACAAAATATACTTTTTGAACTGCAATAGGTTAGAAGCTTCCGCTTAATTTTCAATATGGCGACCATTTTATTATTCCCAATTTTTCCCAATAAATTGGTTTCCAAGTTTCTTTTGGTTACGCGATTGAAGACTCTTACTTCACTATTGATTATAATTAATAGTTTTTTTTTTATCAAGACAATAAATCGAACTAGTCTGGCCCGGCAGGCCGTCTTCAGTGAGAATACAGTGAAAATTTATATAAAACATTAACACGGTACATTCCAATAAAACGAATAAAATAATAATGTAAAATGAAAAGAGTGGATGTCTTAAAGTAATATAAATTTTTTTTNTTTTTTTTTTTTTTTTTTAAAAAAAAAAAAAATATTCGTTTTTCATTCATTATAAATTTCTTTTGGTATTAGATAGAAAAATATAGAGGGAGAGTAAAGCACATCCTGTACAGTTTAAAATATAGAGGGAGAGTATAGCACATTCTGTATAGTTTAAAATATAGAGGGAGAGTATAGCACATTCTGTATAGTTTAAAATACAGAGGGAGAGTATTGCACATCCTGTATAGTTTAAAATATAGAGGGAGAATATAGCACATCCTGTATAGTTTAAAATATAGAGGGAGAGTATAGCACATCCTGTATAGTTTAAAATATAGAGGGAGAGTATAGCACATCCATACTAATATTATAAGTGCGAAAGTAACTCTGTCTGTCTGTCTGTCTGTCTGCCTATCTGTCTGTCTGTATGTATGTTACGCTTTCACGCTTAAACTACTGAACCGATTTTGATGAAATTTGGTATGGAGATAGACTAAACTTTAGGAAAGGACATAGGCTACTTTTGGGGTTGAAACTATAAACGGCCATGCCTCTAAGGCGCCAAGCGAAGCGGGCGTATCCTGCTAGTTCTGTATAGTTTAAAATACAGAGGGAGAATATAGCACATCCTGTATAGTTTAAAATATAGAGGGAGAGTATAGCACATCCTGTATAGTTCATTTTCAATATGGCGACCATTTTATAATTTCCAATTTTTCCCAATAAATTCGTTTCCAAGTTTCTTTTTGAGCTGCTATTGGAGACTCTTACCTCACTATTGATTATATTTTATAGTTTTTTTTTATCAAGACATTAAATCGAACTAGTCTGGCCCAGCAGGCCGTCTTCATCAGTGAGAATATAGTGAAAATTTATGTAAAACATTAACACGGTACATTCTAATAAAATAAATATACTAATAATGTAAAATAAAAAGAGTGGATGTCCTAGAGTAATATAAATTATAATCAAAAGTGAAGTAGTATTCGTTTTCATTCATCATAATTTTTTTTTTTTGTATTAGATAGAAAAATATAGAGGGAGAGTATAGCACATCCTGAATAGATTAATATATAGAGGGTATAGTTTAAAATCCTGTATAGTTTAAAATATAGAGGGAGAGTATAGCACATCCTGTATAGTTTAAAATATAGAGGGAGAGTATAGCACATCCTGTATAGTTTAAAATATAGAGGCAGAGTATAGCACATCCTGTATAGTTTTTTAAAAAAACAATAGCAAAAGTTTCGTTTTCCTTTCTTTCGTTTTTTTTTTTAACATATCCACTATTTTGAAAAACGGTATATAAGTACTTATCAGGGTATTTTGTGTTGAATCTGTTTTGTTATTAATTTTCCTACGCGTTTTTCAATGTTATTATAGTTTTGTATAATCATATATATATATATACTAGCTGTTTTCCCGTGCTTCGCTACGGTTACAAAATTCAACAACTATTTCGAGATCGCGAAATTAATAAATCTCCTCAATTTGAGATTTTTGGTGGAACCGACCCCCCGAGTGAACACGGCTCCTATTTAGAAAATTCAATATTTTACTCAAAGATATTACTTTTTGCACTGCGGAACACCTTATAAAATTTCAGCTTCCTCGCTTATTCCGAAGTGATACTTCTTAACTATGGGTTTTTGGTGGAACCATCCCCCAGAGTGAGCTCCGCTCATGGTTAGAGAATTCAATATTTTATTCAAGGATATGACTTTTTATAGTGCGGAACACCTTTGTATGAAATTTCAGCTTTCTCGCTCATCCCAAATTGGTACTTCTTTCTCGATTCCAATTTTTTGGTGGTGAAAACCGTCCATAAATCGGTAAGAAACCAGGAATTTTCAAATTTTATATTCTTTATGGGGTCCTTATATACTGTTTTTGGGGGTTCTATTCTCGCTCATTTTTCGTTATCTCTTTTAATTTGCCCAGAAAAAAATTGCAAAAAGTCCCGCTAAATAGCGGCATTTTTGGCGGTAACTTGCTCCCACTTGAACTTTAAATTGTTTCCTTTCTTATTACGCACCTACATACTAAAAGGGACCTTTGTGCAAAATTTCAAGTCTCTATCTTTAGCCATCGTGGAGCTACGTTGATTATCAGTCAGTACGTCAGTATACCAACTGGGCTTTGCGTTTTATAAGTATAGATATAACACTTTACTGATAGACCGACTCTAGAAACTTGAATTTTGTTCGAGACGGGGCATTAGTCTTAAAATATTTATTCTGCAAATATTTTGTTTCACCCTTATCCTACTTGTTACTAATGAAGTAATCATATAACGATGACGTATAAAACTAGCAATTGTCAGGTTCTACACCGGGCAGATGTGTTGAGGCAACAAAAACTTATGTTTTTTAACAAAATTAGAAAAATATTTTTTAAACTCGCTTTTTTATTGGCCGTCATGGGTACGCGTCGGAGGTTATACATACGCAATAGAGGCATGGCCGTAAAGTCGTTTCCTAACCTCTCTAATTTGGTAAGAAAAAACACATGTCCCCTGTGTCAGATCCGAATTTTTAGGTTCTCTCTCTTCACAACCATTTTGTTATGATATTAATAATTTAGAAAGAATTCCGTTATTATCTTTTTTTTATTTTTTTTTTAAAAATATTAGCTAATTTCTGTCTGGTTCTCCATGTGCTGAAGCACACTCTCCATTATAGGAACATACATCTCCTGTATCATTATTTTACCACCTAAGAATTTAATCTCAAAAATTTTAAATTAATTTTTCTTTAGTGTTGCAGTGGAATAAGCAAATAAAGTGGTGATCTTGAATCTGGAGATCTGCTGTCAGTTTTTTATGTTCAATTTTTTTTAGTTGTGTCGGAGTTTTTCGGACCCCCCCCCCGGGTGCCCTGGGAATATGCCATATGAGCACCAAGGTATTTATACCGTAGTATAGATTCTGTTTCATCTATACTATTCATGCGATACTACTCATGACTACTGGTATCGATACTTAGCATTCAACACAATAACTCTAATTTAAAGAGTTGTTATTTATTATTATTATTAGTTTATTGTGTTCAACAACCGTTGTGGTTGTTGACACATTACAATTATACCTGAATAAAATGTGGCTATTCCCAACGCGATGATTTTTGTTTTCACTAAAATCTCAATGAATGAAAGCATGTCAAACCTGAAACCACATCACGTGATTTTTTTTAAAGGCGGTCATTATAAGATTGAGACATTGTTACCTCCTTTATCATCAAAAAAAGCTATACAGTCTAGCGTCCATGGCACGTTGAATAGTTGAGTACACCATTTCCCGTTAGATGATTGTAGTAAAGTAACGTTCAGCGGGGTTATACAAGTGGGTGATATAAGTTCAATGCAAGTAGGGTAATTGTTCCATTTATTGGACCCTGTTGAAAAATGCTCCAAATTTTGGACCCTCTATTTTATTATCCTCATATCTCTCGAACGAGCAAAGATTTTAAAAAGTGCGTCGTATCAGATGAAAGGGGCACATGCTCTTTACAACTGCGGTTATCAGTCGCTCGTGTAAAGTGCAAGAATTAAAATAGAAAAATCGATAAAAAAAATATTCGTGTTTTTGTGCAAAAAAATAGTGATTTTTCTTAATGAGGTCGATGTGCGTCTTAAGGTATGTACTTCTTATATCTTGTTTTTTTTTACTATATTTTGTGTTTGCAGGATAGAAAACAATATTTTCCATAGGTAGAAATTAATTTCACTCCAATAGCTTCAATAATGACCCTTAAAAAGGTCAGGTCCAATATTTGGTACATAAAAATGGGTATGTGCCAAAAATTGGACCGGGGGTCCAAAATTTGGAACATGATAGATTTTTCGTGCTCTTTTTAACCCTTAAGGGAAAAAAATCTTACTAGGTGTCTAATAAAGTAATGCGAACTGGCCCCTAGCGCGACCAAGTTACCCAATTAAATTTAAATTTGCACATTGTTTATATATAGGTATTTTTTGGTTTTTTAATTTGGCTTAAAGTCTCTTTAACATCTATTGGTCATTCAAGACGGGGATTTACCCTCCATTTAATCGGGTCCGGAGATATAAGGTTTTGAATTCCAAAATTTCCTTAAGGGGGTCCAAAATATGGAACAAATACCCTATGTCAGCTATTTCTGGCACAACCCATGCTCGCTCGGTGGGGTCAATGTAATTAGCTGGTTGTAAGTTTTATCGTATGGAGAGTAGAACCTCGGATGACTAATAGATGTCTAAGAGATGTTATATGGTAAGCAAAAAAAAGAGATGGACAATATTATGGACATAATTTTATATATTCACGAATTTTTCAAAACGGGTACCTATTTCTTTTCTCCAATTTTTCTACAAAACTAAATTGGCAACATTGTCTTCACCACGGGAATGTGGGGTCCGACCTAGGGGAGAACCGTAGGGTCTTCGAACAAGGGAAAAATCCCACGTTCAAAATATTTTTCCCATTTGGGGAAACAATTGTTTGCTCAAGCAATAAAGGCATGGCCGTAAAAACGTTTCCTAACCTGTTGAGGGTGGTTAAAGTATGTCAATAAAGCTAACAAGTAACATAAAAAGTTAAAAACAAAACAAAAGAGAAGTGGAAAATATAAAAATATGGTTGGTGGGATTTTTCCCGCGATGTGTCACGCCGCACGNGTTACGAAATTTAACAACAATTTCGATATCGCGAAATTGAAGCTTCCCAATTTTAGATTTTTGGTGGAACTGACCCCCCAGAATGAACACAGGCTCCTATTTTGAAAATTCAATATTTTATTCAGAGATATATGACTTTTTATACTGCGGAACACCTTTGTATCGAATTTCATCTTTCTCGCTCATCCCGAAGTGGTACTTCTCAATTCCGATATCTTGGTGGTGAAAACCGTCCATAAATCGGAGAGAAACCGGAAAATTTCTTATTTATATACTATTTTGGTGTGTCAATTGTAGGTCATTTTTCGTTATCTCCTTTAGTTTGCCCAGAAAAAAACTATCCGCTGAAAAGCGTCATATATCGTGGAGCTACGTTGATTATCAGTCAGTCACTATACCAACTGGGCTTAGCATTTTATAAATATAGATCAGTATATCAAACTCCACCTAAATC
>CM022876.1:1222791-1236916 GCA_012654025.1 Pachypsylla venusta | reverse complement strand
GGTTGCCCATTTTATTTTTATGTAAGATAATAAGATAATAATTGATTTAGTTTATATTTTTTTAGTTTTTAATAAAGTAATAGCGACTTATTGTAATAAAAAAAAATCATTTTATCCTTTATTTTGTTTGCTGGTACTTTGTACCCTCCCCCCCTTTGCATTGCACGTAACTGAATAGAGCTTGGCAATCCTAGGGTTAATTGATTGATCGATCGATCGAGAAATGAAATACATTTTGCCATTTATTCTCATCGTCAGAAGTCTCAAAAGATTTTACGCCTCTCAAATAAAAACCAAAGCGGAGAAGAAACAATTTCCTATACTCTAAGCAAGCGATGTGCTTACTTGAGTGTCGATTACCTGTTGATTGGTAATCATATCTGCTTTGATATTTGTCTTATGAGGAAACACCTGAAATCAAACTTTGCTTCTCTGATTTAGTTAACATCGATAGACAATGTCGTCTGTCGCCATTTTGTATACAGGGTAAACCAATTAGTTGTGTGAAATGTGGACACCACTCGGTTAACATTCCATACCACGCGCTCTTGATTTACTGGAAAGAGCACGCAGAGCAGCATAATGCTGCATAAAATGTTGATCAATATACTGTGCTCAATATTTCTTATATTAAATTGAAATTAACTAAATTAGAATATTAAGCCAGCGTCTATGGCTCGTGGAATACAGCAGTTCTTGTTAGATCACTGGAGTTAAGCAACGTCCTGTGAGGTTGAACTATATGGGTGTCCACGTGGGTTCGCGCTCTCGTGATGCTGTCTATTTTCCGGCCCAACCCAAGATGGGTGAGGTCAATGTGGGTCGCTGGTTTACAAATTTCCTGCGAATGGAGAGTGAAACCCCCGTCTTGAATGACCAATAGATGTTAACCCTAGGATTGTATAGATGTTATATGTTAACCCCAGTTAACATAAATATTAAAAGGAATATATTTTATGTTTTTGTAGATTAGATCAGATTGTAGATATTTGTAGTGGATACGCCAGTTAACATAAATATTAAAAGGAATATATTTTATGTTTTTGTAGAGTAGATCAGATTGTAGATATTTGTTGTGGAGACGCCAGTTAACATAAATATTAAAAGGAATATATTTTATGTTTTTTTAGAGTAGATCAGATTGTAGATATTTGTAGTGGAGACGCCAGTTAACATAAATATTAAAAGGAATATATTTTATGTTTTTGTAGAGTAGATCAGATTGTAGATATTTGTAATGGAGACGCCAGTTAACATAAATATTAAAAGGAATTTATTTCATATTTTTGCATAGTACGTAGATCAGATTGTAGATATTTGTCGTGGAGACGCCAGTTAACATAAATATTAAAAGGAATATATTTTATGTTTTTGCATAATATATACCTAGATCAGATTGTAGATATTTGTAGTGGAGTCGCCAGTTAACATAAATAAAAAATGGAATATATTTTATGTTTTTGTATAGTAGATCAGAAAGATCAGATTGTAGATATTTGTTGTGGAGACGCCAGTTAACATAAATATTAAAAGGAATATATTTTATATTTTTGCATAATACCTAGATCAGATTGTAGATATTTGTAGTGGAGACGCCAGATGACCAAATCCATAATACATTATTTCAAATGGAGAGTAGTCCGCTGTCCTCAGAGTAGTTTCAGTGTTTTGGAAGCAAAAAGAATCGACTCAGTAGCTCAGTTGGTTGAGACGGAAAATTTGTAAAGCGAGTCAATTTTTTTTTTTTCTAAAGAGTCGTTTTTAAAATTGTCACTAGCTCCCATTGTTTAGTGGCAACTGCACTAGTGTTGCACTCGGAATACCCGTGTTCGAATCCTGGCAGGGCAATCATTAATTTTTCACTGTGGTCTAGATGTTTTCGGGGCTCACTCCACCCAATGAGTAGCCATGAATATATTTTTTTTTTTTTAACATTTCAAATTTATTTTTATTGTTTAAATAACAAAAATAATATTTGATACTCCCACTTCTAAAGATTTGGTAAGAGTATTTCCAAATCTTGTGTCGAAGTGGGGGGTAGAAATATATAAAAGCGTATAGCTATCCGTTGCCAATTTTGTGGGTAATTTTGAAAAATTCAAAGTAATTGGATAATGATAGAATTGGAAAATTTGTGGCATAATAACACAAAGAGCCATTGAAAATAAATAGAGCCGTTTGACGTAAGTAAAACTTTCCATTTTCTTAATTAGAAATTACTCATTTTGCTTCCTCTTCATTGATCTGTTTCAGGTAAGAGAGCACTGTGTTGTGCAATTGGCAGTACTATTTTGGATCGTGTGAGGTAAAATATCTAATATATGGTAGAACAAATCAGTAAGCATCACAGCATTACTAGAATATTTGATTTTGAGTGCAACCTTACAGCATTCTCTCAAGAACGGTAAGGACAACTTTTTTGGGTCTTGTTTTGGTAGGACTGACAAAGCAAAGCAAAAACCATTTAAACCAATCAACAGAACTCAGGCAAAATTGCGTCTAACGGCACGGATTTGGGCGGAATTTTGCGGTAAATCCCATTTTGCGATGAAATAATTCCTGGTTGAGAATTGATTAAAAAGTTAACACAAAAAAATAACACAAAATAATTTATTAAAAAAAACTTTTATTTTATTAAAAAAACCTTTGTCGAATTTTGTGTTACCTTTTTAATCAATTCTCAACCAGGATATATTTTATCGTCTATGACACGTTTAATACTCCAGTTCCCGTTAGATTACTGAAGTCAAGCAACGTCCTGCGAAGTTGCTCCATGTGGTTGCCCACATAGGTTGGCGCCCTTTTGATGCTGGCTATTTTTCAGGCTCAACCAAGGTGCTGGGTGAGGTCAATGGGGATAGTTGGTTTGCAAATTTCCAGCGAATGGAGGGTAAAACCCCTGTCTGGAATGATCAATAGATGTTAAGCTAAAAATATAAAAATCGAACCTAGACACCAAATTTTATTCGAAATCGGTCATTGGAAACTCTAACAAAAATGTCCTAAAAGTTTCATTATAGATTAGGACAGCTTTCATGGCTCAGTGGTCTCTGCACTTGTCTTGTTCTCGGGAGACACCGAGTTTGATCCCCGGCAGGGGAAATAATTTTTAAATGTGCTTTTAGATGTTACGGGACCTACCTAGAGACATGGGGACAATGAGTAACTGTGGAGATAAATGCGCAGAGCAACGCGGTGCAAGCATTGGTGGGAAAGTTGAAAAATTCAAAGTAATTGGATAACTATTGATTTCATTAAAATCGGTCATTGAAGTACCACTTACGGTCTACGACGGAAAATCATTATCATATTGAAGAGTGTTCATTATTGAAAATAGAAAATCAAAGGCAACCAAAAATATCTCCGAGTCGATAATAAAAGTAGAATTGGACCTACGTACCAAATTTCATTAAAATCGGTCATTGAAAAGTACCACTTACGGTGTACTTCGGAAAATCATCGTTACATTTAAAAGTGTTCATTATTGAAAATAGAAAATCAAAGGCAACCAAAAATACCTCCGAGTCGATAATATAAGTAGAATTGGACCTACGTACCAAATTTCATTAAAATCGGTCATTAAAAAGTGCCACTTACGGTGTACTTCGGAAAATCATCGTTACATTTAAAAGTGTTCATTATTGAAAATAGAAAATCAAAGGCAACCAAAAATACCTCCGAGTCAATAATAAAAGTAGAATTGGACCTACGTACCAAATTTCAATAAAAACCGGTCATTGAAAAGTACCACTTACAGTCTACTTCGGAAAATCATCGTTACATTTAAAAGTGTTCATTATTGAAAATAGAAAATCAAAGGCAACCAAAAATACCTTCGAGTCGATAATATAAGTAGAATTGGACCTACGTACCAAATTTCATTAAAATCGGTCATTGAAAAGTACCACTTACGGTGTACTTCGGAAAATCATCGTTACATTTAAAAGTGTTCATTATTGAAAATAGAAAATCAAAGGCAACCAAAAATACCTCCGAGTCAATAATATAAGTAGAATTGGACCTACGTACCAAATTTCGTTAAAATCGGTCATTGAAAAGTACCACTTACGGTGTACTTCGGAAAATCATCGTTACATTTAAAAGCGTTTATTACTGAAAATATAAAATTAAAGGCAGCCAAAAATACCTCCTAGTCGATAATATAAGTAAAATTGGACCTACGTACCAAATTTCATTAAAATCAGTCATTGAAAAGTACCACTTACGGTGTACTTCGGAAAATCATCGTTACATTTAAAAGCGTTTATTACTGAAAATATAAAATCAAAGGCAACCAAAAATACCTCCGAGTCGATAATATAAGTAGAATTGGACCTACGTGGCAAATTTCATTAAAATTGGTCTTTGAAAAGTACAACTTACGGTCTAATTCAGAAAACCATCGTTACATTTTAAAGTGTTCATTATTGAAAATAGAAAATCAAAGGCAACCAAAAATACCTCCGAGTCGATAATAAAAGTAAAATTGGACCTACATACCAAATTTCATTAAAATTGGTCATTGAAAAGTACCACATACGGCCTACAGTAGAAAATCGTTGTCAATTCAAAAGTGTTCATTATTGAAAATAAAAAATCAAAAGCAACCATACATACCTCCGAGTCGATAATAAAAGTAAAATTGGACCTACATACCAAATTTTTATTAAAATTGTTCATTGAAAAGTACCACTTTCAACCTAAGCCAGAAAATCGTGGCCAATTCCAAAGTGTTCAAATGCAACCATAAATACCTCCGAGTCGATAATAAAAGTAAAATTGGATCTACATACCAAATTTCATTAAAATCGGCCATTGAAAACATACGTTCGGCAGAATATCTTCATTTCCAAATTTTTTTATAAAATCAAAGACCCAAAGAACAAAAATCTCTCAAAAATTTTTGATTTCATAAAAAATATAAAAGCAGTATATAAAAACCCTCCTTGTTGAACATATCTACAATTTTTATATATTTATTTTATATACCTATAGAGGTATATATTTTTTTTAAAGCGCAGTGCGCAGGTAATTTTAACACTTGTATCATCGCCATCATCATCATTCTCAATGATTATTATTACTGACAACATCAGGAACTTGTTTCATATTTTTCCAAACATAAAATTTTAGTTTTAATAAAAAAAAATTAAAATCCTCATCAAAAAAAGTTAATCTAAGTTAATGAAATTATTTTCAAAAAAAAATAGAAAATATTTATTGGTTTTTTTTAAAAAAATATCGTGAATAAATAATTTTCTAAAACCAAAATCCCCCCCCACACACACGTTTTGTTTGAAAAAAAAAAATTGTAACCGAAAATTTTATTATTTTGTGTTAAGTTGTAAAGATTTAATAAAAATTTCTGACGTGATATTTAATTTTTTGTTTAAATTTTTAGAACATTTTTTTTTTTTTTAATTTGCTCAATTATTAATTTATATTTGTTAATTCGTTTTAATTATTTGTTATTTTTTTTTTTATTTTGAAATTCAGACAAGAATTCAATTTTATTTGTTTCGTTATAAAAAGGTTGTGGATTGGTTCAGTTTTTCGTTAATTTTATTATTTATAAGTTCGCTCAATTTTTTTAATATTTTTATCATTTACGGTTTCGGTTTTAGTTCGTTCTTATTCTGACTTGTGTTTTTTTTATTTTCGAAGGCAGAAACTTTTCGTGTGATTTGTTTCATTTTCTCAATGAGATTTAACCCAAGTGATTTAATATTTTAAGGACATTTTCATTCGTTCAATGAAAGTATTTTTTTTATCTTAATGTTCTGATTTCAATTGATTACGTAATAATCAAAGAAATATTCTTATCTGAATTACTTTAAAATTTCCCACTTATAATTAAATCAATATAATTAAAAGATACTTTTTTAAAGTACATTTCTATCAAAACAGATTTGTTCTATCGTAAATAATTAAATTAAAGTTAATCAAAAAGATACTTAATCAATTAAAATATACAATCATTAAATTTTTATTTGTTTTAATAAATCTCACATCAATTATTTGCTCAATTAATCGAAATAAAATAATTCATTAACAGTTAATTTAATTATTTTCTATAAATAAATAAATCAAAAAGAATTATTCAAAACAAGAACAAAAGTTTTGTCTTGTTCAGTTTAAAATTTATTTTCAAAATTTTCGGTGGAAACAGATTAGAATCTATAAATCATTTTTAATTGAATTGATTCCCTAATTTAATATAAGTTTGATTCGTTAGGATTTCATTCTTCCGATATCATATTTGATTATTTTGAGTTAAGAGTTCATTATTTTTTTTGTGTTTGTGGGTGTTTTTTTTTTAATTATTTAATTTACCGGTTTCAAAATTAAGACTAAGGTGTGGCTTAGTAATTTCCTTCAGAGTGGAGAGGATCAGTATCACCAGGAAGAAGACAATTCATATTTGAACTGGTAAGTCGAAACTTTTGTGAAATTCTTGTTTCTTTTGAAAGATATTTTGAAATTTGGTTTATTGACAAAATATAATTAATTTATAGATTTTACCATTTCCATCGTGCGCAATATTCTAAATAAGTTGTTTTCTGCTGCTGAATTTTCTCAGTTTATTGTCATCATGAATATATATGTATATACTAGCTGTTTTCCCGTGCTTCGCCACGGTTACAAAATTCAACAACAATTTCGAGATCGCGATATTAAATCTCCTCAATTTTAGATTTTTGGTGGAACCGACCCCCCAGAGAGAACACGGCTCCTATTTAAAAAATTCAATATTTTACTCAAAGATATTACTTTTTGCACTGCGGAACACCTTTGTATAAAATTTCAGCTTTCTCGCTCATCCCGAAGTGGTACAACTCAATTCCGAATTTTTGGGGGTGATAACCGTCCAAAAATCGGGGAAAAACCGGAAATTTTCAAATTTTATATTTTTTATGGGGTTCTTATATACTATTTTTGGGGGGGTCTATTCCCGGTCATTTTTCGTTATCTCTTTTAGTTTGCCCAGAAGAAAATTGCAAAAAGACCCGCTAAATAGCGTCATTTTTGGCGGTAACTTGCTCCCACTTGAACTTTATTTTTTTTTCCTTTCTTATTACGCACCTACCTACTAAAACGGAACTGTGTGCCAAATTTTAAGTTCCTACATTTAGCCATCGTGGAGCTACGTTGATTATCAGTCAGTATACCAACTGGGCTTTGCGTTTTATAATATATTTTATAAGTATATATATATATATACGTCTTTGGACTACATCAAGTTTTCAATTTCGAGGACTACCTCAAGTTTTCATTTGTAAGGACTACCTCAAGTTTTCAATTTGTGAGGACTACCTCAAGTTTTCAAGGCTACCATCAAGCCAGATTAATAAGACGGTATCTGTTGCCAAAGATCATCATCATTATATGATGTCATTTTTAATTACATGTCTCGGTCTTTACTTTTTTCACTATATACTCTACATAATGTATGTCATGGTATCCAGCTAAAGGCACCATCATCGTGTTTAATAGTAGCCTGATGTATAATGTTACAACTCTAAATCAGACTTTCTGTGCTGAAGTATTCAATTTGTCATCATTAGATGGCTTTTTCAAATTCGAAGGTAGCCAAATGTATATAACGGAAGCTCTAAATAAGTTTGATAACTCTATTTCTTACTGTCTCTCTCGATCTAACTCTCAAATTTTTCTATTCAAAACAATTACTGAGAGTTGTTCTTTGCCAAATAATTGTTTTGAATAGAAAGGACAAAACAATTATTTGTGGAGGTAATTTCGTGAGCGATATTCCTCTTTAGGTCTTTATAAGCCACTGCACCTGGGGAAGAACTCTTAAATATTTTATTTTTCTGCTGCTAATGTTTTCAATTATAATCATCATTGGATGTCATCTTGAAATGTTTAATTTCATGCATTTCTAGTGGATGTGCTATTTTACTTTGTCTAGTAGTTCTAAAAGTATGGCTATCATAATTGGGAGAATATCTTTTTAACGGCTATATAAGCCCCTGCACCTGGGTGGGGGGGGGGCGAACTCTTACATAATTGTTTTTCTGCTGCTAATGTTTTCAGTTATAATCATCATTGGGTATGATCTTGAAATGTTTAATTTCATGCATTTTTAGTGGATGTGCTATTTTACTTTGTCTAGTAGTTCTAAATGTATGGCTATCATAATTGGGAAAGATTCTTCTTTACGGCTATATAAGCCCCTGCACCTGGGGATGAACTCTTAAATGATTGTTTTTCTGCTGCTAATGTTTTCAGTTATAATCATCATTGGGCATGATCTTGAAATGTTTAATTTCATATATTTTTAGTGGATGTGCTATTTTACTTACTTTGTCTAGTAGTTGGAAATGTATTGCTAGTATAATTGGAATACATTATCTTTTGAAATTATATAAACTAGTGATCAATATGAGCAGCTGATCACGTTAGTGTTGTAGACATTTATAGAAAAAAATATCAGGGCCGCCAAATTTTTCAAAATGAAAAGTCCTTAACATCATCCATAACATATCAAAATTTTACGTTTCTCCAACCAACCGCTAAAAAGATAAAAATCATTTTCAAAAAACACAATACTGGGGCCCATATACAACGAAATTCCTTCATGTCCCAAACATGTATACCAAATTTCGACAAAATCGGATGAAAAGTGTGGCTTGTATCGCGTAACAAACAAACATACACATATCCATACTAATATATAAATGCGAAAGTAACTCTGTCTGTCTGTATGTATGTATGTATGTTACGCTTTCACGCTTCAACTACTGAACCGATTTTGATGAAATTTGGTATGGAGATAGACTAAACTTTAGGAAAGGACATAGGCTACTTTTTATCTTGAAACTATAAACGGCCATGCCTATAAGGTGCCAAGCGAAGCGGGCGTATCCTGCTAGTATATATATATTTCGGGATGTATACCGGGGTTAAAAGTGGAGTTCACTAATTCACAATTAATCATTACAAATAATTATTGTATCAGCAATCATGTGACAAAGAAGACTAAAATCAATGATATTGTTGAATTTTTTTTATCATTAGAGACAATCATCACCAACAGAAAAAATAGTATAATTGCTGTGAAACGGTATAGCTCTTCTTATGGTTTGCATTGCTGTATTGATGGGTGTCTAACCAAACACTTTTGAGTGCTTGGGTTGTCCCGGTACGTAAAACCAATCATCTGAGTAAAATAAAATATAAGTAGGCATTTACACTTTTCGTGCATTTGTAAAATGTATGTTTCTAGGTAGGTACCTAAAAAAATAACATACCCACAAATATGAGGCATTTGGATTACAAAAGATATGTCTAGACATATCGTTAGACAGATAGATACAACATTAAAGGCTGACCTTTTCTTTTTATTGTGTTCAGGAAATGGAAAGTGAAGACCCATTCTTAAAAAGGTACCCAAATTTAGGTAAATCGTGTCTGATATCGTAGTACCTTTTTATCAACAAAAAAAAAATAATAAAAATAGATAGGTATCTTAGAATTCACACGACAAGGTGTTAGGGTGACATTAATTTTTGGTTTTTTAAGAATCTTTTTGTTTCGCTATTGAATTAATATTTTACAAATCAGTGTGACCTTTTCTTTATGTTCCGAGGTACCGAAATGCTTTGTCTTCAAAGCAAGGATAGGTAGATAAAAATATCCACCGATTTGAAAAAAAAAAAACTCTGCCAATGTGACACCTGGGTTTATTATTTTTCTGACCTAAAATAATACATTTTTTTGGCGGGTTACCCTGCCTCCAAAAAAAAATTGAGGGGGTTATCGTGATGATTCCAAATCTGGGGTGTAATTAGCTAGCTGAGACCCTGAATATGACATACATACAGTTTTTGAGCTAGCTGAGACCCCAAATGTGGCATACATATAAAATTTCAAATCTCTTACCATTCTCCTTTTAGACAGCGATACTGAAAACCGCTAAAAAGCGGCAAAAATCGCCAAGGGATTATTCCATTACACCTAAAAGTTTCAGAACGCAATTAGAGCCCAGATGGGACCTATATACCAAATTTCATCCAAATCGGTCTACGCTAAGTGGCAAAAGTGCCTAATCCCGGCGTACGGCGGCGGCGGACAAACGGATATTTTTTATTCGATTTTTGTATTCTACGTACCTTGAAACGTATAATATCAATTTTGAGGGGGGGNTTTTTTTTTTTGTGACGATTCCAAAGGTTCATTATTGAAAATAATAAACCAAAAATCGCGTTTTGTAATTTAGTAAATTAGTAAAGAGCATACTGCCATTATTTTAGTGTCTGGAACCGGGAAGTAGTGTCTGCCAACCCTTTTCATTTTTTTTTTTTATATTTTTTTTTTTCATTTTAGATCCACTTAAGACAGTTGTACATACGGAATAGAGGCATGGCAGAAAAACTTTTCTTAACCTCCCTAATTGGGTTAAAAAAAGTTCAAACGCTTGCCAGACACTCCTCTCCGGTTGCTCATTACTTTATTGGCATTATTATTCAGACCATTTTGCACAAGATTTACATTAAATCCAAGTCAAATAGAATAAAGTTGATATAGAAATGCCCCTTAAAATGGAACCGATTTATTTATTTTATATTTCTGATACCAACGAAAAATTGTGACATAATAACACAAAGGAAATATTATTAAAAAATCACATGAGTACGCAGGATATTTCCTTAATTTTTCCGACCTAAGACATCCTACACGAGAGCCTTTCACATAACAACACAGAAAATTCTGTTTCCAGAGGATTGCATCCTCACACTTTCCAATCTTTGGATGAGGGTTAGATTTTCATTTAATTATTTTCAATAATTTTGATATAAATCTCATTTTTATAAATTTTTAAATCAAATATTTCTAATCCCAACAGTTCTGTAACCTCTCTTTCTCTTTTTTTTTATCTCTCTCTCTCTCTCTAATAATATCGACATCACTATAGTTCCCATTTTTTTAAAGAAAGAAAAATATCTACCTACTTTTCTCAAATAAATCAATCAAAATTAAAAATCTAATTTTTCTATTTCTTTTTGATAATGTTCCATTTTCTTTATTGCTAAAAATAGCAAGTCAATATTTTTATTTCTTAGAACACAATCAAAGGCCAATCAAGCGTTCTTTATAAAAAAATTATATAGGTAAAAAGGAAATATTGAGTGGAACACTTTTGTGTATGACCTTTTCTCAGAGAAAATTTATTCTTGTGATTTTTTTTTTTTTTTTTTTTTTTTTTTTTTTTTTTTTTTTTTTTTTTTTTTTTNTTTTTTTTTTTTTTTTTTTTTTTCAAATAATAAATCTTTGGAATCTATCGCAAAAAAATTATCGCAAAAATTTAATATTTTGCATTTCAAGGTACCAAGGTACGTAGAATTCTAAAAACTTGATGAAAACATTCTGTTCCGTCGTTTGCCTCCTCATTGTGAAACAATTTTGCCTGCCTGTGTTGACTGATTTGATTGAAATTTGGACTGTTAGTTCCAATAGAATGATAAATAGTGGACACTGGACATCCTTAATTACAATATTTTTCATTTAATTTTTTTTTTCTTTAGTGGAAGCGCTAAATTTACATTATTTTCTCCTTCATAGTAGAATTAATTCCATTCTAAGGATGGACGTCCTTTAGAATTTTTCTATCTAATTTGAAAAAGTCGATCCAACGAAAATTCAAATATTTAAAATTCTTTCCTCAAACAGTAAAACTATCATTTTTACAATTTATTTTCATCTTTGGCAATCTCAAAATTCCAACTTTTCTTCCAATGGTCAATCTTATTTCATCCAATACAAACAACCCTTCTATCTACTTTAAGTATTAGAAATTTCTAATAGATAATTTAGAAGGGTTAGATGTTAGGGTCATCAGCATACAACAGGTCTCATATGAAATTTGAACACCTGAGATTTGATAATCAACCGGTTTATATTATTAAAAAAGAAAACATGTTCGTTTTTTTTTTTTTAAATCTCTTGAAGGGGCTCTCTTCTGAGATTGTAGAATAGTTGAACCCTCTTCAGTTTTTATTAATGAATAAATACGAGATACTTTGAAAGTAGAGCCCGATTGATAAAAGTTTCCAGTATTGTGGATTGTTTTATGATTTGGACCTATTGAATGAAAACATGAGAATCTTATTAGTCAAGGTGCAGATGGATTGAAAATTATTGGAAAATAATTTCCTCGAACTTTAAAATGTGCTAATTAATGTTAATGGGTAATTTTAGAGGGAGGGTTGCTTTGGGGGGGGGTCTTACACGTTAGCATTGCCAAGCTCTATTTAGTTACGTGCATTCCCAGGGGGGGGGTCTTACANAAGATCCAGGGGGGGGGGTCTTACACGTTAGTGTTGTATGGAAAAAATATGATTTTTTTTTTTAATTTGGCTTAACTCTAGCATTGCCAAGCTCTATTTAGTTACGTGCATTGCTAAGGGGGGGGAAATTATTAAAGGTCTCATTAAAATAAGTATTATAAATTGATTACTACAAGCTTTTTGCTAAAACGCGGGTACTTTGTGTCCCCCCCCCATTTGGCAATGCTAGGGTTAAGGAAAGGATGAATGTGGGACCATTGGGGAAGAAAATCCAAGAGAGGTGATTAAGATGGGAATATTATATTGGAGATTTTGGGAAAAGGGGGAAGAAGAAAAAGAGTTAGAGCAAAACTAAGATGGAAAGATAAGGTTAAAGAAGAATTAAGAGAGAATGGAGGAAGCTTTAGATGGATGCCTTTGGAGAGGTAGGTAACACCAAACTTGAGCGAAAATGGTGCAATGAAAGAAAAACCGTCATGTTTTCTCTCACAAGCCGCCCTTCCTCACGTTGATGGACACTAATCTGCACAATGTACATCAAACACACAGAAGTGCACACAAACAATGCAATCTTAATCAAAAACTTAAAAACCAAAAGGGAACAATTTCCCAGAAAAAAACACATAAATAAAAATTTCAAATCTGGTAAAAAGAAAATACACAAAACTGCCCCCCTTCTTTGAAATATCAATTCTATTCAAATGCCCCTTTCAAAAAAAAAGAAATGTCTTTTTAAAAAGTAGCCCTTTGAATTATAAAGCATCGTCTTTTTGAAAAATAGCCCTCGTCTCAGAATAAGTGAAAACAAAAGATAGTGAATATTTAAAAAAGGGACGATTTTTCAAAAGAGTATAAAAATGCCCTATGGTCATAATTCGTCTTTTGTCAAAGGTTCTTGAATAGAAAACGTATTGGAGGGGACAAGCTCATCTTTTTTTGTTTTGTCAAAAATTCCCATGGTATTCCCGCAAAGGTCTTCTTTTGTTTTTTTAATTTTTCTTTTAAATTTTCTAGTTTGAATGAATTAAATAATTTTCCTGCGTTATCATGTGAATTTTATATATCTTTTGTGTTATTATGTCACTATTTTTCGTTAGAATTATTGTAAATTGGTCAAGTGTATATAGGACTCGTACTTGAAAGGGGTTTCTTGTAGGATGTTTAAGATTGGAGAAGATTGCGGAAATGTCTTCCCAATGTGATGTGAATTTTATATATCTTTTGTATTATTATGTCACTATTTTTCGTTAGAATTATTGTAAATTGGTCAAGTGTATATAGGACTCGTACTTGAAAGGGGTTTCTTGTAGGATGTTTAAGAATGGAGAAGATTGCGGAAATGTCTTCCCAATGTGATGTGAATTTTATATATCTTTTGATTTATTATGTCACTATTTTTCGTTAGTATTACAGAATATACAATAGAAACATATGCTCAAGTGTATATAGGACTTATATTTAAAAAGGTTCTGTGTAGGATACTTTAGGTCGGAAATAGAACACCATTTTCCTGCCTGTCATGTAAAAAATGCATCATATAAGTATTATATTATTTCACTTTTTTTCGTTACTATTACAGCATAAGAATAGAAAATTTTGATCAAGTGCATTTTGGAATTGTACTTAAAAAGTGTATTATTATTATTATTTATCGTGTACTACAACCAAGTTGATTGTAGACACATTACAATAAGATATTTCCTGAAGAAAAAAAAAATATTAAAATGTAGGAAGTTTTAGATCGAAAAAGATTACAACATCGAAAGAAAGAAAACCTTTAGAACACTTGGTAGAACTATCAAATACAAGAAATGAAA
>CM022876.1:1207382-1221695 GCA_012654025.1 Pachypsylla venusta | reverse complement strand
TAGTTATATATATATATATATATATATATATAATAATTAATATTACTATCTACAGACATACAGGGTGGATCCTAAGATTTGTTGAAATACAGGGTGTACATATTAGTTTGAATTTAACTCCGAGAGTTGATTGTTGAATTTAAATAAAAAAGAATCAAACTTGGCCATTTTATGGAATCATGTATAATTTATGGATTTACGATGTGGAGCCTCCAGCAAAAATCTAGAATGACAATTTTCTTTATTGAGTATATGTTGTAAATTTGGCATCTCCACTAATTGTATAGCATGACAATTTTCTTTATTAGGGAAAAATATAATCAATTTAGCGTCTACACTAAATGTATAGCATGACAATTTTCTTTTTTGGAGAGAAAAATATTATAAATTTGGCGTCTCCACTAAATGTATAGAATGACAATTTTCTTTATTAGAGAAAAATATAATAAATTTAGCGCTTCCACTAAATGTATAGAATGATAATTTTCATTTTTGAGGAGCAAAATATAATAAATTTGGCGTATCCACTATATCTAAGGCTGCACTTTTTTAAATTATTTTTTAATTTTTTTTTCTCGTTAGAGTTCCATCGTTCATTTTTGAAAATAATAGACCAAAATTTGTGAAAATTAAGTCATTTGATTTTCATAACTACTAGACTTTGACTGAAAATACTCTACGCCTTTAATTCCTTCAGCCCATTACACTTTGTGTTTCAATTGTAATCATAAAACCAAGACACGAGTCCACATATCATGGAACCCAGGCACGGGTCCACACGTCATGGAACCCCGACACAAGTGCACACTATATTCTTGTTTTCTAATTCAACCTGGCCGCGATTATAAAAAGTCTTTGTTTGATTGTAGTTTTTTTTATAATTGAGAAAGAAATTAAATATCATAGCACGTACAAAAAAATGAACAATTTTGAGATAGTCTATGTATATAAACGTTGCTATATAGCTATGTAATATTCTCTATATATAGATATTATTTATTTTATACATACAGTATGTACCTAACGTCTTTTGTAGTGATTAAAAATATAACTCTTGAGTGGAAGGTTACCACGAGGCGTGGTTAAGACAAAGACATTTTCGAACCCTACTGCATTATACTTCCTATGTCACATTTAGCGGAGCGCCAAATCTATATATATAAAAGTGAATGTCTGTTTGTTTGTTTATTTATTTATTTGTTTATTTATTTATTTATTTGTTTGTTTGTTTGTTCGCTTATAGCTTACGAACTACAGCTCGGAATTGCATGAAACTTTGCACACTTATTTGTTTTTACCCGGGGAAGGTTANAATTGTCATTCTATACATTTAGTGCAAACGCTAAATTAATTATATTTTTATCTCCAAAAGGAAAATTGTCATTCTATACATTTAGTGCAAACGCTAAATTAATTATATTTTTATCTCCAAAAGGAAAATTGTCATTCTATACATTTAGTGCAAACGCTAAATTAATTATATTTTTATCTCCAAAAGGAAAATTGTCATTCTATACATTTAGTGCAAACGACAAATTTATTTTATTTTTTTCTCCAAAAGGAAAATTGTCATTCTATACATTTAGTGGAGACGCCAAATTTATTATATTTTTCTTCCCAAAAGGAAAATTGCCATTCTATACATTTAGCGGAGACGCCAAATTTATTATAATTTTCTCTCCAAAAGAAAAATTGTCATTCTATACATTTAGTGCAAACGACAAATTTATTTTATTTTTCTCTTCAAAAGAAAATAATTGCCATTCTATACATTTAGTGGAGGCGCCAAATTCTGATATCATTTTCCTAATAATTTTTGTATATAACTGTATGAAATGCATAAATATCGCCTACACCACTTAAAAATTATTACTCCCCCTCCCCATTCAGAAAGCAGGTAGAATCTACTGCATTATTCCTAAGGATTCTCAAGCATCAACAACAACTCATGGCGAGTTGTTGCAAACCAGCCCCATGGCTGTTAACCTATGATGATGATGAAGGAGAAGCTACTGCATTATCCGTAAGGATTCTCAAGTATCAACAACTCATGGCGAGTTGTTGCACACCAGCCCCACGACTGTTAACCTATGATGATGATGAGTACTTAATTTGATTCAAAATGGAAAATATGAAAAAGATTAAATTTAGGGCAAGTTAATATCGGTGTTCAAAAATAATATTAGGAAAAATGCAATGTCAAAAGTGGGAAAGTTTAAAACTAAGAAAAAACGAGAAGTTGGTAAAGGAAGAAATTTTAATGATTCCTATTAGAGTAAAGATACATTTCATGTAAAGGATCCTGTAAACTTTTGTCATTACACTTTACGGTAGTTGACATAAAAATATTTCTCGGTTATTATCGGGCAATCTATGATATTAAAACCATTTGATATTTCGTTAAGAACATCTAGCTTCATGGAGAGATATTTTTATATCAAAGTGAAACTTCATTAAAAAGTAAAATAATAAACGAAGCTGCGTCCAGAAGAAGAAAAAAGACTCGTCCAGACTATATTTTGTTTGTAATTTTTTTATTTTAATTGTATAAAATGACGAAGTAAATTCAGGTCGAAAAATTTAGGCCGCTTTTACGTTCTGTTTCTACACAGGTAACTTAAAACTCAGAATTTCAATGATTCTTCTTTTTTATCAAAGATTTTGTCGAATTATCGATTATTGCGAAACATTGAATATTTCGAAATGTCAATTTTTTCGATTAATCGATTATTATGAAATCTCTATTAATCGATTATTTCGAAATATCAATTATTTCAATTAATCGATTATTTTGAAATATCAATTATTTCGATTAATCGATTATTTTGAAATATTAATTAATTCCATTAATCGATTATTTTGAAATATTGATTAATTCCATTAATTGATTATTTTGAAATATCGATTATTTCGATTAATCGTTAACTATATGAATTAGAATGATCGACAAAATAGAGAGAAAAATAAGATATTTATACATTTCATGTTACTTATAATAAAGTATCCTTTAAAGTTTTGTTATTACACTTTACGGTAGTTGACATAAAAATATTTCTCCGTAATAATCGGCCAATCTAAACCATATTTTTATATTAAAGTGAAACTTCATTAAAAAGTAAAATAATAAAGGAAGCTGCGTCCAGAAGAACAAAAAAGACTCGTCCAGATATCATTTTGTGTGTAATATTTTATTTTAATTATATATTAAACTAGCTGTTACCCGTGCTTCACTACGGTCAATAGGTTGGCACATTAGAGGCATGGCCGTTCCCGTGCTAATAGTATTCTATGATTTCCCTTTCAAAAATCGGAAGCTAATAGTATTCTATGATTCCCCTTACAAAAATACGAAAAAAATAACTCGAAAACTGTTGGACAATTTTTTGCAAACTGTGTCCCAAATTAAGGCGTAACAGGCCACCTAAAACTTTTTCGCTTTGAGTTGATATGTTGTAGCGACAAAATTTAAGATATCGGACCATGACCGCCTAAATTCTGTCAAAAATCGAAAAATCCGTTGTAACTCGAAAACGGTTCGATATTTTTCCTGAGGTTTTAGCCTATGATTTCGGGGGGGGCTGGATACATTCTCATCAATTTTTCGATATCTCTTACCGTTTTAGCTAAACAATTATTGATACATACATACATACATTTATCCTTACATTGAGTTTTAATATTATAGATGAAGGAGAAATTTCAGGCGTATATGCCGATTTTACGTTCTGTCTCCACTCAAGTAACTGAAAACTCAGAATTTTTATGATTTCTCTTTTTTTAAAGATTTCGTCGAAATATCGAATATTGCGAAACATTGAATAATTCGAAATGTCAATTATTTCGGTTAATCGATTATTTATATTAACCGATTATATCGATTAATCAATTATTTTGAAATATTTTTTTTTCGATTATTTTCAAATATCGATTATTTCGATTAATCTATTATTTTGAAATGTCGATTATTTCGATTAATCGATTATTTTGAAATATCGATTATTTATATTAACCGATTATTTCGATTAGTCAATTATTTTGAAATATTAGATATTTTTTCGATTATTCGATTATTTCGATTAATCTATTATTTTGAAATATTGATTATTCTTATTAACCCGTCATTTCGATTAATCGATTATTTTGCAATATCGATTATTTATATTAACCGATTATTTCGATTAATCAATTATTTTGAAATATTATTTATTCGATTATTTTCAAATATCGATTATTTCGATTAATCTATTATTTTGAAATGTCGATTATTTATAATAACCGATTATTTCAATTAGTCAATTATTTTGAAATATTAGATATTTTTTCGATTATTCGATTATTTTCAAATATCGATTATTTTGAAATATCGATTATTAATATTAACCGATTATTTCGATTAGTCAATTATTTTGAAATATTAGATATTTTTTCGATTATTCGATTATTTTCAAATATCGATTATTTCGGTTAATCGTTAACTGTATGAATTAGAACCATCTACCAAATATAAAGAAAAAAATATATGGTGGCGCAAATAATAATATTTTTGTCTTAGCATTGAAACAAAATTTCAACTTCTCACTTGACTCCCTCAGTAGCTCAGTTGCTTGAGGCGTTGGATTCGTAACAAGGAGGCTGTTGGTTCAAATCTGACTCAATCCCCGCCTACTGGTCACAATAGATCAAAACAAAGGTCGCAGTGATATTTGCAATCAGTATCAATAGAGACCTGCAACCAGTTTAATAATAATAAAGTTCGGAGTGATAATTGCAATCAGTCTCAATAGAGACCTGCAACCAGTTTTATAATAATAAAGTTCGGAGTGATAATTGCAATCAGTCTCAATAGAGACCTGCAACCAGTTTAATAATAATAAAGGTCGCAGTGATAATTGCAATCAGTCTCAATAGATACCTGCAACCAATTTAATAATAATAAAAGTCACAGTGATAATTGCAATCAGTCTCAATAGAGACCTGCAACCAGTTTAATAATAATAAAGGTTGTAGTGATAATTGCAATCAGTCTCAATAGAGACCTGCAACCAGTTTATAAATAAAATATTTTTTTTTTAAAATCTCAATTTTTCTTTATTTTAGAATCAGATCATTCATACTTATACCATTGCATATTCATTAGGATGGTTGTAACTTCTCACTATAACTTATTTTCTCATTTAAATTTTCCATAAGGAAAAAACCTCGGCCTTAGTTTTCTTACATTGTAAGAACATTGAGCAGTAAATACAAATGATATAAATTCTACATTGAATAGTTGGATCAAGTTACTCTTGATAATGTTTGTGCTATGCGGTGTAATTCAAACATCATAAAATATAAATCTGATTGCAAATCCTTGGGACGAAATGCTTCTGCAAGATAAACTTGCGAGAGGAATTTCAATATATTTTACGTTGCGTTAAGATAAACAGAAGTCAATACAAAACGTATTAAAAAAAAAAAAAAAAATCACACCATTTGTTATAATTCCAAAATTTTGACAAAATTATTTAGTTCCAAAAATTTTGTATCACCCTATGTGTTACTATTTCAAAATTTTGACAAAATTATTTAGTTCCAAAAATTTTGTATTACCCTATTTGTTACTATTTCAATAATTTGACAAAATTATTTTGTTCCAAAAATTTTGTATCACCCTATGTGTTACTATTTCAAAATTTTGACAAAATTATTTAGTTCAAAAAATTTTGTATCACCCTATTTGTTACTATTTTAAAATTTTTACAAAATTATTTAGTTCCAAAAATTTTGTATTACCCTATTTGTTACTATTTCAATAATTTGACAAAATTATTTTGTTCCAAAAATTTTTGTATCGCAATATTTGTTAAGATTCCAAATTTTTGACGAACTTATTTTGTTCCAAAAATTTTGTATTATTGTTGAATTTGTGTGTTTGGTATATATTTGTGCCCCATACACTATTTGATGAAACTTTCAGACAAAATTATTATCTTTCAAATTTTGTTCTGTATTCGTCCATAGCAACCAGATATTTGTCGGTAAGAAATATATAATTTTAATACTTTTTTATTTTACCAATACGGTTTTTGATACAATGGAAAAGATATAATTTCTGACCCATCCTTTAGTCGGCATTTACGCCTGTCATGGACTTCGGTGCTTTGGAATTATTCTTTTGATGTCCCCCTATCCATAGGGGACAAAGGGAGGATATATAATTCAGTAGGTTCTCCTACATTATCATCATAGGTTAACAGCCATGGGGCTGGTTTGCAACAACTCGCCAGGAGTTGTTGATACTTGAGAATCCTTACGGATAATGCAGTAGCTTCTCCTTCATCATCATCATAGGTTAACAGCCATGGGGCTGGTTTGCAACAACTCGCCATGAGTTGCTGTTACTTGAGAATCCGTACGGATAATGCAGTAGCTTCTCCTTGCTTTCTGCATGGGTAATGGAAAGGATATCGTTTACGACCCATTCCTTAGTCGCCTTTTACGACCGGCATGGACTTGGGTGCCTTAGAAGTATTCTTTTTAAGTCCCTCTATCATCAGGAGACATAGGAAGGATATAATGCAGTAGCTTGGGGAATTACAAAGTCACAAACATATTAATCACAACAAAATTCCATTCAAAATATTGAATATTTAATTTATTTTCTTGATTGAATTCCTTCCGTGTCGGTAATTTCCTCACTCCAAGGATGCAAGTGTGACGTGCCAAATGAAAGATCTCGTCATCCCACCCCCTTCCCTCCTCTCCGAAAAAAACGTCTGCTGATAATGGCACTCTCAGACCTGCAACCAGTTATATAATAATAGTGTTCTGCAACCAGTTATATAATAATGTCTGATCTAATGAATGTAAATTTGTATAAATACAGAGCAGTCAGTTGTATGAAGTAATTTTTGTTGTTGCTCAGAAAAAATTCCTGTCGGTATGGATCCCCTGTTGTTAGAGAGGCATTCCAAGGTATGTCGGACGTAAAATGCGACTAAGGACTGGGTCGGAAACGATATCCTTTCCATTACCCATGTAGAAAGCAAGGAGAAGCTACTGCATTATCTGTAAGGATTCTCAAGTATCAACAACTCATGGCGAGTTGTTGCAAACCAGGGCCACGGGTGTTAACCTATGATGATGATGAAGGAAAAGCTACTGCATTATCCGTAAGGATTCTCAAGAATCAACAACTCATGGCGAGTTGTTATAAACCAGCCCCATGGCTGTTAACCTATGATGATGATGATGAAGGAGAAGCTACTGCATTATCCGTAAGGATTCTCAAGTATCAACAACTCATGGCGAGTTGTTATAAACCAGCACCATGGCTGTTAACCTATGATGATGATGAAGGAGAAGCTACTGCATTATTCGTAAGGATTCTCAAGTATCAACAACTCAAGGCGAGTTGTTGTAAACCAGCCCCATGGCTGTTAACCTATGATGATGATGAAGGAGAAGCTACTGCATTATCCGTAAGGATTCTCAAGTATCAACAACTCATGGCGAGTTGTTGCAAACCAGCACCATGGCTGTTATCCTATGATGATGATGAAGGAGAAGCTACTGCATTATCCGTAAGGATTCCTAAGTATCAACAACTCATGGCGAGTTGTTGCAAACCAGCCGCATGTCTGTTAACATATGATGATGATGGTCTGTGAAGTGTCTCTAAGGAATCCTCTTTCTTTACATTGAACATACTCCTTAAACCCAAACCCATAGTATAAACTGAATTTTGATTCTAGCACGTTTTTTTAAAACGTGTAATTTCTCCCGCATAGTTTAGTAAACATATTTCGGACAAGTTCCGGAAGTGGAGCAACAGCGGGCGTGTTATGTACCTAGTCGAAAATCAAAAATATTATTAGGGCTGTACCCAGGATTTATTCTCCGGGGGGGGGGGGGNGGGGTGGTGGTCCGAATTATTGACAGCGTAGCGAGGACTAACACCTAACAATGATGATCATGAGTGATGTTGTTTTTGTTATTATTTTTATTGTTGTTGTTGATTTTGTTGTTATTGTATAATGATGATGATGTTGTTGTTGTTATTATTTTTACTGTAGTTGTTGATGTTGTTATTGTTGATGATGATGATGTTGTTGTTGTTATTATTTTTATTGTGGTTGTTGATGTTGTTATTGTTGTTTTTGTATGATGATGATGATGTTGTTGTTGTTGTTGTTTTTGTATGATGATGATGATGTTGTTGTTGTTATTATTTTTATTGTGGTTGTTGATGTTGTTATTGTTGTTTTTGTATGATGATGATGATGTTGTTGTTGTTGTTTTTGTATGATGATGATGTTGTTGTTGTTATTATTTTTATTGTGGTTGTTGATGTTGTTATTGTTGTTTTTGTATGATGATGATGATGATGTTGTTGTTGCTGTTTTTGTATGATGATGATGTTGTTGTTATTTTTATTGTGGTTGTTGATGTTGTTGTTATTTTTGTATGATGATGATGATGTTGTTGTAATTTTTATTGTTGTTGTTGTTATAATTTTTATTGTTGATATTGTTATTCTTGATGATGTTATTGTTGTTCATGTTGTCGATTTGTTGTTGGTGATTATGAGTTACACCTTATAATATTACATAAGTCATCCATAAAAAAATAACAAAATTTCGGGGGGGGGGGGCTTGACCCCATGGACGGCCTTGAATATTATCGAATGATAAAAACCGGGAGAAAGAAATCATTGCGGCAGCTTCTTTCTTTTGCGAGTTACAATCGATCAAACATACATTTAATAATGACAGCAAGATAGCATTAAAATTAACTGATTTATGCATTAGAATTTACCGGCGCGTGACTAGTTAAACACAATTCATTTAAATTTAATGTACTCTTTAAACGATCAATTATCCACGCTTTAAATTACACACGCCTCTCAATAATCTTGTAATGATTATGAGTGTGTTCGGTGTAGAGGTACCAAACTATGAAAGATACTATCAGCAGACCGAAAAATCAGGGGACAGAAAAATGATCCAAGTTTGTAGAAAGACATAGGGTGAATCGACTATTAGATACAGGGGCAGATACAGAGGGATCGGTGAGGGAGTGGGGGATTGGCGATTACGGTCGGCCAGTAGCTTCTCCTTCATCATCATCATCATAGGATAACAGCCATGGGGCTGGTTTGCAACAACTCGCCATGAGTTGTTGATGCTTGAGAAAGACATGGGGCTGGTTTGCAACAACTCGCCATGAGTTGTTGATACTTGAGAATCTTTACGGATCTCCTTGCTTTCTACATGGGTAATGGAAAGGATATTATTTCCGAAACTGCCCTGAGCAAAAGTTGGATACCACTTGTCCTATTGTCTAGGAAGAATAAGTCACGAGCAGAACACGTGGCGCGTGCCCAAGTGGAACAAAAGATCTTTATCAGATAGAGATGTTTAGTGAACAAAAGAGTACCAAGATAGGAGGAGACTGGGTAAACCGATAGAGTTTCCATTTCAGAACAGTGTTGCAACGTCTATGTCACGTTGAATACACCAGTTCCTGTTAGATCACTGATGTTGAGCAACGTCTAGCTGTTTACTTAACAAAAGAGTACCAAGATATGAGACTGGGTACACCGATAGAGTTTCCATTTCAGAACAGTGTTGCAACGTTTATGTGTCGTTGAATACACCAGTTCCTGTTAGATCACTGATGTTAAGCAACGTCCAACTGTTTAGTTAACAAAAGAGTACCAAGATGGGAGACTGGGTACATCGAATGATGTTAGATCATTGATGTTAAGCAACGTCTTAACTTAACTGTTTACTTAACAAAAGAGTTCCAAGATAGGAGACTGTGTACATCGAATGATGTTAGATCATTGATGTTAAGCAACGTCCAACTGTTTAGTTAACAAAAGAGTACCAAGATAGGAGACTGTGTACATCGAATGATGTTAGATCATTGATGTTAAGCAACGTCCAACTGTTTAGTTAACAAAAGAGTTCCAAGATAGGAGACTGGGTACACCGAATGATGTTAGATCACTGATGTTAAGCAACGTCCAACTGTTTAGTTAACAAAAGAGTACCAAGATGGGAGACTGGGTACATCGATTGATGTTAGATCACTGATGTTAAGCAACGTCCACAGGTTAACAAAAAAGTTCCAAGATAGGAGACTGGGTACACCGAATGATGTTAGATCATTGATGTTAAGCAACGTCCAACTGTTTACTTAACAAAAGAGTACCAAGATAGGAGACTGGGTACACCGAATGATGTTAGATCATTGATGTTAAGCAACGTCCAGCGAGCCCGGGAATTCCTAAGAGGCCGGTGAAAAAATTATCATAATTAAATTTTTCAAGTTTTTTTTTTTTTTTCTGAATAATAAATAAATCATAATTTATTTATTATTCATAAATTGATCCGCTACGGCCAAAGCTAAAGGCCGTAGCGGATCACGCGCGAAACAGCTAGTTTCAATATAGAAACAGAAAATATACAACTGCGTCTGGTTAATTCGCTAATTTAATCTCGGAGTGACAACTCTCACTTTTTCCGGCTTAACCCACGATGGGTGAGGTAATTGTGGGTAGCTGGTTTGCAAGTTTCCAGCGAATGGAGGGTGAAACCCACGTCTTGAATGTCCAATAGATGTTAAGGAGACGTTAAGCTAAATTAAAAGAAAATAATAACCTTATTGTAATCAAAACCTGACTTGGCGTTCGAGATTCATCGTAAAACTATAGCAGACAAAAAAATTTAACAAAATTGGTGGAGTTAAATCGAGACCTCAATTCATTTCAACACACTCGCTCCGACTTTTTGACCGTTACCTAATTCCCCATCTACTAGACAAGAGTTTTGTACCTATCAATTTTATGAAACAACAATTTTGAGTTTGGTTTCTCGATGTAAGTCGTTAATTATCGATTTTGTATTGAACCCCTCAGTTTGGAATATATCAATAAGTATATAATTATTTATATAGGTATGTACATATCATATATACTTTACAACATAAATCTACATATAGCTAATATACTTTTATTTAGGTACCTATTATTTTTATTATATGATCATATACAAACTTCTTGTATACAGGGTGAATGGGTGGCCATAACTTTAGATGCACATATAAAAAATAAATATATAATATATAACTAATTTTTGGGGGAACCATCGACAAACGCTAAAATACGGGTCATCTAATTTTTGGGGGAAACATCGACAAGCCCTAAAATACGGGTCATCTCATTTTTGGGGGAACCATCGACAAGCCCTAAAATAACGGGTCATCTAATTTTTTTGGGAACCATCGACAAGCCCTTAAATACGGGTCATCTCATTTTTGGGGGATTAATTTTGGCCCCAAAAAATTCCGGTCGTTTAGACTGGGCGGCGCGGGGCTCAGCTCAAAAATCTTAAATGGGATGACCTATCAAGCGATAATTCATTTTAAAGGTAATAAAAAGAAAAGTTTATTAAAGATTGGCTATTAATTTGTTTGAAAGATCTGCTTGAGATGATTTCATATTAAATACTTTCATTTTTAACTATCTATACTTATAAAACGCAAAGCCCAGTTGGTATAGTTATGGTGTACTGACTGATAATCAACGTAGCTCCACGATGACTAAACCTAGAGGTTTGAAATTTGGCACACAGATCCCATTTAGTATTTAGGTGCGTAATAAGAAAGGAAAAAATTTAAAGTTCAAGTGGGAGCAAGTNGTCAGTCAGTATACCAACTGGGCTTTGCGTTTTATAAGTATAGATATATCTATACTTATAAAACACAAAGCCCAGTTGGTATACTGACTGATAATCAACGTAGCTCCACGATGGCTAAACTTAGAGGTTTGAAAATGATGCTATTTAGCGGGTCTTTTTGTATTTTTTTTCTGGGCAAACGAAAGGAGATAGCGAAAAATAACCGAGAATGGACCCCCCCAAAATAGTATATAANCCCCCCCAAAAAAAAATAGTATATAAGGAACCAATAAAAAAATATAAAATTTGAAATTTTCCAGTTTTTCCCCAATTTATGGACGGTTTTCACCACCAAAAAAATCGGAATTGAGAAGTACCACACGGAATTGAGAAATTGAGAAGTAGAGAGAAAGCTGAAATTTGATACAAAGGTGTTCCGCAGTACAAAAAGTTATATCCTTGTTGTTCACTCTGGAGGTCGGTTCCACCAAAAATCTAAAATTGAGGAGATTTAATTTCGCGTTCTCAAAATAGTTGTTGAATTTTGTAACCGTAGCGGAGCGCGGGAAAACAGCTAGATTTTCTATAAATTGGTTTCTAAGATTTTAACACATCATTTAAATTGTCCACCTTACATTCAATATCTACATAATGCCTTATTTAATTACTAATAAAATGACCTTTTAAGCTTCTTTTCAGTTATACGCACGCATACAATATAAGAAATACCCTTCATTTAGGAATTAAATAGGTAAATAAGTAAGCCAAGTGAATAGGTCTTTAAGATTTTAACACAAAATTTATAGTTTCCACCTTACATTCAATATCTAAATGACGCCTTATTCTCTATTGATTTTTTCTATAAATTGGTTTTTAAGATTTTAATACAAAATTTATAGTTCCACCTTACATTCAATATCTAAATGACGCCTTATTCTCTATTGATTTTTTCTATAAATTGGTTTTTAAGATTTTAATACAAAATTTATAGTTTCCACCTTACATTCAATATCTAAATGACGCCTTATTCTCTATTGATTTTTTCTATAAATTGGTTTTTAAGATTTTAACACATCATTTAAATTGTCCACCTTACATTCAATATCTACATAACGCCTTATTTAATAACTAATAAACTCCTTTGATTAAATTCATGGAAATTTTCAATAATAATAACTTTTATTAGATTTATGATAGTTGTGCGTGTTCAAACGACAGCAAGGTCAACTCTTTAAAAGTTACCACGCATTTCTTTCATCAGTTTATGACAGAAAATCTCCAACAGGCGTGGTTTGCCTTTGGTGGTTTTTTTGTGATCTTTTAAGTAATGACCTTTTAAGCTTCTTTTCAGTTATACGCACGCATACAATATAAGAAATACCCTTCATTTAGGAATTAAATAGGTAAAAAAGTAAACCTTGTATTATACAAGGTTTACAAAATCTGAACAATTTAGCAGCAGGCAACAACCTATTTAGAGCTGCAGTCTCATACATCTGGCTATCATCGAACACGATGATGTCACCTAATGATGATGACAATTGAACAATTGAGCAGCAGACAACAACCTATTTAGAGCTGCAGTCTCATATATATGGCTATCATCGTACACGATGATGTCAGTTAATGATGATGACAATTGAACAATTGAGCAGCAGACAACAACCTATTTAGGGCTGCAGTCTCATACATCTGGCTATCATCGAACACGATGATGTCACCTAATGATGATGACAATTGAAAACTTTACACCAGACAACAACTTATTTAGAGCTGCAGTCTCATACATCTGGCTACCATCGAACACGATGATGTCACCTAATGATGATGACAATTAAAAACTTTGGCAGAAAAGAGCATTAGAGAGGCAGTCTTATACTATATAAACGTTATAGAGTTATTAATTAGACTAGTATCATACTCTTCCGAGTACATCATCAGAGCTAGTTAGATTAGCTTAACTCCGATGTTAAGCCAGAACTACAGCCTGGTCTCCCACAAAACAGGATGATGTCCCACCAGTGGTTGTTCGAGTAACCCAGTATATGTCTCTGAATCTTTTTTCATTTGGAAGTAATTATTTGAGCCTCAGGCAATGAATTTTTTAATCTTATGTTATTAATATAAAAATATACAGAAATAACTTTAGATTGAAAAAAAAAATGGATCGGCCATTGATCGTAGCTTGATGTTTTTATATTTCTTGGATATAGAAAGCTTTTTAATAAAATGAAAAAAAAAAAAAAAAAAACTATAAAATTTAACAGAAATTGTAAATGGCATCATCGTGTTCGATGGTAGCCATATGTATGAGACTGCAGCTCTAAATAAGTTGTTGTCTGCTGTTAAGGGTTCAATTGTCATCATCATTAGGTGACATCATCGTGTGATGGTAGCCAGATGTATGAGACTGCAGCTCTAAATAGGTTGTTGTCTGCTGTTAAGGGTTCAATTGTCATCATCATTAGGTGACATCATCGTGTTCGATGGTAGTCAGATGTATGAGACTGCAGCTCTAATAAGTTGTTGTCTGCTGCTAAATTGTTCAATTGTCATCATCATTAGGTGACATCATCGTGTTCGATGGTAGCCAGATGTATAAGACTGCAGCTCTAATAAGTTGTTGTCTGCTGCTAAATTGTTCAAT
>CM022876.1:1186313-1200238 GCA_012654025.1 Pachypsylla venusta | reverse complement strand
CCAACCCTTCCACCACCATCACTTTCCGTGATGGACATGGAAGGGGTCGGGATTATCAACATCTAGTCCGGCGTCCTCAGAGTACCATAATATGCTACCCAACCCTTCCACCACCATCACTTTCGATGATGGACACGAAAAGTATGTCTCTATTCTTTGATCTGTCCACTAATAAATCTATATTCTTCCAAAGATGACTGATTTTTTTCTTTCTTTTTCTTCTTCTTCAAGTTGAATGAATTGTCTCAACAAATATTGGAATTTTTTTTCTTTCTACCAAATGGAATCAAGAAAGAAATTAAAAACAAAAATGACCGCCTCATCAATTTATTGTTATTGTTGCTTGTTTTTTTTTTTTTTTTTTTTTTTTTTTTTTTTTTTTTTTTTTTTTTNTTTTTTTTTTTTTTCATTTGTTAAAAAAAACATAAAGAATAGAATGACCATTTTAAGAGAATGATTGGTTGTCTCTTAAATAATGATGGATATCTATGTGGAAGAAGAGAGAGAGAGAGAGGAAAATAATAAAGAAGAGAGAGGGATAAATAAAGAGGAAGGAAGGGAGAGAGATAGAGAGAGATAAAGAAAGAGAAGGAAGAGAGAAAGAGAAAAAATAAAGAAGAGTGAGAGAGAGAGAGAGATAAAGAAAGAGAAGGAAGAGAGAAAGAGAAAAAATAAAGAAGAGAGAGAGAAAGAAAGAGAGAAGGAAGAGAGAGAGAGAAATAATAAAGAAGAGAGAGAGTAATTCTGGAGATAGAGAATAATTTGGCGATCACTCTGATGAAAGAAAGAATCAAAATTTAATATTTCAAAGAACCGTCAAAACGCGAGGAACATAAGACCAAATCTATGACGCCAAACGCATTTAGTTTTTTTTTTTCTTTACCAAAAAGTTGCGAACATCTAAAATCAGCAACATTTTAAGTACAATTATGTGATGAGGCCGTCATTTTTTATTTTAATTTCATTCTTGACTATATTTTGGTGGAAAGAAAGAATGAGAAAATATTTACGGATACAGAGTCAATACCCCGAAGACGTTATTTCTTCCAATCCATTTATGACCCGCTAAAAGTAAATCATACTTGAGATTGTAAGAAGTTACTTGAGGGCACCATCCGCACAGGTCGAGTCCACCTGAGCTGATCCGTAAATTTTCTTATTTTTGTATATATCACAGAAAATATGTAAAATAACACAGAAAGTAACTCTGTAATATCATTATGTTTGTAACTCTTGTGTTACTGACGTAATTTTATTACAGTGATTGCCATAGTTCTGGGAGCCCATGATAATTATCAGCCTCCAAGAACTGATGTACGATGACAATTTATCTGAAGCTACTGTCACGTACATCTGGCTACCATCGGATACGATGATGCCACTATTGAAGAAGTGAAGGACTAAATAGATATTGGGAAAACGTGAATTTAAAGAACTATAAAAAGGAAAGAGAGAGAGAAAGAATAAGTGAGAGAGAAAGAAAATATAAGAGAGAGAGAGAGAAAGAAAGAAAGAGCAAGAGAGAGAGAGAGAAAAAAAGAATAAGAGAGATAGAGGGAAAGAAAGAATAAGAGAGGGAGAGAGAGAGAGAGAGAAAGAAAGAAAGAATAAGAGAGAGAGAGAGAGAAAGAAAGAATAAGAGAGATAGAGAGAAAGAAAGAAAGANGAAAGAGAGAGAGAGAGAGAGATCGCCTTATGAACATCTATCATCAACATCTTAATCCAATCTTCAAACAACTTTGAAAAAAAAAAGTATATAATATTTTTATCAACGACATTTTACTTATAAATAAAAAAAAGAAATAGAATTTAATTTCTAACTTCTAATTCCCAAGAAGATAACAATCAGATACAAAACACAAATTGATCATGTTGAGCAGATTAACAAAAAAATAAAAGGAGATAAGAAATTAAAATAATTAACATTACCATTTGGAAATTCGAATTCAATGTAGAAAGACATGAAGATGAGATTAGAACGAAAATAATAAGGAGTGTACCCATTGAATTAGAAAGAGTAATTGTAAATGATGAAACTGAAACTGATAATAATCAACAAGTCACTGTTGAGAAACAGATCCGAATAATTTTTTATCCCTTTTGAATAAGATGAAAAGGGATCTTCTGTGAGACTTATCGATGAATCTATAATTCAAGGGTGCCCGCAGATAGCTGCATACTCTCCCTACTGCATAGTTACTTATCTTATTGCACAGCACATATTTGTATTGTATATTATACTAGCTGTTTCGCCCGTTCTTCGCTACGGTCTATAATTCAAGGGTGCTCGCAGATAGCTGCATAGTTACTTATCTTATTGCATCTATATATATAAAAGAGAATAGCACATATTTGTATTGTATATTATACTAGCTGTTTCGCCCGTTTCGCAGATAGCTGCATAGTTACTTATCTTATTGCATAGCACATATTTATATTGTATATTATACTAGCTGTTTCGCCCGTTCTTCGCTACGGTCTATAATTCGAGGGTGCTCGCAGATAGCTGCATAGTTACTTATCTTATTGCATAGCACATATTTGTATTGTATATTATACTAGCTGTTTCGCCAGTGCTTCGCTACGGTCTATAGCTTGGCGCCTTAAAGGCATGCCCGTTCCCGTGCTAATAGTATTTTCTGATTTCCCTTTCAAAAATTGGAAGCTGGAAATTGGAAACGGCCATAACTCGAAAACGGTTGGACCGTTTTTTGCAAACTGTGTTTGGACAAATTAAGGATAAAAAGGCCACCTAAAACTTTATCACTTTAAGTTGATATGTTGTCGTGACAAAATTTAAGATATCGGACCATGACCGGATAAATTCGGTCAAAAATCGAAGTCAGCCGTAACTCTAAAACGATTCGACATTTTTTAATTCTGATATTTTTTCTGGCGTTTTAGTCTATAGTTTTGGGGGGTCCATTCTCATCAATTTTTCGATATCTCTTACCGTTTTGGCTAAACAATTAGTGATACATACCCACACACCCACATTTATCGTTACATTGAGTTTTATTATTATAGATAGATAGACTACTGCACTTTGGATAGGGGACCGGTCGTAAAAGGCGACTAAGGGCAGGATTGGAAATCATATCTTTTCAATTACCCATGCAAAAGTCAAGGAGAAGCTACTAAATGATCCGTAAGGATTCTCAATTATGGGGGAGGGAACTTAAAAAGAATACTTCCAAGGCACTTAAGTCCATGACAGGCGTAAAAACCGACTAAAGGATGATTGGGAAACGATATCTTTTCCATTACCCATGCAGAAAGCAAAGAGATGCTACTGAATTATCCTTTGTCCCCTGTGGATAGGGGGACTTATGAAGAATACTTCCAAGGCACCCAAGTACATACCGGTTGTAAAAGGCAACTAAGGCCAAGGTCGGAAACGATATGTTTTCAATTACACATGCAAAAGTTAAGGAGAAGCTACTGCATGATCCGTAAGAATTCTAAAGTATCAACATTTCATGGCGAGTTGTTGCAGACGAGCCCTACGGCTATCAACCTATGATGATGATTATACTAGCGGAGTACCCGAACTTCGTTTCGAGAAAATTAATAGTAAATCTGATTCTTACATTAATAATCATATCACCGAGATACATTTTATACACGATCAGAACATACCACACATAGATTATTATAATTTTAAACACATAAATTATAGAAGATCTTTCCTAAGTTGGCATCAAAATTCATACTACTAAGAATTGTGCGCATATATGTAAGAAAAGAACATATACACAGGTACTTATGGGAGTCTGCAAAATTGCTCGACCTGCGCACACCTATAAGAATTTCTGTATTTGTTGTTTTGCACACATATATGCGAGAATGTGTGCTATTTGATAAGAGAATACTATCACGTTCTGATTTTATTTCTTTTACTATTTCATAAATATGCGTGGGCAGTTGGAAAATTAAGATCTTCCCATTCATTTTCATGTAACTGAACTAAAAAAGGATCTCAGAAACATTATCAAATAAATTAGGACCTGAATTTTACAAAGTCCATCAATGTATTCACCGAGGGGTGCAAGCCAGCTTGATTAAGTCACGGTCCTCAGCCTGTATAAGCAGAGAAGATTTCGTATTAGGAAAAATAATTGATAAAGTACTTTTATAAAGTTATTCAATTTATCTTCCACATCTAAATTATTAATATGTCATTTTTTTATTCTTATTTTTTCAGGTAAGTCACTTTATGTTCTTTGACAATTGTTAATAGATGTCCATTGTCTCCTGGAAATCTTATCTGGATAAGGTAAACTTAAAAACCGGATAGTAATTTAAAATAATTAGATGCATCGTAAGATATAAATGTATAGATAATTGACAATATCGATTCAGAGTTTAATTAATTAAATTAGAAATTAAAATTAGTAAATAAAAATTAAAAAACTAAAAATTAATTATTAAGAGCTAAAAATTAGAACATTCAAATTAAAACAAATAACTTAACTTGTTGAGCTTTCAACAGTACTCAGACTGTCATCATCAGACCGGAATTATGATAGTGTCAAAACGCACTACTGATAATATTATCGTGTGATGAGCGCATTCGTCTATAAGAATAACTTCTTGTCAATTAGAAGCTCTTTATTTTAAGTTATGCCCCAAAACCGCTTTTGCATTACTTCAGTCCAGTTCTTTTAACAGCCGTGGAATTCCGTAAACGAGAAAATTCGATAAGTTTTTTTTCGCTCCAGATGTCACAATCTCCACCCCAAAAGTCAATGATTTTAACAAATCGGCCACGGAAGCTCAAAATAAAAATTAAATAACACAATTACAAACTTGGAGTTGATTTTTTTTTTTTTTTTTTTTTTTAATTTGGCTTAACGTATCTTTAACATCTATTGGTTGGAGTTGATTGTGAACTAAGCTTCTGTTCGTCTCCCAAAAAACATTTTTATTTATTTTCTTCTTATTTAGATTGATGAAATTTACAATAAAAGATTGTCCCAAAGATGTGAAAGGAAAGGGGTTACATAATATAATTATTGGGTAGTGTTCCTATGTAAACAATTACCCCTTCCCCTTATCTTCAGAAATCTAAATAAATGCCAACATTGATTGATTGAGTATACTCTTCCTTTTGAAAAGAAGAACAAGCGATATGCGATATTACAATACCTTTGCATACAGATGTGCTACCTGAGATAGGGCGACATTGTACCTTCCTTCACTACACAGAAATGTGATAATTCCTNAGCCCCCCCCCCCGAGGGTTTTTCTTGAATTGTTTATTATTTCAAGCCGTTTTTAGGTTAGATTTTTCACGCTTCAACTCATAGACATGATATGATATAGGGATAGTTTATAAGACAAAAATTGACTTAGTTCTCTTGACGCTGGACTATTTTGACACAAGTGATTTAAGTTTTGTCAATGTGGCGTCTCAACTAAAAATTTTAGAATGACAATATTTTAGTCGCTCTAATAGCGTTTAGTCGCTCGTAGTAGCTTCCGAAAGACGATCGTCTGTATAATTAATTTTTTTTTTTCTGTTCGGGAGAAATTTATGTAAATTTGCGTCTCCAATAAAAACATAAAATAACATTTCTCCTTTTGAAATTAAAAATATTGTAATTAGGCTTCTCCACTAAAAGTCTTATATCGACAATTATACTTCTTTAGGCGCGTTATGAAAAAATCATAAGAGTGAAATTTTATTTTTCTGTGACGCGAGAGCGTCACGCAAAACTGTATGCATTCCGAAACTACTTATCCGATTGCAATTAAATTTGGCACAGTCCATGGGTGCATTCCTGGGAAGATTTTTGTCTAGGTCTCATCCCTATAATGTTAAGCTACACCAAATAGGGACAAACAATGGATGGGTGAGAGCAAAAAAGTTCACGTTTTTCGACCAAAAGGACATTCTTTCTCGAAATTTGTCGCGACGACCTATTTCGCATAGTTGATGGGTGCATTACTGGGAAGATTTTTGTCTAGGTCCCATCTGTCTAATGTTAAGATACACCGAGTAGGGACAAACAGTGGATGGATGACAGTAAAAAAGTTCACGATTTTCGACTTAAATGACATTCTTTCTCGAAATTTGTCGCGACGACATATCACCTCAAAGCAAAAAAGTTGGAAAGATTTTTATCTCTCTAATGTTAAGCTACACCGAGTAGGGACAAACAATGGATGGGTGACAGCAAAAAAGTTTAGTTTTTCGACTTAAATTAATTTAAATTCATTTTTAAAAATAAGTATAACTTCTCACGCGCGTACATAAGTACACACTCCCATTTTCTGTTAGTTAGAAAATTATATTGTAAATTTGCGCTCCACTAAAAACATAAAATAACATTTCTCTATATGAATTTAAAAAATATTGTAATTAGGCGTCTCCACTAATATTTGCAGTCGCTCGTAGTAACCTGAGCTTTTAGTCACTACCAAAGCACTACCGCTCTAATCCTTTAGCCTCATTTCACATCTTCTCTCTCGCCGTGGGAATCTCAATTTCAAGGTCAACTCGATCAACATTTTACACCAGCAATATGTTCAATCGTTGCCAATATTTCGATATGATTCTTACCATTCATTTTAATAGTTGTTGCACACTTTTTTTTTTCTTCATCTTTTTTATTTTAATCGACTTCTTCACTTAATAAAATTAAATTACATTTCATCTTGGCACGAACTTTCTTCTCAAATAACGGAAATGATAAGAAAGTAAAATCTGATATGTGCTCGTATGTATACCTTGGACATGGTTTAGCCCTTCGGACACATCGGTCTAGTTAACTTTATTTTTTTAAAAAAATATATATAAAATATTATACGCATATAAAATACAGGATGTTTTACGCATATGAAATACAGGATGTTTTTAGAGAGATATCATTCGAAATTTTAGGAGAATTCATAGTAAGTAGTGACAGTGACGTGACTGACAAGTGATCCGACTGCCAGAACTAAAAATTGTTTCCCAGGAAGTTAAAAGTATATGTTTATAGTAGACGGACAGGTGACAGTGACAGTGCATTACTGCTTAGGTAGTCCCGGCTCTTTCACTGCTTAGATAGTGAGTCAGTAGTTACCATGGTGTCTGACCAAAACACCCATACATCATTGGTTTTAATCAACACCACAATTTGTCACTCCAAAACTCAGTATTTTTTCACTAAATCTGGTGATTTTTTTTGTTTTTTAAATTGTCATTTAAACATAGAATTTTTTTTTTTTTTTTTCCTGAACTTTGTAAAAAGAATTTCACAAAATTTGTAATCTCTGTGATGAATTTTCCCATTTTTTTAACCTTTGAAATGAGTAAATAGTCGGAACGAAAAAAATGCCCCCTCTCATAATCGATACGAAAAAATAACCCCTCTCATAATCGGTACGAAAAAATAACCCCTCTCAAAATCGGTACAAAAAAAATACCACTTCTCAAAATCGGTACGAAAAATTAAATATCGTCAGTCGTCCCCCATATGTCGTGAGTCTCATTTTTGCAACTTAGTATGAACAGATTTTAATGAAATTTTGGGTATTGGGTCTCAGTTGGGGTCTCATTTTGCGCCGTACTTTTGGTCACATATATTGGGTTCCATTCTAAAAATAGGGTACACATGAAATTTAATAAAATTCTTGATAATTTCTTTTTTTTTATGTCACCCGGTATAATACTCGTAGATAAAGTACGTAGGTACATGTTGTATAGAAAATAAATTCTGCCCAGAATGTTCGAATCACAAGAGTGTTCTGTGTACAAAGTAGTAATTATATGTAATTAAAATAAAGAGGTACAGAGATTAGATTATTATTGTTAATTGATAATATTATTAATTCTGTAATATTATTGAGCTAACAGTAAGCAGAGAGTTTCACATACCATATCTTTTCCGTACCAAAAGGCAAACAGAAAAAAATATATATATATTCTATATATGAACAACCAGAATTTTTTTGGCTTGACGTCTCTTTAACATCTATTGGTCATTCAAGACGCGGGTTTTACCCTCCATTCGCTGGAAACTTGCAAACCAGCTACCCACATTGACCTCACCCAGCCTGGGTCGGGCCGGATAAATAGCAAGCATCACGAGGCCGCGAACCCACATGGACACTTACATGGTACAACCTCGCTGGATGTTGCTTAACTTCAGTGATCGAACGGGAACTGGTGTATTCAACGTGCCATAGACGCTGGAAAAAAATATTTTATAAACTTCCAAGAGTGTCTAAAACTGGGCCAATTTTTTGCAGTGCTATATTGAATGATTTCATAGGACATCAATGTTGAGGAAGCTGCTTTTCAGACATAATTCGCCCAGTTCTAGACACTTCGCCTAGTTTTAGACACTCTTGTCATAGTCAGTCATATCTTGGAAATTTCAAATGGCCGCAATTTGGAAACTAATCACGCTAGACGTGTATATTTTTCCAAGACTTTTCGGATTTTACTCCATTATCTAGGTATCAGATTTTCCTTCTTTTGTATCTTTAATAGGTATATAAGTTAGCCCTAGAGTATTTTTTTTTTTTAAATTTTATTAACGTCTCTGACATTTATTGGTAATTCTGGACGAGACTTTTACCCTCCATTAGCTGGAAAATTGAAAACTAGATACCCACATTGACCTCACCCAGCCTCGGTTGGACCGGAAAAATAGGCAACATCACGAAGGCGCGAATCTACGTCGACACCCACATGGTACAACCTCGTTGGACGTTGCTTAACTTCAGGGATCTGTTGTATTCAACGTGCCATGTTTTTTTTATTTCATTGGATAATATGTTGTTGTTGTTGTTAATTTTGTTTTCTGGATGTTAATTAGTTTTTGTCTTGTTTATGATTTTGTTTATGCAGCGTGTTGTATCTTTAAAATCTTATCCGTTGTTTCCATGTCTCCCAATATTTCTTATCTTCTTGGATAATATACGCGGATCTAGCTTTTTCACTATCTCTTTATTTCATTACTTTGTCCGATATTTCTCTCGTTAATTCATTACTTTGTCCGATATTTCTCTCGTTAACTCATTACTTTGTCCGATATTTCTCTCGTTATAATTCATTACTTTTTCCGATAATTTTTCTAATTTTTGTATTCCCTATTTTATCATTTACAGTTTTAACACAAAAACTATTATTGGGCGAAGCGAAGCATAGTCTTATACTCTTTACAAGCTGCAAACATTTCTTACCTTACTCCTCCGAAACTATTCAACCAATTTTTACCAATTTTTTTTCTTCATATTCTGCATATACTCAAGGGTGCATATATCTTTTTTCAGAACGATATCTTGAACCGTTTCCGATTTTTCTGACGATTATTTTGCGCTTTAAATAGGACCTACTACTCAACGGCATGATGCAATCAAGAAAGGTGCGGTATTCTCAAAAAATCTTGTTTTAACGGAATAATAGAGCAATATGCAAAAGTTTATGTGGTGCGCGAAAATTCGAGTTGAAACGGATGGCTCCGCCCGTTTTTTGCCTACGGACACACCTAGTATTTTTATATGTATCCTAAGGCTTATAACTTTAGTATTAGACATACACAGTCTTGGATTAGTTCTGAGTTGAAAAAAAAAAAATCAAAAAATCATGTCTGTCTACTTCAGGTTGTAGAGGCCAACTAACACTAAACCCTATTCCAAACAAATATAAAACACCCCATATTATTATTAACACTGTTACACCCTGTATGGTCCATTATGATATTATTTTTCCTCAGACCATAATTTATTTATTATTATAAAATTAATAATATTACGAGACCCAGAATATTCTATCACGGAGAAGATTCTCGATTTAAAAACAGTTTATTTTTTTTTTTATTATTAGAGGAAGTGTACCAAAAGTGGACCCCCATTTTGAATTCTCCTAATAAATCTTGAAAAGAAAACACAAATCCTTAATTTTTCATGAAAAAGCATAGAATTATAATGTTTTTAATTTTTTTGTATAAACAAATATGCAGAAAAAGGAATGCAAATGAATATATTTATGTTTTTGTTAAATTTCTCAAAATTAAGGTTTTAAAAAAAATTCTCTAAAAGTGGACCCCCATTTGACTCCTAATCTGGACCCCTAAGTTTCCTAAATTGGACCCCCGTGTTCTTCAATTGAGTGGTAAAATATTTGGGACCTTATTTCAAATGTGTTCTTGATTACACTTCATTAAATATATAAAAAAAAAACATTCAGGGGTCCACATTCGGAACATTCACATTAGGAATTCAGGGGTCCACATTAGGAATTTTGGTGGACGAAACAATTTTTCTCACTGACATTTTGAATTAAAAAGCTTAGAGAACATAATATCAGAAATTGAAGTAAAACAATGTACATTAACACGTATATATTCTACTTATTAACACTTACCAGAGAAAATCCCAATATACTATCCTTGAAAACTTTTCAAAAAACTTTTCGAAATCACAATAATCAAAATACAAATCTAAAATCAATACTATTACAACTGAAAATGTGACCGAGTCAGAGATGAGATTTCCAACAATAAACAAACCATTTCCACTCCCGCTCCTTCTCTCAAGTTACGTTATGTGAGCAATAGGCTAGGGGTCCACTTTAGGGGGTGGGTCCACTTTTGGTACACTTCCTCTATTATTTTTTTGGTTTGGTTTTGCTTAGGGGTGAACATAAAATCTAAATTGTTTTAGTCAATTTGGTTGGACACCAAAATTGAAATCCTCTCAGCATTATTATGTAATTTTTCTCTCTTCTCAGTTTCTTGATTTCTCATCACATTCGTCCAATTTTTGGTTATATTAACCCGTGAGTGGTCCTCTATAGATAATTTTTCTCACCCTGTCGGCAAAAACGCAATAACTTGGTAATTGTTAGCTCCAACTTGTCGGGTCTCTCAGTAGCTGTTCAAAATATGATTTACTTTGTGCTCACAAAAAATTGCCGACATATAAACCAGGTGTGAGAAAAAATCGCCAGAGTAGACTGATGGCGTCCTGCGGCGGAACGCGACCATTCACGGGTTAATATTGTATTCAGTCATAAATAGATTATTTAAAAAGTCACTGAGCCAACGTCTATGGCACGTGGAATACACCAGTTCCCGTTCGATCACTGAAGTTATGCAACGTCTAGCGAGGTTGTACCATGTGGGTTTCCACGTGTGTTCGCACCCTCGTGATGCTGCCTATTTTACCCGTCCAACTCAGGCTGGGTGAGGTCATTGTGGTTAGCTGATGGTTTACAATTTTCCAGTGAATTATTATTATTATTATCATTCAGATTCAAAGATATTTTTTTTAGCCAACGATTATACCACGTTGAATATACCAGTTCCCGTCAGATCACTGAAGGAAAGCAAATATCTGATATGCCCTAGGACCTTTCATAGGAAAGGTCCTAGGGCATATCAGATATTTTGTGTTGTATAAAGTGGATTGACACTTCCTCCCCTATTTTATTCAATGGTCATCCCGTGCAGCTCTTTGTTATTATTTTTATCTTTAGTTTTTGTATTATTATTTTGCATTCCATTTGCTGGATGTTAAGTAATCATAATCCGTAGAGTAAAACATACCACGTTGAATACACCAGTTCCCGTCAGATCACTGAAGTTAAGCAACGTCGGGCGTGGTCAGTACGTGGATGGGTGACCACTTGGGAACACCACGTATCGTCGTTGGCTCTTTTTTCCGAACCAACCCAGGATGGGTGAGGTCAATGTGGGTAGCTAGTTTGCAAGTTTCCAGTGAATGGAAGGTAAAACCCCCGTCTTCAATGACCAATAGATGTTAAAGAGACGTTAAGCCAAATTAAAAAAAAAAAAATATATATAACATCTATTATTATTATTTACTGCGTTTCAGGGTACCTTTAACCTCTGATACATTGGTATATTACTCAGGAACCAGGAGGCAAATTCTGTAAAAGAATTATGACATTATTAAGTTGCTGAAAAAAAATTTATATAAACTTAATTTAGAGTTCAGAAAACCCCCGCCTCGAATGACCAATAGATGTTAAATAAACGTTAAACAAAAAACTCAAGTGGTAGTACTGCCCACTCCAACTCGAACTCTAGTGGAGTTTTATAATATGGCCCTTAGGTGCCGTCCTGGAATCATAAATTTAAAAATAGGTTGAAATCGTTTTTTGTGAATTTAGCAAAAAAGTTTTAAATTTTGCAAAGATTTTCAGAATACATCTCCTCTGAAAATAAGACCACTTTGAACCTTTCCGTTTTTCAAGTAGCTTGTGTGTATAAGCAAAGCTCTGAACTCTCAACTCTCAATCGTAACATCAAATTACAAAATATCTGTGTCTCTGTTGTTTTATTTTATTGATAGGAAATTTTATATATGATCACATCAAATAATTATTAGGAGTTCCCAATCAATTCTGAGGACTGGTTCATCGCTTAGTCTTCTTAAAATCATATTGATTTTGCGGATTCAGCAATATTTTGGTTAACCCTAGCATTGCCAAGGGGGGGGGGGTAAAAATCATTTTATCCTTTATTTTGTTTGCGGGTACTTTGTACCCCTCTTGGTAATGCACGTAATTGAATAGAGCTTGGCAATCCTAGGGTTAAAATCATATTGATTATGCGCATTCAGCAATATTTTGTTTAAATATTTTCAATAATGAACTTTTGGAATCGTCAGGAAGAAAATCAGCATTTCAAAAATTGTTATTTTACGTTTCAAGGTACGTAGAATCTATAAATCGACCCCACCAAGTATGAAACAGAGACATTGCCACTGAGCCACAATGTTCTATGGATATAGAATGAGAAAATACAATATTTAAATTTAACTCTCATATTTTTTCATAACTAACTCCATCTTTATCATTTGTTCATAACTAACTTCATCGGTGTTAATTTTGTGTTACACTGATGCGATGATAATTTTGCGTTACACTGCTGCGGTGATAATTTTTTGTTACAGGTGCGCGCGCATCTTAAAATTTCACTCTCATCATTTTTTCATAAAGTGCCTAAAGAAGTATAACTTCAATAAAAAAAACCAGTAATTAAATTATTATTTAATTTTTTTTAATTATATCGGTCAAATATTTACACTTTGTATCTTGAGTTCACTCTATCTTGTAATGCTGTGATAATTTAATTCTGCGCCGGCCCGTCCGCCCACTTTTTTCTCTATAAAATCCTCTCAGATATAATTCTCAATTTAAGAACCCCTTAAATATTTATTTAATTGTTTTCTTATTCTGAGTACATTATTGATTGATTTCCTTCTAAAAGTAATTAAAAAGAAAAAAACAATAACTTTTAATTAAATAAATGTTTTAATTAACGAGTAAATGGAATCATAATTATTATTATTATATAACTGTTTTGTGGGTTTCCTTATATTTTATTTTAATTTAATTGTGATTCATTTAAGTATTTTTATTTAATAATACTTAAATGGATTTAATAAGGACCTTATAAGATTGCATTTGTTTACAAATATGGACAGGAGGAGAGGCAACGTTGTCGCTGTTACTTTTCAATACATGGCAGGACGTATTGCTATCATCATCTACAGTTGGAATTACGAGAGTTGAGACACAAGAGAAATACGTTTTGTTTACAAATATGGGCAGGAGGAAAGGCAACGTTGTCGCTGTTACTTTTTAATACATGACTGGTAGGGATATTATCGATATCGATAAATATCGTTATTTTCTTTCGATATTTCCGATATTTATATCGATATCAGGGATACGATAATATCGGAAATAAATGTCAATATCGAATCAGAATATCATAGGAAAGGTCCTAGGGCATATCAGATATTTTGTGTTGTATAAAGTGGATTGACACTTTCTCCTCTATTTTATTCGTTTTATTGGAGTTCTTCTTATCAGAGGATTGTGCAAATTATTCTATTAGCTTCTCTTTTAGCTGCAGAGATTATATTCATATTGAGAACGGTTTTTATTGGAGTTCTTC
>CM022876.1:1159451-1185666 GCA_012654025.1 Pachypsylla venusta | reverse complement strand
AAAAAAAGTTGGACCCCCGGGGGCCACGTGGAACCCGCCCCTGAAAAATTGGTCACACCATCAGGTGGTTTAATTTTGGGTATAATACCATGAAAAATTTCAAAACTCCACATAAAGCTGTTCGAAAGATATTCAGGCGGTCTTGGACATTTGGGACACCCTGTATATGATCGCCTATAACTTGAGAATTTTATAAGCTATCAAGCTGAATTTTCTTCTGTTTTCATTTCCACTCGTTCTTTTAAATTACATTTACCAGTACGAATATTTTTGGTGAACTAAATAGAATAACAGTCAGACTATTCGTAGAAAACTTTGGCTACCCCCTAATTTAAATCTAATGAACAACTTTCAGAGATTTACAAGAAAATACATATATATATATTTTTTTTTGCAATTAACAAACATCATCGCAAAAAAACACGCAGATTTATCATTCGTAAATCATTTGCAAGCAGATTACGAGTCCTAAGAACTTGTACATAAATATTTTTACTTAAATTGAAATTTGCAATTTAAATAATTGCAATAAGAAATTGAAATATAGTGTTTGTGTGTGTGTGGAATACTAAAATATTTTGTAAAATCAATACTCGATAATGCAGAAATCAGGTTGCCAACTTTCAATATGGTATTATATATATATCCTGTTCCCATTAGTACTTAATTAATTTTTCTTCTCACACATTGGAGACCTATTTTTGCCATCCTCCACACAGAGTCTAAAAATGAGCTTGATTTAAGCCTTATGGGCAGGGCCAGCTCAAGAGAATTTGCCACCCTAGATAAAATGAATTTTGCCGCCCCCCTGAATATAATTGGGCGGAGCGAAGCGTAGCCTTATACTCACTATAAACTGGAAAATTTGAAATTTGGTATGTATATCATACTAGCAGGATACGCCCGCTTCGCTACTCCTCCGAAACTACTCAACCGATTTTTACCAATCTTTTTTCTTCATATTCTGCATATACTCAAGGGTGCATATATCTATTTTCAGAACGATACCTTGAACTGTTTCCGATTTCATGGCCGATTTTCCGATTTTTTACCAAATTCAGAAAGCCATGGTCCGATATTTTAAATTTTGTCGCGACAACATATTAACTCATAGCGAAAAAGTTTTAGATGGCTTCTCAATACTTAGGTTGTAGCCTTTAATCAACGACAGATTTAGCCGGAGTGTCATACCCCTGGTTTTACTATTGGATTTTATGATTGATAATTCTTGTTATGAATTATCAATCATATACACAAAAATGCACGTCTAATATATATGTATACATTTTTTTTTCATATACCGCTGAAAATAAAATTTGATTTCGCCGCCCTAGGCGGTTGCTTAGTTCGCCTATATGGTACATTATTAAACGTAACAAATTTATGAACCGCTAAAGCAGAACACAGTAGCAGAGTGGTCCCTATCTCCTAGTGGTTAAACGAACCGAGGTACCCCACCAAGACTGCGTGTTGGTGAAGAGAGTGAGGAAATCAGACTAATATTGTGAAATCGTTTGGGATGGGGTCGGAATTTAAAGTCAGTAGGTATTTCGAAGAACGGGAGAGTGGATAGCGGGGCCCAATATAGATTTGGGGCGATGACTTGGCGTCGAATTTTTATGGCACGCAGTGTTATTTTTGGAGGGATTAGGTTCATAATCGGCGTCTATGGCACGTTGAATACACCAGTTTCCGATAGAGCAACGGCCAGCGAGTATGTACCATGTGGGTGTCCGTTGTGGCTACTCCCAAGTAGAACCAGACTAAGTAGAAAAATCGAGAAAACCATTTTTCAAATTTTCTACTCGTCTATCGAACCCGGAACTTCCTTGGTGCAAGCTGAGTGTGATGCGCACTCTACCGCGGAGACGCCCTGTTGATCATAATCAACGCTTGACCACTATTTTTAATTTTCGATTTTTTTTTTGATTCCAGGAAACGGAAAGATCACGAAGACAAATCCACTCTTGGATTGTCATCCGGTAATATCCGGATGGCAGATATTCCAACATCAGAACCCGGAGGAGGAGGTGGTGGCGGCAGTGGAGCATCGACAGCAGGTGGTAGCTCTTCTACGTCAACATCTGCAGCCGAAGATCCAGGATGGCGAGCATATTATGAACATCAGCATCCTTTAGCCGCCGCAACTTCTGCCATGTTAAATATAAATGGTGATCAAGAACAAAATGCCAACAACATGCCGCCTCTTATTTATGAATATTATAAGATACCACAGTTGGATAAAGATATTTGGCCGTAAGTAGATTCTCTTTTTATTTCTGTTAAAATAAAATTGGATTGACGCATGATTTCTGGAAAACTAAATTCGGAGTCATTTAACAATATTTTCTTAAATATTTCAAAAACTATTGCAGATACAGAGCAACTCTGCTAATGTGACACATGGGTATATTTAATGTCTAAATACCCCCCCCCCATGTTCTGGGGCATAATTAGGGCCTGAATTTGACATATATACCAAATTTCAATACTCTTACCACTCTTTTTTTAGACAGGATTAAAGAAAACCGCTTATAAGTGGTAGAAAAAGGCAGCAGTAAATTTGATTGCACCAAAAAGATTCCTAGCTTATTGACACCCCAAATATGAACTTAAGTACCAAATTTCAAGTCTCCACCTCTTACCAAAAGTTTCTACTAAGCTTACTGAGACCCCAAATCCATATCCATACTAATATATAAATGCAAAAGTAACTCTGTCTGTATGTATGTATGTATATTACGCTTTCACGCTTAAACTACTGAACCGATTTTGATGAAATTTGGTATGGAGATAGACTAAACTTTAGGAAAGGACATAGGCTACTTTTATCGCGAAAAAAGCGGTTGAAACTATAAAAGGCCATGCTTATAAGGCGCCAAGCGAAGCGGGCGTATCCTGCTAGTATGATATACAATACTCTGTACCTCTCACCATTCTCTCTTTAGACAAGATTAATGAAAACAGCTTAAAAGCGGTAAAAAAGGCAGCAGTAAATTTGATTGCACCAAAAAGCTTACTGAGACCCCAAATATGAACATAAGTACCAAATTTCAATTCTCCACCTCTTTTTAGACGGGATGAATGAAAACAGCGTAAAAGCTTTAAAAACCGCCAACGGGATATTTGATTGTACCCAAAAGGTTCTAAGCTTACTGAGACCCGAAATATGAACATATATACCAAATTTCAATTCTTCACCTCTTACCATTATCTTTTTAGACAGATTTAATGAAAACTGCTTAAAAGCGGTAAAAACAGCCAGATGTAAATTGCTTACACCCAAAAGTTTCCTAGCTTACTGAGACCCCAAATATAAACGTACATACCAAATTTCAAGTCTCCACTTCTTACCATTATCTTTTTAGACAGATTTAATGAAAACTGCTTAAAAGCGGTAAAAAGAGCCAGATGTAAATTTGATTGCACCCAAAAGTTTCAAAGCTTACTGAGACCCCAAATATGAACATACACACCAAATTTCAAGTATCCACTTCTTACCAGTATCTTATTTATGTAAGATAATAATTGATTTAGTTTATATTTTTTTAACTTATAATAAAGTAATAGCGAATTATTGTAATAAAAAAAAATCACTTTATCCTTTATTTTGTTTGCGGGTACTGTGTACCCCCCCCCCTTGGCAATGCACGTATAATTGAATAGAGCTTGCCAATCCTAGGGTTAATGAAATCAAAGTTTAGTCGGAAAACCGAGCTAAATTTGTATTTCAATTTTAATTTCTTACCTTTGGGGTGAGGGGTGGTCAGAGATTTTTTTTTTTTTTGACCACTCCTCACTTTCAAGGTCTGATCAATATCGCAAAGGTGTAATTAGTTATAGATTAAGTAAATTAAGTGTAAATTGCACCTTTAATAAATAAAAATAAAATAAAATTAACATTTAATCGGTTATTAAAAAAAACCTTGACTTTATCGATAATCGTCTCTTCACTTCAGAACTCACATTTTCCTACCTTCGACAGTTTGCAACAAACCCTATTTCTTGATAGCTCAAAAACAATGGCTAGCTACGTCATTTACTAACGAAAAACTTGGACAATATTTTTTTTAATTTCAAGGTTTTTTTGTTGACGGGTAGCGGTGTGATGTGATTGCCTTGGGCTCTATTTGTAGTCTTGAGATTGTCAAGGAGTTTGATTAAATGATCTGTTTTATTTTTGTTGTTGTTCGCAACAATAAATAATTTTTGTTATCAACTTTAAAATCTCTCCAACTGAGTAAACAGTACCTATTTTTGGTTTTAATGATAATTTAGTGTACCTGCAACCTGTCTAATTTCAATCTCAGTGTCGGTTGTATTTTTAGTTGTTGTTTTTTTTTATTTTGGAGGACAGTAGGATCTCGTAAGCAAAGTGAATTCGAATATTTTTTTCTTTCCCTAAGGTTAGTAGTCCTTAACCCTAAGATAGCCAGGGAGGGGGGTACAAAGTACCCGCAAACAAAATAAAGGATAAAGATTTTTTTTTATTAAATAAGCTTTTTGCTAAAATGCGGGTACTTTGTACCCCCTCCCCCCTCCTTGGCAATTCTAGGGTTAAGCTTCAAATGCACAGGGTCTTTTGTTTTTCCGGTTGTTTTTTGGTTTATTATTTTCATCACCCAAAATATTTTTGGGTGATGAAATTTAATCTTCTGGGCGACAAAATCCTTTGAACGGTGAAGTCTCTACTGAGCTTTTCCTAAGGGTTCTCCATCTGTTTTCCATTGCTCTTTTCAATCTAACATTATTGATCCCTCTATCCAATTACAAAAAATGTAATTTGATTAGGTTTATCGACACAGCCCCAGTAGCTCAGTTTGAGGCGGTGGATTTGTAACCGGGAGCCAGTTCTTTCAAATATAATTCCATCCGCGCCTCAAAAACTGCTGTTTCTTTGTGTTATTATGTCACAACTTTGGTGCTCACTACAGCATTTTAGGACTTTTCCCAATATCACTCATTATCCAATTCCTTTGAATTTTTCTATTTTACCTACAATGCTGACACCATCTTGTAATAATGCTGTTTCTTTGTGTTATTATGTCACAACTTTGGTGCTCACTGCAGCATTGTAGGATTTTCCCAATATCAATCATTATGCAATTCCTTTGAATTTTTCAACTTTACCTACAATGTTGATAGCGGATTGCTATGCACATTTATCTCCATAGCTATACATTGTCCTCACGAGGCTGAGTGGGCCTCGTAATCATCCAAACCACAGTGACAAATTGTTGTTCCTGCCAGAATTCGAACCCGGATCTCCCGAGTGCAAGACTAGTGCGATGACCACAGAGCCATGGGAGCTGGTTCATATTTTGTATTAAGTTTAGCGCCAAAATCTTGATCACGTTCTTTGTTCAATAAGATTAGTAACAATTTATCTCATTTCATTATAACAAACTTCTAGAAATTCATTATCTCTCTCTCTCTCTCTTTCTCTCTCTCTCTTTCTCTCTCTCTCTTTCTCTCTCTCTCTCTCTTTCTCTCTCTCTCTCTCTCTCTCTCTCTCTCTCTCTCTTTAAAGTTTCTCTACGTATTTCTTTTCCTCATTTCCTCTGTTATTTTTGTTTCAATGTAAATTAGTTGCAATATTTTTCATATCTCAAAGGGAAGTTTCCAGTTGACTGTGGGCGGAATTTGTGCCAATTTTTATTCATAAATAAATATAATTATATTTAAAATTTACGACTCCTGTCGCAATTATTTTTTTCTAGTATCCTTAATCGCGTCCATTTTTCCTTATTTTTTCCTTGTATAGGTATATTATTATATCCTAATTCATGTATATTTTTTACCCTTTTTTTATTTAATTGATGCTGTTATGGATTCTATGGTTATAATTTTGTTGTATTTAAGTTCGATTCATAGTAATCTTTGATGTAATTTCAAAGGCCGTCATAGAGTAATAAAATGACATATAAGGACCGTTAGCCTTCGGTTGTTTTGCATTGGTAAACACAGCACACTACGTATTCGTTAATAAGATACCTAAGGCGGTTCGTTGGGAGTAGTGGTCAGAAGGTATGAATGGAAAATAGTCCAATTTGAAATATTTGCCATCTAGTAATTGCACCCAATATACTGCCGGTGTCAAGAGGAGCTATTGTCTTGTTCACATTTACGTTGGGAGTAGTGGTCAGAAGGTGTGACTGGAAAATAGTCCAATTTGAAATATTTGCCATCTNCTGTATTTACACGGGCTTAGGACCGTCACCTAATGAAGCTGACTTGCTCCTCTCGGTGGCTACATTTCCTAACACCAAAACTTCTGTATTTACACGGGCTTAGGACCGTCACCTAATGATGCTGATTTGCTCCCCTCGCTGGCTATATTGCAATATAAATTTAATAAGAACTATTTTTTCCTTTCTGAGGGTTATGATGGTTTCTTATATGTTTTTTGTGTTATTTATACGTCTTGTTATTTTCCTGTGTGCCTCTAATTGCTTGCAAAGCACGCCTATGTTAATTGTATTGCAAGGCATCTACAGAACTAGGGATGGTCTAGTCATCCAAGAGTCGACTCACTCACGAGTCGAATCATCCTTTTGAAATGAGTCGACTCTCAAAGAGCTGAATGGCCTATCACTGCAATATTTGCTGAGGATAAATTGAACATCCTGCAAACCAATTTGTCAATTTCAATTTGTCATCCATTAGCCTTCCTAGATACATATTAACATGTCAAACTTTCTTAAAATATATGTAAAAGATAAACACCTCACTATAATATATGTAATTTTATTATTTTTTATGTTATAAATTAATAAATATCTCACAAGTTTGACGCGCGAGATAAATAATTAAGATATAAATTCATTATAATTATTTTGAATATAAATAATTACAAGTTTTGATAAAATAATATATAAAATGAAATTATAATGATTAACTACTTGTTATAAAATGCATAGTAAATTGACCGTAGGATGTATGCACTTTTATTGCACTGAATCAAATTATAGGGTGATGAAGGAAGACTGCCAGTGAGGGGGGCTGGCTTCATAAGGTGACGGTCCTAAACCCGAGTAAATTCATATAAAACATTTTGGTTTTTAACCAAATCTCATTGAATCACAAAGCTGAAACTATCCTGCGGAGGTTTCAAAAAGGAGATCCAAAACCATCATATTATATGCTTTCTACACTTTTAGAAAGCCCCGTTGTATCCCAATAAAATTCTTCAAATCTACCCTCATCATATATGCTTTCTACACTGCCTCTTTTAGAAAGCCTCGTTGTTTCCCCATTGAATTCTTCAAATTCTACCCTCATCATATATATGCTTTCTACTCTTCCTCTTTAAGAAAGCCCCGTTGTTTCCCCATTGAATTCTTCAAATTCTACCCTCATCATATATGCTTTCTACTCTTCCTCTTTTGGAAAGCCCCGTTGTTTCCCCATTGAATTCTTCAAATTCTACCCTCATCATATATACTTTCTACTCTTCCTCTTTTAGAAAGCCCCGGTTGTTTCCCTATTGAATTCTTCAAATTCTACCCTCATCATATATGCTTTTTACACTTCCTCTCTTAGAAAGCCCCGTTGTTTCATCATTGAATTCTTCAAATTCTACCCTCATCATATATGCTTTCTACTCTTCCTCGTTGGGAAAGCCCCGTTGTTTCCCCATTGTATTCTCCAAATTCTACCCTCATCATATATGCTTTCTACTCTTCCTCTTTTGGAAAGGCCCGTTGTTTCCCCCTTGAATTCTCCAAATTCTACCCTCATCATATATATGCTTTCTACTCTTCCTCTTTAAGAAAGTCCCGTTGTTTCCCCATTGAATTCTTCAAATTCTACTCTCATCATATATACGCTTTCTACTATTCCTCTTTTAGAAAGCCCCGTTGTTTCCCCATTGAATTCTTCAAATTCTAACCTCATCATATTTATGCTTTCTACTCTTCCTCTTTAAGAAAGCCCCGTTGTTTCCCCATTGAATTCTTCAAATTCTACCCTCATCATATATGCTTTCTACTCTTCCACTTTTGGAAAGCCCCGTTGTTTCCCCATTGAATTCTCCAAATTCTACCCTCATCATATATGCTTTCTACACTTCCTCTTTTAGAAAGCCCCGTTGTTTCCCCACTGAATTCTTCAAATTCTACCCTCATCAAATATATGTTTTCTACTATTCCTCTTTAAGAAAGCCCCGTTGTTTCCCCATTGAATTCTTCAAATTCTACCCTCATCATATAATTATATGCTTTCTACACATCCTCTTTTAGAAAGCCCCGTTGTTTCCCTATTGAATTCTTCAAATTCTACCCTCATCATATATATGCTTTCTACTATTCCTCTTTTAGAAAGCCCCGTTGTTTCCCCATTGAATTCTTCAAATTCTACCCTTATCATTTATGCTTTTTACACTTCCTCTTTTAGAAAGCCCCGTTGTTTCCCCATTGAATTCTTCAAATTCTACCCTCATCATATATGCTTTCTACTCTTCCAGTTTTAGAAAGCCCCGTTGTTTCCCCATTGATTTCTTCAAATTCTACCCTCATCATATATGCTTTCTACTCTTCCTCTAATTCTTCAAATTCTACCCTCATCATATATGCTTTCTACTCTTCCTCTTTTGGATAGCCCAGTTGTTTCCCTATAAAATTTTTCTATTTCTACCCTATACATTTTAAAATGTTTATCTTGAATCAGATGGTCAGCATATTATTAATCCTCTAGCAACAGTTTAGTTAGTGCGAGTATATAATTAGTTATTATCATTAAACGAGGTAAGCCAAACTGATTGGGAGAAGCAAAAAAGTGACCCTAATATTTTCGATTCAAAGGAGTAGCTATTAGAAAAGTAATCTCTTACGAAGTGAATTTTAGGGCGCTTGCAATTCTTTCACATCTATTGGTCAAAAAAAATTTACATTGGTTTTACCTTCCATTCGCTGGAAACTTACAATCCAAATACCCACTTTGACCTCAACCAGCCTGGGTTGTGCCAAAAAAATAACCACCACCATCACGAGGGCGCAAATCTACATGGACACCCATTAGGTAAAACCTCGCTGGACGTTGCCGAACTTCAGTAATCTATCAGGAACTGGTGTATTCTTCATGCCATAGACGCTGACTGAAGAATCTACTCACAATTTCAAATATTATCTAAATCTACTTTTTTTAAAAAAAATAGACTCTTGAGTGGAAGGTTACCACTAGGCGAGGTTAATGCCTAAGGCATTTTCACTGCTGGGGATTGAACCCACTACCCCCTCTTTACCAGACGGGCGCTTACCACTGAGGGCAATTAAGCATGTCGTTGACGTTAATTAAACAAGTTCTCTTATTTATATTAGCCCTAGGTTTGGTAAACCCCCAATTCAATTACGTGCATTCCCAAGGGGGGGGGGGAGTACCCGCCAACAAAATAAAGGAAACAATGATTTTTTTAATTACAATGAGGTTTTCTTTCTTTACTAAAAATTAAAAATATATGAACTAAATAAATTATTATCTTACATAAAAATAAAATTAAATCCCAGGAATAAAATAATGTAAATGAAAATAAAAAAATCGCTAGACCCTAGGAAATCTATTCTGAACCAGAACTTTGTCCTTCCTGACATCCTACACAGACAAATGTCTTTTGACAATGTTTACCACACTGTATTGATATCAATGTATTGGTACAAGGAGGGGGGGCATAAAGTACCCGCTCAAAAGTTTGGCTTCAATGTAATCCCTTAGAAGGCTTAGGCTTAGAGCCTTCTAAGTGATGATATTGATACATACATATTTTTATATACTATGATGGAAAATATTGTTTGTGACAATTATTATAGGTCTCATTAATATAAGTATCATAAATTGATTACTATAAGCTATTTGCTAAAACGCGGGTACTTTGTACACTTTTACTGAGCAATTTATAGCATTTAAGAAAATTACTTCAAATTACGCCCTAGTTCCGTATTCTCAATTAAAAAATAAAATGGAAATTAATTCTGCTGAAAGTCAACTTTACAAACCGAGGAATTAGCTCGATAAACCCGCACACGTACTAGTTCCTGCACTTGTGTGCACTTTACTTATGCACATCTGGTTTTTCAGGTTGCCTAACGTGTTTTGAAAATTTCTTATCAATTAGCGTTTATCTTAATTGGTTTATAACACTACCCGCCAAAAGATATCCCGTGGTTAACTTTTCCGTATAATTAATTAATTAATGTAAAAGTAATTGAACCGATCAATTATTTGATTAATTTAATTAGAATCGCATATTAATTCTGGTGGAAATCAGGATCTGTTCCTTAACAGAAGGTGTCATTATATTTTTATTTTATTGGTGGAGACGCCAAATTACATAAAATAAAGGTGAAGGCAAACATAATATTGTACGTTCACTAATTTGTCATGATGCCAAATTTTGTCATTTTTTCGACTGTCATTTGTACAGTTTGTTTGACAAATAAATCTGCTCGAATTTGCCATTTGATTGTATTTGATCAAAACACAGAAGTGACAAAAATTTGTCAAAATACTCTGATAGGGTTTTATAAAAAATCGTTTTATAAAAAAAAATAGTTCATTAATTTTACATTTAATATTTCATTAATTTTACATAAGAAATTATTGAAGCGACTATGAACGCTCAAGCCTTTAAGTGAAGAAAAACTAAATTAACTTTCGATCAAATATCGTATTGGTAAAATAGAAAATATCAAAATTATATTTATTACAGATAAATATCTGGTTGCTATGTCATAATACTTAACAAATAAAATCTGTGGAATGGCAAATAATTTTGTTTTATAGTCTCAAAACAAATAGTGTGATAGGGGCACAAATATATACCAAATACACAAATTTAACGAATATTCATCAAATATATATTGTCAAAATTTGCAATCATGACAAATAGGTAGTATGATACTACCCTTGGATGTGGTACTTTTCCTGTTTTCATTTCAAATGGTGAATCTCCACTGAGAAGATATAGATTTCTACCTTCGTAGATAATATTTATTACTAGCCAAATTACATAAATTACTACCAGCGAAGGCAATCATATACATTTCCTAAGTTTCCTAATTAGATGAGATACATTTTCTAACTTAATGTAATTTGGCGCTTCCACTAATAATTATGTTTGTGAAATGGCGCTTCACTAAATAGATATAGATTTCTTCAAATATAATATTTTTTTTATTTTTATTAGTGGAGACGCCAAATTACATAAAGTATTATCAGCGAAGGCAATCATATACATTTCCTTAGTTTCCTAATTAGGTGAGATACTTTTCCTGTCTTAATTCCTAATGGTTTATGCAAGTCGTCTCCACTGAAAAGATATAGATTTCTATATATTCCTTTATACATAATAACTTTTATTTTTATTAGTGGAAGCGGAAAAATACATAAATAATTATCAGCGAAGCAATCATGTACATTTCCTAAGTTTCCTAATGAGATGTGGTACATTTTCTGTCTTCATGTATTTGGCGTCTCCACTAAAAAGGTATTGCTTTCTATATTCCTTCATAGAAAGCTATACCAAAAAATATCATAGATAATTTTTATTATTATTAGTGGAGACGGCAAATTACATAAATTATTATCAGCGTAGGCAATCATATACATTTCCAAGTTTCCTAATTAGATGTAGTAAATTTTCTGTCGTCATGTAATTTGGCGCTTCCACTAATAATTATGTTTGTAAAATAGCGTCTCCACTTTGCAGTACCTACTCTATTATTTTTCTTATACAAAAAGGAATATCAAGATTTTTTTTACAATATAAATTCTGCAATATCCTTCATATCAATATTATGATTTTTAATTACTTTTTACATTCAATTGCCTCTTTTATAAAAATAAAAAAAAAACTTTTTTTTCTATGTAATTATGACGGAGCATAAATTATCTTTTTTTTTATTTTTAAATTTATTTTATTTAAAGGAAATTTAGGGTTAATTTAACTTAAGATTTTTGAATTTCATGCCTATTGAATTTATTTAGCGCGTTATGAAAAAATTATGAGAGTTCAATTTAAATATTGTGTTTTCTAATTCTATATTCATAGAACATCATGGCTCAGTTGGGCCTCTGTTTCATAGTTGATAGGTTCTGAGTTCACTCCCGTGTAGGGTATTTCTTATTTTTTTTGAAATATTAATAATATTTGATTTCAACGTATTTACAAATAACAAAGTAGATATAATAATTATTAAATTTATTTTTAAAAAGATGTATAACTGCACATACATCAGTATACGCTCTCATTTTTTATGGAATTGAAATTTTGACTAACACAAAAAACGAGAATAAAAATCAATGTTGCTATTTCGGTCTCATTGATTACTTTTTGAACAAGATTTTAAAGGTCATTGTATCTTTTGAAATTACAATGTAAATCATGAACCAATAAAATTTGTAAGAAAAAGCACCGAGGTCTATTTAGCACTTCCTCGTTTGTCATTTCTTGGAGTTAATCTGGCACACCAGTAATAGATAGATGATAGTTTTGGGACTCATTTCAAAAAAGCAAAATCAAATGACTTCCGTTCTGGTATACATTGATTACATAAAATGGCGGCGTTCAACTTTTGTACCAAGCTCGTCAACAGTAATGCTATAGGAGTTTGCTTTCCTTTTCTCTTTCCTTTGGCTTAACTTTTCTTTAACATCTATTGGTCATTCGAGACTTTTCGGGGATTTTACCCTCCATTCGATGGAAACTTCCAAACCAGCTTCCCACATTGACCTCACCCAGCCTGGATTGGACCGGAAAAATAGCCAGCATATCGAGGGCGCTAATCCACGTAGACACCCATGTGGAACAACATACTTGGACGTTGCTTAACTTCAATGAACGAATGGGAACTGGAGTATTCAACGTGCCATAGACGCTGGCTATTTTCTATTTTTATTCATTGGAAAATAGTGTTATGCTTATCAGTCACAGGTCTCACAATCGCCAAATTATATTTAAATTGAAGAAAGTTGTTTTTTTTTTTTTTTTTTTTTTTTTTTTTTTNTTTTTTTTTTTTTTTAATTTGGCTTAACGTCTCTTTAACATACGTCTTCGAAAAGATAACTGCCAGCATCTATGGTACGTTCAATACACCAGTTCCCGTGAGATAACTGAAGTTAAGCAACGTCCAGCGAGTTTGTACCATGTGGGTGTCTACGTTGGTTCGCACTCTCGTGATGCTGGCAAATTTCCCGGCCTAACCCAGGCTGGGTAAGGTCAATGTGGATAGCTGGTTTGCAAGTTTCCAGCGAATGGAGGGTAAAACCCTCGTCTTGAATGACCAATAGATGTTAAAGAGACGTTAAACCTAAAAAAAAAGATAACAAATCAAAAATCTTATGAATCTTTTCCAAAGAAAAGCACCATTGATTAAAATTCAAATTGAAATCAGAAAAAATATTTACCCCAATTTACAATATTTTTATTTTTTTAATCAATCTTTTTTAAAAAAAATAGTTTATATTAAAAAAATAAACCTAAGCTACATAGGCAGAGGGTAGAGTTTGGTTTCCTATATTAAAAAAAAATCATCTGATAGGTCCGAAGTCCGTACATAGGATATTGTTTCAGTGTAGTGAGAAGTTTACTAATTAAAATTTCAACTCAGAGGTCAGCGCAGCATATAATACTTATAAGAGTACATGGATGTGTATATTGGGTCCGCCTACTGTAGCCTATTTGAAAGAAAAAGAGTAAGATTAGATGCATGTAAATTGTAGTTGTTGTGTAGACCGCCAAGTATTATACTTATAAGAGTACATGGATGTGTATATTGGGTCCGCCTACTGTAGCCTATTGGAAAGAAAAAGAGTAAGATTAGATGCATGTAAATTGTAGTTGTTGTGTAGACCGCAAAGTATAATACTTATAAGAGTACATGGATGTGTATATTGGGTCCGCCTACTGTAGCCTATTTGAAAGAAAAAGAGTAAGATTAGATACATGTATATTGTAGTTGTTGTGTAGACCGCCAAGTATAATACTTATAAGAGTACATGGATGTGTATATTGGGTCCGCCTACTGTAGCCTATTTGAAAGAAAAAAAGATTAGATGCATGTAAATTGTAGTTGTTGTGTAGACCACCAAGTATAATAATTATAAGTGTACATGGATGTGTATATTGGGTCCGCCTACTGTAGCCTATTTGAAAGAAAAAGAGTAAGATTAGATACATGTAAATTATAGTTTTTCTGTAGACCGTCAAGTATTTTGAAGAAAATCTTTTATACACCGAAAGAATTGTACCTCTAGTTTTAACACCACAAGTTTTTCTTTTGCGTTTTCATTTCAAAATAACTCGAACGCTGAATCGGATTTTTATGTCATTTATAGGATCATTGATTATATTAATGGTGACCATTTTCATTGAGTGACATAGGCGGTTTTATGGGGGTGGGACTACAGAGGCTTAAGTTCTCCCAGAATTTTTCGGGTCTTGCTCTATGGTTATACAGTAACGTTTTTCAGGCACTGAAAAAAAAATCAAAATAAGCAGAAAACTTCCCATGTTGAGTGAGGTACTTATGCATTTCACAGAAAGAAACTAGTAGTCCGAATGTCAGACCTCACTTAATTAGTAGACGCCAAGAGGCCTAAAATGGTCCAATAGAGGTCAAATACTAACCAGCATCTATAGCTTAGTTGATTGAGGCGAAATATTTGCAATGGGATATTGAATGATTGCATAGGACACCAATGTCGAGGAACCTGTTTTTTAGACATAATTCGCCTAGTTTTAGACACTCATGGAAATTTCAAATGGCCACCATATTGAAACCAAACAAGCTAGACGTGTAATTTTTTTTTGCAAAGTACTTCTAATTCTATTTTCTTTCTGAAAATATATCACAAAATGGGGGTTCGTATATAAAAAAACATAGTTAGACCCCCTGGGGGCCACATTTCAAAACTCCACATAAAGCAGTTCAAAAGATGTTCAATTGGTCTCGGACACCCTGTATAATAATAATTAAATCAATCACAAAAAGAAAAAAAAAAAATAGCAACAAATAATATGTATATTTGGATTGATGGGTATGCTGTGTCGGAGCATCCAACGATATGTTGACAGCACCACTTTGCTCAAAAATTTTTTTTTTTTCTCTCTCTCTCTCTCGATCTGTGACCAATGTAATAATAAATAGATTAAAAGATCCATAGTGGTCCAATAAGCCTAAAAAATCGAAAAATCAGGCAAGGCGCTCGATACAAATTAGAACTGCCTAAAATCTTTTTAGCCAATAAAGTTTAAACATTTTACAAGTAATACTCAAATACTCACTCCACACATGCGCATATCATTCTATTTCTTTTAGCCAGTTAATATAAAAATCAATTAAATAGTAAATAGAAATGTTTTTATTTAAGGTCAACTTAAGGTCAGTTGATATAATTGTTCTGACCGCAACACTATCCGTTTGACAAATAACCTTTAAACCTTTTGGCAAACTTCACATCGTAGAAAATTATACAGTGTCTCCTTCACATGATTTCAAAAATCTTTTGGCAAACTTCACATCGTAGAAAATTGTACAGCGTATATTTCATGCTTTCAAAAATATTTTGGCAAACTTCACATCGTAAAAAATTGTCAGAGAATAATCCAGTAAAAATAATATGAGCCAAATTTTAACCACACTTTTTTTTAAATTGCTTTAACGTCTCTTTAACATCAGAGACACGGATTTTACTCTCCATTCGCTTTCGCTTGGAACTTCCAAACCAGCTACCAACATTAACCTCACTCAACCTGGGTTGGGCCAGAAAAATAGCCAGCATTACGAGGGCGCGAACCCACTTTGACACCCACATTTTACAACCTCACTCGAATTGGCTTAACTTCAGTAATCTTGCCCGAACTGGTGTATTCAACGTGCGATAGACGCTGGCACCAAAAATATTTAAAATACGAAAAATGTTGCCTGTCATAAATTAGTTCTTAAAACCGGCATCATATGCAATTATGCATATGCCATGTTAAAAAAGAATCAAGAAATAAGAGCAGTTTATGCGTCCTTGACAAGATCAAAGTTTCAAGAATGTTCTTCAAAATGTTGAAGATTGAAACCAAATTGTTCTTACAAAGTTCTTGAAGTTTGAAAATAAAAATACTGGTAGAATTGTTGATGTGAATAAAATAAAAATTATTACACTCAAAAACAACACTACATGATACCAAAAAGTTTAAAATAATAAAATTAATTAACAAAATCATAGAAGTACTCGAGACTTAATTCATCAGAATGAATGATAATGGTTACATGCAGCAGACAGTGGTGGAGAGGCTATGGAACTCTCTCTAGGTAATGTAAATCTATTATGTCTCAATGTTTGTGAACATCATAGCATTACAAGGTATTTTAATAGAATTAATTAACAAAATCATAGAAGTACTCGAGACCTAGTTCATCAGAATGAATGATAATGGTTACATGCAGCAGACAGTGGTGGAGAGGCTATGGAACTCTATCTAGGTAATGTAAATCTATTATGTCTCAATGTTTGTGGACATCATAGCATTACAAGGTATTTAAAAAAATTAATTAATCATAGAAGTACCCGAGAGCTAGTTCATCAGAATGAAGGATGATGGTTACATGCAGCAGACAGTGGTGGAGAGGCTATGGAACTCTCTCTAGGTAATGTAAATGTAGTATGGCTCAATGTTTGTGGACATCATAGCATTACAAGGTATTTTAATAGAATTAATTAACAAAATCATAGGAGTACCCGAGAGCTAGTTCATCAGAAATGCCGTATCGTGATCTTACAGTGATTTAACATGAAAATATCTCCATTGTCTGAGCACGGAGAAAACACTGACGGGTGTTATTAAAATCACTGTGAGATCACTGTCACTGTGTAGTGTCAGTGACAGTGCTCTCCGACGCCGTACCGTGATCTTCACAGTGATTTGACATGAAAATATCTCCATTGTCTGAGCATGGAGAAAACACTGACGGGTGTTATTAAAATCACTGTCGCTGTGTAGTGTCAGTGACAGTGCTCTCTGACGCCGTACCGTGATCTTCACAGTGATTTGACATGAAAATATTTCCATTGTCTGACCACAGAGAAAACACTGACGGGTGTTATTAAAATCACTGTGAGATCACTGTCGCAGTGTAGTGTCAGTGACAGTGTTCTCCGACGCCGTACCGTGATCTTCACAGTGATTTGACATGAAAATATCTATCTGAGCATGGAGAAAACACTGACGGGTGTTATTAAAATCACTGTAAAAACACTGTCACTGACACTTTATTTCTGAAGTCGTGGCAAGCCCTCTCCCACTGATGAAAATCAGATATGCTAATTAGAATATTCAAAATAAGTATCTTTAGATTTAAGAAGTGATAAGGCGCATGTCTGGAATGTGAGAGTTGGTAGGCCATTAATTTATTAAAAACTGAAATGACCGTACACTAAATGGCGGACACATCTATTCATAAATACGGTTCGGAACGATTTTCATAAAATTTGGTGTCTTTAGCTTCTCTTTCTAATACTGTGCTGTGTACATTTCATTAGCCCTAGCATTGCCAAGGGGGGTGGGGGGGTACAAAGTACCCCCGTAAAACGATTTTNGTATTTTTTTATTACAATAAGTCGCTATTACTTTGTTATAAACTAAAAAAAATATAAACTAAATCAATTATTATCTTACAAAAAAAAAAAAAAAAAATACCGCAAAGTTTGTGAATGAAGTAAAGCTGAAAATTTTCAACACCATATTCACCTGTGTTGAGACTCATAATATCCAATAGATACACCAAATTGGCTTGAAGCTGTATCTTGACGAGATTTGCGTGATCAAGTAATAGCGCTATTATTTTATTTTATATTATTTGTGTAAGGATACCTGGATTGGTGAGTCCAAATTATATACTGGGTGCCCACTAATATATTTCTTTAATATTAAAATGTTATGGTATAAATTTTGTACCATTCTATTTAAATACAAATTTAAATATTTAAAAATTCTTTAACATCTATTGATCAATCGAGATTGCACGGCAATCCGCGGCAATCTGTCCCTAAGATAAGATATTTATTTACAAGGTAAATAATACAAGCATAAGATATTTATTTACAACGTAAATAATACAAGCATTGCACTAAATTACATTCTGCACCTGAAAAATAATAATAATAATAACAAGAAGAAATTATGTTTTGTCCAAGATAGTGCACAGTAGACTTGGAGTTTTGTTTGAGAAAAATATTAATCTCCGGATGCTGGTTGGCTATAGAAAGGGAGAAAGTCCAAGGATTGTGAGGATCATTTGGTGAAATGTGGAATATTTCGGAGAATGATCTTGCGGTCCTTTGACGGACCACAAGATTGAAGTTGGAGAAGAAAGAGTCACACTGTACTTGATCATGAAGACATTTAAACACAAAGATCAAAGCATTTTGTCTCCTACGAGTTGATAGAGTGAGTATTTCATGATGATGACAGGCGTTCTGGAGATCATACATAGTTCGCCTTCTATAGCAGAGCATATCATTGCCAATTGCCGAAGAGCGGCGATCTGGAGATCATACATAGTTCGCCTTCTATAGCAGAGCATATCATTGCCGAAGAGCGGCGATTTGGAGATCATACATAGTTCGTCTTCTATAGCAGAGCATATCGTTGCCGAAGAGCGGCGATCTGGAGATCATACATAGTTCGCCTTCTATAGCAGAGCATATCGTTTCCGAAGAGCGGCGATCTGGAGATCATACATAGTTCGCCTTCTATAGCAGAGCATATCGTTGCCGAAGAGCGGCGATCTGGAGATCATACATAGTTCGCCTTCTGTAGCAGAGAATATCATCGCCGAAGGAACATTCTGTGAGCCAATGTGACGGCCCAACTACACTGTACACTAAAATATTATTGCTTATTTGCATGCATGTTCGTGTCTTATTTCACATCCACATGACTCTTCGAACTGGTTGCATTGCATATTCCAATCGGTGAACCAATACTACTGCAACTCTATTTAAACCAATCTCTAGAACATCCATTCCTGCTAACTGAACCTCAGAAATAAAGTTCGAGGTTATATGCACAATTAGTGTTTTTTAGGTCAGTAAGTGACTTGAATGATCCCTGAATTAGGTACATAGTCTTCCAATGTAGTCCACGTCCACATGTCTCTTCGAACTGGTTGCATTGCATATTCCAATCAGTAAACCAATACTACTGCAACTATATTCAAACCAATCTCTAGAACATCCATTCCTGCAACTGAAGCTCAGAAATAAAGTTCGAGGTTATATGCACAATTAGTGTTTTTTAGGTCAGTAAGTATCCTGAATGATCCCTGAATTAGGTAGATAGTCTTCCAGTGTAGTCCACATCCACATGCCTCTTCGAACTGGATGCATTGCATATTCCAATCAGTGAACCAATAGTGCTGCAACTCTATTCAAACCTATCTCTAAAACATCCATTCCTGGCAACTGAAGCTCAGAAATAAAGTTCGAGATTATATGAACAATTGGTGTTATTAGGTCAGTAAGTGCCTTGGCCGAGTTGACTCTTGTCCGGGGGTTGTGGGTTCGATTCCCGCCCGGAACGAAAATTTTCTGATCGAATTTTCTCGTTTCCAGAATGGCATGGCTGTAAAAAAGGAGTGCCCTGAAGTAATGCGAAAGCGGTTCCGCGCCATAACTATTTAAAAAAAAAAAAAATGTCAGTAAGTGTCTTGAAAGGTCCCTGGAGTTAGTTAGATAGTCTACGAACTACAGCACGGAATCGCACGAAACTTTGCACACTTATAGGCAAGATATTTTTCGCATAATATATATTACGGCGTCAAGCAAAGTGGTCGTATCCTGCAAGTGTAATATATGTTTCTCTTTAGAATGAAATCATTTCAACGAAACAAAAAATGTGTATTTATTGAATCAAACAATTTTTTCCGAGGAAGATTCGATGTTCACACGTGTGAACACAGCAGAGTTAACATTATGTGTTAATCAATTGAAAATCTCGTAATTTTAGCATATTTTTTTCATTCTTTTGACGTTGTGTTCTATATGTATTTTTCTTCTTCTTTGTTCGTGTTCAAAAATGTACTAAAATTGCCAAAAATCAATAAGTATAGATGTCAGGCAAAGATGACCTGAAAATAAACATTAGCTAATCTTCAAATTTAACAAACTTTATAATTAAACCCATCACTAACTTTCAATTTCACAAAAGTATGTCAAAAAAGTTTAGAGAATTTATTAATATCTTTAGCCAATAAATATTCCCATCTCGAATGGCCAGTAGATTTTAAAGAGACGTTAAGCAAAAAAAAAAAAAGANACCAATAGATTTTAAAGAGACGTTAAGCAAAAAAAAAAAAATGAAATGTCAAAGTTTATCCCAAAGTTATACGTCAGTGTGATGAGAAAATAATTGGAGATTAACATGTAAATGAGATTATGATTTTTGGTTTAGAATTTGGTATTAGTTTTATTATTATTTTTTTTTATTTTTTTTTTTTGATGAGTCAAAAAACTCATCATTTCACCATATTGAGTTGATCTAATCCTACGTGTTCGAGATTCTCGCGTATGTTTTTTACGAACTGTAGATGCTCATTTATAATCTCATCTCAAACAGGCTAGCAGTTGTGTGAACAACATGCAAATCTCTGTTTCGGTGGTGCTCTGCGAAGTTTTCCGTAAGTTTAAATATTCCTTGTGAATCCGCTCCATTGAGCTTTTTAGATTTCTTCTTCCCAGCTATCGTCACATGAGAAACTTTATTCATATAAAACAGATTGCAATTCTCCTTTAGGACAACTATACCGGTATCGGCGACATTTATTTGGATCTATTTAATTGTGACAAATATTTCAAAAGCAACAGCCTCCGGCAATGGCTGGAAAGAAGAAATCTACAAATTAATCGCCTCAACCAACCGAGTTACTGAGACAGTTCTGTTTTTTAATTGCTCATTAATATCATTTTCACATTTTCTTAGGCCTAAGATAAAATATTCCTAGGACCCATATCTAAGTCTGCTTGAAAATATTCTTCATCTTTTTTTATTTACCATTATTATTATTTTTCTGCCTGNTTTTTTTTTTTTTTTTTTTTTTTTTTTTTTTTTTTTTTTTTTTTTTAGTCGCAAGAATTAATTTCGGATACACTTTTTCCTTAGGTATCTATTATTACTATTTTTCATTATTTTTCGGATATATTTTTTATATTTTGGATATATTTTTTGATTAAGATACCAAAATTTTAATTATTTTAATCATTTTTTTTTATCAGATATAATTAGGTATTCGTGTTTTTTTTTTTTGTGTTTTGTATAAAAGGTTTGACCCGTTGAATGGAATAAATATAAATATAATATCTTCCATGCTTTTAAATATTCCTGTACGGCTATCAAAAGCTTTCTTGGTTCCATTTCCTACATCTATTCTATTAAGTTCAAACATACCTCCTGCTTAGGAATCAAACGTCTCAACCAACTGAGTTACTGAGACAGTTCTGTTTTTTAATTTTTCATTAATATCTTCCATAGTTTTAAATATTCCTCTACGGCTATTAAAGACCTCCTTGGTGCCATTTCCTACATCTATTCTATTAAGTTCAAACATACCTCCTGCTTAGGAATCAAACGTCTCAACCAACCGAGTTACTGAGATTGTTCTGTTTCTTAATTGCTCAGTAATATCTTCCATGGTTTTAAATATTCCTCTACGGCTATCAAAAGCCTCCTTGGTTCCATTTCCTACATCTATTCTATTAAGTTCAAACATACCTCCTGCTTAGGAATCAAACGTCTCAACCAACTGAGTTACTGAGAGAGTTCTGTTTCTTAATTGCTCAGTAATGTCTTCAATGGTTTTAAATATTCCTGTACGGCTATTAAAGACCTCTTTGGTTCCATTTCCTACATCTATTCTATTAAGTTCAAACATACCTCCTGCCTAGTCATCATCTGTCCAAACAAGCTGATTATTATCAACCATTATATTTCGTCTTTCTGGTTACATTGAAATTTTGGTATTTTTAGGTTGTGTTTGTTTTAAATTAATTATTTTGAAATTCCTAAAAAAAAAAAAAAAAACATATAAATTTAATTCTGGATTAAGAAAAAATATTATTAATTATATTAATTTGGTTTTTATTTAAACCGAGAAGACATAAGTTTTGTCAGTGGCGAATCGTGTTTTCTATATTTTTTGGTTCTTCTTTGAGATAGCAACCATAGCCTTAATAGTTTCTGTTGGTTGATGCAATGGATTCGTAACCGGAAGGTTGTTGGTTCGAATCTAATTCCACCGCCGCTGATCATAATAATTATTATTATTATTATTTTTAATTTGGCTTAACGTCTTTTAAACATCTATTGTTCATTCAAGACGGGGGTTTTATCCTCCATTTGCTAGAAACTTGCAAACCAGCTACCCACTTTGACCACACCCAACCTGGGTTGGGCCGGAAAAATAGTCAGCATCACGAAGGAGAGAACCCACGTGGACACCCACATAGAACAAACTCGCTGGACGATGCTTAACTTCAGTGATTTAACGGGAACTGGTGTATTCAACGTGCCATAGATGCTGGCTATCATAATAATTCTAAATAACTAGAAGGCTGGTTCGCATCTTACTCCATTCCCGCCGCTGATCATAATAAATCTAAATAAAGGTCGCATTAATAATATGCATTCTCAGTGGAGACCTTTGGGGAAAGTCAGTAGGCACAAAACAGAAGGTTTTTCCATGATAGAATTATGGAGAGCAACGCCAAACCCAAAAAAGATTTGGGAGGAGGTTAAGTTGAAGAAAATTTTTCTCTGTAAAGCCATGTGCCCTCTAAGCTGCAAAGCCTGGAAGTTAGAAGAAAAATGGAGTTTTTTCTGATTAACTTTGATTTTTCAAAGACACTAATTATGCATGACTTATGTAATATTGTAAGATGTAACTCAGCACCGCCATCACCAATAACAAAAACAACAACAACGTCGGCATCATCAACAATAACAAAAACAAAAAAATATCATCAATAACAACAACATCAACATCATCAACAGTAACAATAATAACAACAACAAAATCATCATCATCAATAACAACAACATCATCAACAGTAACAATAACAAGAACAACATCAACAATAACAACAACAAGATCACTTTCCATGATCATTTGATCATCATTTTCAGGTGTTAGTCCCAGCTTGGCTGTCAATCCTAAAGGCCAATCCGTCAAAAACGAATTGGCCCCCCCAAAAAAATCTTAGCTACGGCCCTGTCTAGAATGACACAGTCTCGTATTAATTTGGTCAATTTTTAAGGACACATTCTGACAATTACACCACTGAGTCATAGACATATAATAGAATTTGCTTTTATCATATTAGAGCATCTGAGCTATGGAACTGGTTTTAAGAAAAATATGCCTCAGTTCCGTATTAATTTGGTTAATTTTCAAGGATGCATTCTGACAATTACACCACTGAGTCATAGACATATAATAGAATTTGTTTTTATCATATTAGAGCATCTGAGCTATGGAACTGGTTTTATGAAAAAACATAATATACTTTATAAAAATAGTGCACTAAACAGGAAAGATAAAAATTGTCGTGACTTCAAAATGTCTTTGAGACAAATGAACAGGTTGATTTTTTGTNGAGTCATAGACATATAATAGAATTTGTTTTTATCATATTAGAGCATCTGAGCTATGGAACTGGTTTTATGAAAAAACATAATATACTTTATAAAAATAGTGCACTAAACAGGAAAGACAAAAATTGTCGTGACTACAAAATGTCTTTGAGACAAATGGACAGGTTGATTTTTCGTAAAATTTATGGTTTTTGTTTGGAAACACAAAACTATAAAAAAAAATTTGGCTCAGTAATGTTTTTGTTGACAGATGTAGAATTGGTTATAATGGAAATTTCGTAAAATATATGAGGCCATTGTGGGAGAACAGAGAAGGTCTCTTGGATCTTAGGTAACTATATGAGAAGAATTATATTAACCCCTACTCAGAGCATGGGCCTCCCTTAAGTAGGGATGTTGCGATATTATCGATATTTTCCTTCGATATTTCCGATATTTATATCGACATCAGGGATTCAATAATCTTAATATATAAATCAGAAATTTGTGTGTACCTATGAGGGGTTGTCTTTTACAATACCACAGCCCAAACGGTAGCAGATAGCAAAAAATTTATGGGAATGGAGCCCACCAAAATCATGATCTACGAACCCAGGAAAATTATCAGAACTAAAATATGTCAAGCCGTTTTCGAGTTACGGCCAAAGTTATAATTTATTCACCAAAATCGGACAGTCACGGTCCGATATCTTAAAATTTGTCGCGACAACATATCAACTCAAAGCGAGAAAGTGGCGCGTTAGTCCTCATTTTAGGACATTTCCTGCAAAGGTATGGTCAGCCATTCCAGAGTTACGAGTTCAAAACCGGGAACGGGAAAAATAAAATTTTGAATTTACTAAAAAGTCAGAATGGCCGTGCCCCTAAGGCGCCTGGCGAAACGTTTAAGTCTTGGATTTTAAAGGTTNCCCCCCCCCCCCCCCCAATTTCTTGAAAAACAAAGATAGCAATATAAATACCGTAGCGAAGCACGGGCGAAACAGCTAGTATCGGATATGGGAAGAAAAATGTCAATATTGAGATTGTTGGAGAGTCGGATTGGTTTTAATATTCAAACAAGAAGATATTTGCTCGGAATGATAGATAACTAAATCATTTATTTCTCACTCTCTCCCTTCTTAACATGTTCAATGCCTTATGACGCACATCGGCGTCCTATTTGGTTGTTCGCCTGTACGCATCAATTTTTAAAGGTTTCATCTATGTGCGTTGGACGCCACGTATGCGTCCAAGTTCATATTTGAGAGCTCTTTGTACATTATTTTTTAAAAAATAAAAATAAAATAAACATCTTATAGAGAATGACCTTGGCTACACGTCGGTATAAATCGTATTAATATTAAAAAAAAATAATAATAAAATAGTAAATAACAATAATGATAATATAAAACCTTCAAAAATAATTTCATTACAATACAAGAATTTGATCCGGAAAACAACATCAAAAATTGAAAACACATTAATGAAGATACCGGTTGCATGTCAGCATCATTAAATTGTAGCTTAGGCTTAGTGATATTGGAGTAAATGTTGAAAATGCCTTGTAATGATATGATATCCACAAACATTGTGACATAATAACACGAAGAAAAATACATTTACATTTTTACATTAATATTAAAAAAAAAAAATAATAAAATAGTAAATAACAATAATGATAATATAAAACCTTCAAAAATAATTTCATTTTCAACTCAAGAATTTGATCCAGAAAACAACATCAAAAAATGAAAACACATTAATCAAGATACCGGTTGCATGTCAGCATCATACATCTGCAGATCAATAAACGAACGGGTTTTCGCTTCATTAAAAAAAAAAACACCTGATTGATCTACAATAAAAAAAAACCACTCCACAAGTTCCACCCACATAACGAGTTCCATTGAACACCATCATCATAACAACCACAGACAGACTTGTCAAACTTGTTAACTTAAATTATAATCTGACCCTATCACAATATAACTTTTTGAACCAGTTTTCTTGATAATGTTGTTGTTGTTGTTGCGTTCATTCATTCATTGATTATTTTTAAATAACCAATAGGTTCTTTATTGTTGTTTAACCTCTTTGATCTCTGCTGTAGATGTGGTTGAGTTTTTCTACACACTAGACTGGTTTTATTGTTATTATCTTTTTAGTTGCACTTGTTGTAGTAGAGTTGAACAGATGTTTGTTTGGTTTATGTGTGAGGTTGTTTGTATCTCTTCTTATTATGATTAGTGTGGCTAAATGTAGCTACCTTGAGGAGCAGGCTATCAGCTGTATTAGGTGAAGGTCATCATCCATTTCTAAAGGCAATGTCTTTCCCGCCACTGAAATCTGACTGATGCTAATATTACCATTTCCCTCTAATTTTGGAATTCCATTCTGGTGTAGACATATTTGAAATCTGTCCTGATGCTAATATTACCATTTCCCTCTAATTTTGGAACTCCATTCTGGTGTAGACATATTTGAAATCTTTTTGATGCTAATATTTTCATTTCGCTCTAATTTTGGAACTCCATTCTGGTGTAGACATATTTGAAATCTTTTTGATGCTAATATTTTCATTTCGCTCTAATTTTGGAACTCCAT